>BMAU01021309.1:0-600000 GCA_019973935.1 Trichonephila clavipes
TGAAGATCTCGGATCGTCAAGTTTTTTGAAGCGCTCGAAATAGTAAGAGAAAAAGGAGTAAACGCAGTTGAGCCTGCGATAACTTCTAAAGTGACCATATTATAATCGCAGAATTTTATAATCAATAAAGTCGAAAAGATGTACGAGAACGAACACTAATAGCTGCCTTTAATAATGTGTCAGAATTAGGATCATAAAAAGTCGATAAGTACTAGGATAACCCTGGAAGAGTACTCACTGTAGCTATGAGGGTTCTTGAACCAGCGCACAATCAATAGTTATCTGCTTCCATGTTTAAAATGAGTTGCTGTGTCGCAGATTTAGACTTGTGTAGATTTAACTGCATACACTTTAGAACTTGATTATCTGACCTAATCATAGTTAATTCTAGAATGGGTATTCTTCTTCATAAAAATATGGCAAGGACAGCACTCGGAAAGGGTTTATGATTAACATTCACTTTTTTATGAATATTCTTTTGTTTTGTGATTGAAACGGATACAGTTTGTACAAGCCGCTGCATCCCTATTTGGACAATCTTGCCCCTTTGTGTTCTCCGGAATAGTGAAAACAGGCTAGTGCATTGTTGCATTCGTCAGCGCGATGATTGTATCCAAGGCAGTTAAAACATCTATTGATAATAAAGAGAAATCATCTACGTCACATGCACTCCAAATGATTTTCAATCTTGTTTGTCGAAGGAGTGGGATTTACGAACCGTGGGGTGAGTTTCGATAACAACATGCCTTGTAGGTTGAAAGGTTTTCAAAGTAAAGAGAACTCTGCACTGCCGTATACTTTCATTATCTACAACAATTTCAGGATTTTGTTCAGTAATCACTTTTTAGAAGATCTTCATTTTTTACTTCATTTGGCACATTTTTAACAATTATGGCTGGATTTCTCCTTTTGGGAACGGAAACCTTTAATTCTGGAGATTTTTCCTGAATTTCTGTTAAAAGCCGGTCACGATCATTTTCAGAGAAACATTTAACTAACAATTTGTTTCCTCTGGATGTTTCTTCCAAGTCACAAACTCCTAATTTAGATTCCGCTGGGTTTATTTTCGCTTTAATAATTTTCTTAACATCCTCAAGAGGAGCAGTTATCCGAGTCTACAACCACACAAAAATCGGAAGACTTTCCTTTATTTTTCGTAACACCAGATGACGCCACGACGTTGGCGTAACTTGGCTTGCAATGGCTTCCCTTTAGACTTTGTTTACATGCTTCTAGAAAATTAGCAGACTTAACTCTTTCGAAATTCTTATAAATAGAAGCTTTCAACTCACCCAAAGCTTGCCCTGGCATCTTCACGCACCTGATTGTTCATATTGCATTTCGACATAAGCGCAGATTCAATAATCTTGCAGTGTTTTTGAAGAGCATCGAAAAACACGTCATCCTCCATTGCCGTCATGTTGGTATAAATATTTGTGGAAAATAATTGATTAAAAAATATTTAAATAATAATATTATTAATTTACTAAACATGTGGCGCTATCTATTGAATAATTGTAGAATTAGTTAAAAAATACTAGTATTAAAACATAATGCCAATAATAATTATTAATACATATTGTAAATCACTGAGAACTCATTTGAAATATAATTGTAAAGGAAGTTAGCAGGTTATCCGTGTCCAATGCATTGTTTAATAAAGTTATTATTGTTTAAATAAATATTAGCTTTATCACTAACTAAAACATTATTACGATAAATATAGTTAAAAATAATATTTCTATATATAGATATTGATAAATTTGAATTCCAGTAAGGCAATTTAAGAAAGTTAAAATTAAAAGCATCTCTTTTATCATAAATATTACTATGTAATTTCAAATCCTTAATATTCAATGTTACATCTAAGTATATGTTTTAATTGGATTATGATTAATTTTAATTAGTTTAAGTATATATATATATATTGAAATCAGTATAATAAGGAGAATTACATTTAACAATATTATTAAGTTACTAGCTGCATGGCCTTGTGGCTGCACGAGCTTTCTATACTTTTGTAAATTTTCCCTTTCCTTCACAAACTCAGCCCTTCTAATACTCTTTTTAAAATGTCTTCCACCCCCACCACCTTCCTTCCACTTAGCCCGGCAGTTGCTCGGGCTTTTACCGAGTGTATAAATTTAAATTCCAAATTCCCTGTTTCTGAAAATTTTTCGCTTCTTTTTCTTTGTCAGACAGGTTTATTTCCCCGGCGTTGCACGAAATTTTTTAAATGCATAACATATAGGTCACGGAAATTCCCTTCCCTCTTGCATCAGAGCTGCAATGCGTTGTAAGGACGCCCCTCGGGATGCTCTTCTCCTAGAGTATCAGCATGAGCTAGAGGTGTAGGAAGAACTAGAAGCTGCCATGATCTTACTATGGCTTTATCAAGATCTTAAACTTAAACCTCTAACATATTATATAATAATATGATATGTGAGAGAATCCACGGTGGCTAAACACACAATAATATACCTGAAATAACGTAACCCGGACCAATTATCAATAACTAACCTCGCCTCAAGCTTAATTCAAAAAGCTATCACAGATCCGAATGTTAAATAGTCTATCCTACCTTAATCGTCCAACGAAATATCAATCTATTTAATCCTATTGGAAGTTGCGGTTCACTGGCGTGCAATGGTAGGCACCTTGACCTAAGGGCTCTCTCGTCACGTATAACTTCTGTTGAGCTGTCACTTAACCTCTCCAAAACCTCTTCACACTTGAATCACGGACTATAATATCATTCCCCAAATTGCCACACAGCTTACACGTTTTACTTCTTGGTTTGGTTGGAAAAGAGTTTCCATTCATTCTGGCCCCAAAGAACCTAAAAGACCTGTTAATGAAAAGATGCGTGAGGACGTCACAACGGGAACAGTGGGACTTTAATATTCACTCACTCACTGTACCTTTTAAAAATAGTTGTACGTTGAAAACAGTAGAAATTTTTATAATTACAAAATTTCACAACTGCATAAAATGTTGAATTAAAATTGTGAGCATTTTTGAAATGTTCGATACATGGGAAAAAGTTTCATACAATTATTTTTATAAATGAAAAAGTTATAAAAACTTTGAATTTGATAAGTAGCTATTAAATATTTTAAAATTTGAGTAATTTTTAAAAATTCGTAAAAAAATTTTCGGCAATCTATTTTTTAAATCACTAACTCCAAAGATCAAAGTATGAGTTTTTTAAAAATCATTTTCATATAAACGCATCGATATTAAATCATTTTAGAAAAATCTTAAATTATATAAAGTATCCTTGTTTGGTGAAAAACCCCATACTGTATCTCGTGACGAAATAAATTATCTTTCCAATTACTTAATTGCGGGCAAAGTTGTTAAATGCGCGAATAAAATTTTGAGGATTTTTAAAAAATCATAAATACTAAGTGATGATGCAGTTTCGAACCGGGAAACTACCGTTTATAAAGAAGCGCCTTTAATGTTCCCACCGCGGTTCTTTCGGGGAAAGTAGTGAAAAGACCTTTAAAATAAAAGAAAGAGATTTTCAATTTCTCATTGCGTTATTTGTTAAAGTTAAAAATCTTTTCGCTTCAATTTTTATTAATGCCTTCAAACTTCTTCATACAATCGATTGCAAACAACAGTAATTTTTAAACAAAAAAGTAACAAAAGTAATTTAAACATTTCTAGCAAAAGGGGAAAAAAACGAGAATCACAATTTTAAAAGAAAACCCGTAATTTTTAAATCTTTATACAGAGATTACAGATAATATCGTTCTACAGACGGAAAAGTTTCTGATGTTATTTTTATAAATAAAGAAGCTATTAAAAAAGTATTCAAACAAAATATGAGTATTTTTGAAAAAATCGTAAAAACAAAAGTTTTTGATATTAATTTCGCCAAATCCGATGATTTTCAATATTTATAGGTGCACATTCTTCTAGTGTAACCTTTCATCAAACGTAACGGTACTGTAAAATTGTTTATTTTGTTAATGTTTTAATATTTTTTTCGGGTTCATTTTTAAGTTAATGCCTTTTAGACTTCCTACATATCGATTGCAGACAACGGTAATTTGTAAAACAAAAAAAAAATGTAACAAAAAATAATGCTTAAATATTTTCTAGCAAGAAGGGGAAAAAACGAAAAACATTATTTCTTTTTAAAACTGTAATTTTTAAGATCTTTATCAATCTTACAGATTAAGTGTAATATTGTTCTACACACGGAAAAAAAGTTTCGTAGGATTTATTTTTATAAATTAAGAAGTTATTGGCATTTAAATAAATGTTTGAGTATTTTTTAAAAATCGCAAAAAAAAAAAAAAAAGTTTTGATATTCAATTTTTTAAATGATTGATTCTAAAAGAGAAAAGCATGAATTTTTAGTGTAAAAATATCTCTTTCATTAACACGAAAGAAAATGCAAGCAGAACGATTTAGAAATCATACTCATAAAAACGTATCGATGTTCACTCATTTTAAAAAAATCGTAAAAAAGAAAAGAAAATATAATTATTTTGTAAAATGTTATACCCATCGTGGCAAAGTAAATGATATTTCTTGATTCTGTAATTATTTTTTGCCTGAGTCCAGAAAAAAAAATTAGACCACCTTTTAAAAACGTCTGAAAAAGTTCGAGCCTTTAAACTTGGCACCTGGCGGGGGGAAAGGCACTAATTATGCGTTTTAAGGTTATCAATTAATATCTTTTTTAACTTATTGAATATCGGAGTATAAATAGTTAAACAGATTCCCCGGACAATTCTCAAGCTTGGCACCCTCGGCGAGTTTCCGCGTCGTGCGGTTCAGAGAAGATACGCGAACCCCTCTGGTTGGCCTATGTTTACCCATGAATTTTAGTAGTGTAGATATTATTATTACTTTACAATTTTCAGTAGCTCTAAAAAAGTAGGTGTGGCAGTTAAAAGATTAGACTTAACATAAACGTAATACTCTAAGGAAGGAAATTGAGGGTTCTTAAATATACATAGTATACACACAATAATTAAGTCATTCATTAGAACAGTTTAACACATAACCACTTTCTTTTTGTAAAGTATCATCCTTTTAACAGAAAAGGCTGTCTACTTTGTAGTCAACATTACATTCTTGTATATTTAATTTTACATAATCTAGCATAAATTTTAAGTAAAAAAATATTTATTCTAGAATCATGTGTTTTAGAAGTAAACAGTGGTTCCGTATTAAATACTGCATAACGCATTCAGTTAAATATACATACTATGAGCACTGGCGTAGGGGTCACAGTATCAAAATTTCTTGGTTGCCTTTTTGCTCCTTAACATGTTAATTTTTTTTTTTTTTTTTTGCTTACATATGTTGAGGGTCCTGTATCATTAACACGGATGATACAGTGGTAACTACACGCATGACTATGAGCCAATTTATTAAATATAACTATACTCTATCTCTCTCTCTCCAACATTCATCAGCCCACCAATATTTCCTGAACAAAAAAAAAAAAAAAAAAAAGAGAAGAAGAAGAAATAAAAATCTTTTAAAAATAGTATTTATTTTTACTAAATAAAATTTTAAAAAAAAGTGTGTTTTTCATACCGTAAATTATATAAGCATTCTTTTAAAATTATAGTATTTATTTTTTACCAAATAAAATTTAAAAATCTTTTGACACAATTCAGCCTTCAACTTGTAACACTTTAATAATTTAGAAAGAAAACATTTTGAGCACAATACAGGAAAATGTATTCACTTTAAAAACAAAAGAATTTTGCATTAAATGTTAAATTTTATTGCACTTAATACAGCATTTTGAATCCTTAACCTGGAAAGCAGTAAAACACATCAAAAGAAATACTGTTACTCTTTTTCTCCTCACCCCTATAGATATCTTCCCTCAAAACCATTTACTTGCAATCTGTTAAGTTTAAGCAGCATAGCTTGTAGATACAATTAAAGACCCACTCTAGAATATATGTATACCAAGAATAAATCTTTTTAAGAATTTATTTATAAAAAAGAAAGAGGATGTGATGACATAAATTCAGATATAACTATCTGACTAACAACATTTTTACATTGTGAAAATATATTTACTAACGTTTGTAAAATAAAATCAATTTCTATAAATTACATAAAATCATACCAATGCAATATAAACTCATTTCAAGAAATTACATCGGGGTTTAATGAACACAATAGGGTGAGAAACTTCTATTCCAAACGTTAAAAACTTCTATGCTTTCTACTTTCCACTAAAAAAAAGAAATTTGCTGTATTTAGTTAAAGCTTTGCATCTGCTGTTTATAAAGTGTTATTTGTATGTTGCACACCAAACTACAAATTCTCAGGCAAACTTAATAGATTTCTTCAATAGAATTTATTTTATTATAAATAAAATCATAAACATCTGATCTATGACCAAACATTTTTTGAATTACTATCCATTTCATTACTCATTTTAAACATATTTGCAAAGAATTTTAGAAATGTTTCATATTTTACAAAATTCATTCTCCAACTAAGAACAAGAACACAATTTGAAAAAATTTATCTGTTATCGCTTCATTTTATCATTCAACAACAAATGAGATTAATAAAATAGGGTGAAGACACCAAGAGCCTTTTTTGAGTCATACATGTGATTATTCTATAATAAATGATTAAAGTAAGACAAATATAAACTGTATAGTTTATAATTATAAATCCCAAATCAAGGCATGAGATAAACTGATCTTCATGAAACGGCAACTCCATTTAAACTTAAAATTTAATTATTTTCATAATTTCACTTAAAATTATGCATAAATTTTATTATTTAAAATTTATTACAATAAACAGCATAAGAATACCTCTTTGAAAGCCAACGGTTTTGCAACAAATTTTGCTTTTTCAGTTACGTCCCAGATAATAGTTAAACGGAAAAGTTACCTAAGCAAAAAATCAAATTCTTAAGTTTTACTTCCATTTGGTAAATATGCCTGTACTGCAAGCCCTCCTTTTTCAGAATTGACTGATAATTTCGATCTTTCCAACCATCAATGACTTCATCCTTAGATTAAAAATATATAAACAAAACACATGTTCATAACAAACATATTATATATAATATACATACATAAATCAACATTTGTCAAAAGTGCACAAATTCAAAACGTAATAATCATTATGAAAATTAAAAGAAATCTTGCATTCATATTAAAGCTAAAATATGGTTTAATTACATTCTTTTTATATTTTATTTTACTGATTTTACCTACTTAACGAGAGATCAAAGAAAATCCAGATATAAGTGTTACATGTATGTCTCGAAACATCATTCAAATATCATGAAAGGTGGGTAAGGAAATACAATTATTCATATTGAACATGGTTTGCATCGTAGAATTCTGCATAAGCATTCATACCACGTAAATAAGGACAAGTGTCTTAAATTTTCCAGAAAGTACTGTAAAAGATTCAAATTTGAAATAACATTTTATTCAGTAATGAAAACTTTTGGAAGCACAAAAAAACTTTTGAATTTGTACAATGAAGAATTGAGCATTATGTAGTTAAAAGTTGTAATGAAACATGAGACGTATGTAGGCTCCAAATGTGAAAATTTGTATTTGCTAAGTCCATAAATACCTTGAAAGAAATTTTAATTCCCTGAATTGAGAAATTTGAATAGTCAAGTGAAGATGGATCTCCCAACCTAATAATCACAGATACAAAAAAACTGAAGAAATGGTTACCATATAGAGTACCCATGATCTTGATCACTTGAAGTCCTTACACTCAACGTCATTTAATACATATGGACATTTCTTCATAATAGTACACCAAAGGTCCATGGTCAATCATAGTAGAAGTGCAGGACGTGAATTATACGAGGGCGGCTTGAAGTTTTAACAGTTATTGATAATGAAAATAGGTTCCACTTCCCGATCAAGCGGTGCTGCCGGCTCACTGTGAATCAATGTTTAACAAAGGCGTCTAAAAAGGATTTTGAAAGTTGCCTACGTGAAAATATCTAATACAGTTAACATTACATGAGATAAAGAAGTGTTTAAATTGAATATGCATTGAGGGAAATTAAAAGTTTTCAATTTAACAATAGCCTTATAATTTTAAAAAAAAATTGACGGAAGAAGTGATTTTTTTGAATCCAGTTGCATTTTTATCAATGTTATACTTTCACTTTACACAGGTAGAGATGAGTCGTAACGTCAACGTTAATTATTAGTACAAATATGAAAAATTCTCTGGAGAGACGGCACATTAGTCTGCGCAATTTTCCGCATAGGCACGCACAGGCCCCGAAAGAGAGGGGCAAAATTGAAAAAGAGAAGAAAATTAAAAATTACAGTGAACGTACCACCGCCTGAGAATAGTGAGAGAAACATTTCTTACCCTCAAGAGAGTAAAGACTGAAATCTGATCTACTGAAATTGAAAAGCTTTATCAGTTTGATGTTCCTAAGCACTCAAAAGCCCCGTTTACATGGAAACCCGCAAAAATACCGGCAATTTCTGATATGCAGATGAAAGCCGGAATTATACCGGGATATTTTTCAACCCGTTTACATGAGAATCTGGTGATTGTTTGATACATTCACGTGATTATAAAACTGTAACCATGGAAACAACAAGAATTTTAACGCGATTATCAAGTGAAGAGGATATGGATTATGTTTCATTTTTACCGCCAAAATATTCTTGCTTATTATTATTTATGCTCTTACATAATTTACATTATACCCGCTAAAATTTCGTATTTTTCATACGTGGTTACTCGGATTATAGTAAAAGATGTTGATTGTCGGAAGAAAAATCTTTTTTAATATCCCGGTAAAAAAATTCCTCGAGTGTTTGTAAAACATGAATAAGAATGATAGACACTTCTTGTTTTCAATACCAACCATTTAGGAAACCGTAGCCACCAAAACCCGAACTCCTTTTACTATTTTTGTGTTCACATAAGAAACTTCTTTAACAGATCGAATCGGCCACTGGTCCGATAAATTTTGAAAATCGCCAGTTTGTCGCGCAAGATTTTGTGTGTTGTTGGAATAGAAACCCTACGATTTGGCAAGAAAAAAACTGGGGGATAAGTGGCTGAACAACCCCATCGACTTTGGATAGATGTCTATGAGGAATGGAAATTCTTGGTTTGTTCTAAAATTAAATAATATAGAGAATATACATAAAAGATAAAATATATTTAGTAAGCTTAAATTTTTTATTTGTTCTACACATCTTCAGAGTAGTTAAAAGAGATATTTCTGTATTTAATTATCTAAAGTAAGAACACAAAAATCTGATATGTAATCATACATGTCATATTAAAAGAAGTATTATATATATATATATATATATATAATATAAGTATATATATATATAATTTATGCCAATTCTCCAACATTAGAAATGAAAAATTACCATTTGTAAAATTATACATAAGACATCATGCAACATTTTGAAAGTCTGTATTCACAGTATTGTTTTAGTAAAAAGATATAATTTATCGAGAATTACATTTTTGGAATGGTAAAATTTAAGGCATTAAAATGTTTATTATAAAAATATAAAAATTGTGTGCATTATATTGAATATTAAATTCCTGTTCTCTTGTACATGATCAAAATAAAAGTCATTTTTAAATCCATAACTCCCCTTTAGTACAAAAAAAAATTATTATTAACATTTGTGTGGTATCTATTTATTATGTGAGGATTTCTCTTAACACATTTGTTTTCCAGAATTTGACTGATATAAATTTTCTCACACAGATGTACCTTTAATATGGATAAATATATGCATTTATTGGTATTTGCATAATTAAATGTAAACTTCAATAATTTTGATAAATTTCTTATATAAAGACTTTACACTTGTTAATGAAATATCAACATTGTGTGTTAATGAAATCTGTGCAACCTCAGCTGAAATGTATTAAGCATAAGAATACTCTGGATTTTTACATAAGTATTAAAGTCTAAAATGCTCATATATATTGATATTATCCTGCTAATAAATTTAAGACCCAACAAATTTTTGTCGCCTTGAGTTAGTTACAAATATTGGCCCAAGAATTGTACTTAAATCAGTTCTATGATATTTTGGCAAATTAGGATCATGAAACCAAATACGACTTTACATATAGACATTTCTGTTGATGTTTACTTCTAAAAGCAATGGAAATATTCAGAATTTTAATACAACCTTTTTCAACTCTATTTACCCTTAAATGAATAACTTGACATTGTTGCTTTACAATAATCTATATTCATGAAGAATTCAGTAAAAAAGGTACTTCAAAGAATTTTTCAAAAATTAGTGTGTTTCATCATCCAAAATCACTGATATATTTTGTGTAACGTATGCTTAAGGTATCAAATTTGGGATGCTCGTATTGTATAATATCGACCAATTTCTTCAAGTAAAAAACCACCAAATGCTGCGATATACAGCCCATAGTAGAAACTGTCCCTGATCACGTTTGAATACAGTAACAATAACAGTGATGTAATTGTTTTAAATTTATTATAACTTTTTGTTTGCGAAACTAGTCGGCAGTTTAATGCATGTTTCAAAATTTGTGGAATGGTACAAGTACTAATTTAGGATTTCTTAGAGAAACTTTAAAGCAATTTAATATTTTGCTCATGAGTAATTTGAGGAACTGAGAAGCTTTCATGAGGTTTAGGATTGCCTGTTAAAAGAATCTTGTTTACAATTATTACAAATTGTGATTAATTTATTAATGATAAACTTTGGTAACTTATCGAATTAATAATAATTTGAATTAGTTTAGTTTAACCTTATTATATTTTCAAACATTAAATTTCAGAGCGAGAATTCTGAATCCTTTTTCTCTGATGTCATTTCATCTTCCATTTTTTAAAACTATTAAATGTAATACATAAAAGGATACTTCAGTTGCATATCAGTGATAACGAAATAGTATAACAATGCATTTCTCCAAAATAAGTTTAAGTTTGATGAACTGAAGAATATTTAAACGATAAAAGAAAACCCCCTTGTCAATTTTGCATTGTGTATGTATCCATTCACCCCCTTTTATTTTGATGTGGTTTTAAGTATATGCAATGTGTAGATTTGTTTTTTAAAATTAAATGTAAGGAAAATTAGGGGTGGTTTAAAATATATAATAAGCTCTAGTATTTAATAATATGTAATTTTACAGTTATGATGAACAAATGTTTAAGGGCTTTATTGATTTAGGACATGAGAAAAAAAAAAGGTTTATCGAGATATTTCATTAAAAATACGTGTATATATTATTATTGTTATATATACGTGTATTTGTTTTTTTTTCAACTTCTCTCATAAGCTGCATGATTTCAGTATTCTAATTTGTTCTATAAATCTGAAAGATGACTGTATAGAAAGTAAATTTTATAATCCTCACAGTTTGAAAGATCTTGAAATTGAAAATTCTTGTGATATTTATTTGATCTGGAGCCATACCATATACAATTCTCAAAATACTATGAAAGTTTTGTAGCCAACCATATACAAAATGTTATAGGTTTTTCTTTCTAGTTTCTGGTATATTTTACACAGTTGGCTGACTAAAAGACTAGTTTACATTAACTTTGAAAAAAACAAGGAAAGACCATTTCAAATCTTACTTTGTAAATGTATTGTATCCAAAAAGAACAAAAGTATGAATTTGACTAAATTAATTTTGATAGTATTGAAATTAGATGAAAATAAAATTCGCAGAAACTTTGAAGAAAAATGTTTTTAAATTTTTGTTTTCTATTAATTGCCTAATCATTAGGTGTGCTTAAAAATTTAAGTTTTTATGTTATGAAACCTAAAATGAACATTTTAGAAATTCCGCATAATTCGACCTATCTATGAAATTTGATTTTGAGATAAATCTCTCTTTTTAATTTTTTTATTGTTTATTTGATTTGTTTTAAGAAGTGACATTTAATACACTTTCGTAAAATATTTTAAAAAATTAATACTTTTTGTTGTAAATAAATTGTAAAAAAGCCATTCATAAGATTTTCAGAGAATTTATAGATAGATATTATCAATAGGATAAAAACTGAGATATACAAAGGGTGTTTATTTTAGAGGTATAGAACTTTAAATTGCAATAAAACAACGATGTATTATTCGATTGACATGAATTTTTATTCGAAAGATAATCTTGTGGCATTACATTTAAATATGATTTCTGGCATAGGACTGCCACGGCTGGCTCGGATGTAGTCCAATCTGGACGTCCAATTTTCGATGACTTTTCCAACATTTGTGGCCGTATATCGGCAATAACACGGCGAATGTTGTCTTCCAAATGGTCAAGCGTTTGTGGCTTATCCGCATAGACCAATGACTTTACATAGCCCCACAAAAATAGTCTAGCGGTGTTAAATCACAAGATCTTGGAGGCCAATCCACAGGTCCAAAACGTGAAATTAGGGCGGTGGTCACCAAACGTGTCTTTCAATAAAATCGATTGTGGCACGAGCTGTGACATGTTGCGCCGTCTTGTTGGAACCACAGCCCTGGACATCATGATTGTTCAATTCAGGAATGAAAAGTTAGTAATCATGGCTCTATACCGATCACCATTGACTGTAACGTTGTGGCCTTCATCGATTTTGAAGAAGTACGGACCAATGATTCCACCAGCCCATAAAGCGCACCAAAGCAGTCAGTTTTTCTGGATGTAACGGTGTCTTTGACATACACTTGTGGGATTAGCTTCACTCCAAATGCGCAGTTTTGTTGTTGACGTAGCCATTCAACCAGAAGTGCGCTTCATCGCTAAACAAAATTCGCTTATGAAAATCGACAATAGCAATCTCGTTTTCGAAATAAAATGAATTTGAAAGCGTTGTTCAGGCGTGAGTCTATTCATGATGAATTGCCAACCAAACTAGTAAATAAATCACTTGACAGCTGTTAAATCGGTCGCCATCTTGGAAAGTAATGCCAACTTAAACTTATACCTGGAAAAAACACTGTAATTGCACAAGATATTATGCATGTTGAATATTGGCAGATTGTCCTTATAGTATAATGTTACTTTCAGAGAGTGTGATTTATACAGCAGATCATGAAATGCTTTATTTACTTATAGTGCATTCGTGTAATGTTAAATTAGTGTCAATAAATGATGTATGTTAAAGTGAGTATGATTTCTAAATAAAAAGTGTATACGAGAAAATTCTCACGAAAACGATTTAATTTGTTCTACAATAAAATAATTTTTTATTAAAAAGCCTATTTCTTTAAACATGTTTCTTAATTTATTCAAACGTCCAATTAATTTATTTCTGAATGTTGGAGACAGGCATTTTTAAGAAAATTCAAACCTTTTGAAGGATAATAATTACAAAGGAAGTCAGTGTATAAAACATATCAAATGTTTGTGTTTTTATAAGATTATTTCAGATACCTAAAAATCATATATGGCCGACTACGTTCGGAAGCATGATTTTAAAAAAGTGATAAATGGTTTTTTCATGATATTTAGCGTCGCTTAAATTAGAATATATGTGATGAAATTGATTTCACAAACATTTTGACAATTTCATTTAAAAACAGCGATTTTGGCAAAAAATTAACTTTAGGAATAATTTTCCTCCAAATGTTCTCCTTTAAAAAAAAAAATGCTTCATTAGAATAATATTATCGCCTGTATATAGCTCAGACCTCCCTACAGAGGCTCAACTAGAATCTTTGAAAAAAACCACATTATTTTCAGAGTTACCACACCAACTGAAATAATTATTCGCGGTTTTTCTTTAAAATTGCTCTGTTGTGTCGTAAAAATATGACTAACCCACTCTAAGTTACATATTTCAAAATTCTAGCTGTTCTCTAAACAGAGGTCTGAGCTATATACAGGCAAAATATTATTCTAATAGAAGCATTTTTTCATAAAAGGAGAACATTTGGAAAAAGATTATTGGGTTAATTTTGCCAAAATATTGTATTTAAATATTTTTTTGTCAAAATGTCCTTAAATCAATTTTATGTTTATATTTTAATTTAAGCGATGCTTAAATATCATGAAAAATTATCCATTTATGTGTGGAAAATCACGGTTCCGAACGTAGTCGGATACCTTAAATGATGTTTAAAGCAAATTTATTTCCATTTCAGAATTCATAATTATTAAACAAAAACTTCATATTAACCAACCTTTAGTCATGGTAAAAGCTAAATTAATTTTGTGAAGAAAATGTATATTTTCTTTGATGTGCAATGTTTCATGAGAACTTGTTCATAGTAGGTTTCTTAATTGTGATTATATTTTAATCCTTCCAGGGAGTATTTAGCCCACTTTTATAAAAAAAAAAATCTTTAGGTATGAGTGTATATAGGATATCTTTTAAACAGTAAATCATGTTTTGCTTTAATAACAAAATTAAATGGTTTAGTAAAAGCAATCAAAAAATTGAAGATTTTAGAAAAATTTTTTTTTTTAGTTCTTATCCTCATGAGTTTAGGGAATATGTTAATATAAAACAGTTCACACACACACACATTCTGTTGGTTATATCAACTTTCACAGTAAAAAAAAAAAAATACAACTTTATGGAGTTATTTAATTACAAGATATTACTAATTTTTTACTTTTATATGGAAATACTCAATAAGATAAATCAGAAAAAATAACAACAAAAAATGCAATTTTATTGTGTAATTCCATAAGAATTATATTGTAATAATTTCAAATCAATTCAAAAAACTGTCTTAAAAATATATGTATCATCTACACTATAAAAATTCGTAGGTAAACAAACGTATTTATCTATTTATAAATCTATGCTTCCATATTTTCTCACGAACCACACGACGCAGAAACTCGCCGAAGGTACCAAAATTATGGGAAAGATCCGAGGAATCCTTTTTCACCATTTATGTTCCGATATTCTAATTAGTTAAAAGAAATTAATTGAAAACCTTAAAACGCATAATTAGTAT
Source organism: Trichonephila clavipes (assembly GCA_019973935.1). Lineage (NCBI taxonomy): Eukaryota > Metazoa > Arthropoda > Arachnida > Araneae > Nephilidae > Trichonephila > Trichonephila clavipes. Next base: position 14,928 of record BMAU01021309.1, read on the forward strand.
CATGTTTCTTCGCCAGGGAACACGTTCAAAAATTCAGAACGTTTCAGACGTTTTAAAACGCGATCTAATTTTTTTTTCATGAGAGATCAGACAAAAAAGATAATTACAGATTCGAAAGATCATTGCTTTCGCCTACGATATGGTATAATTTATTTTACAAATAATTTTATTTGTATTTTTAGGATTTTAAAACGAGTCAAAATTAATGTTTTCATGAATAAGATTTCCAAATCAACTCCACTTGCATTTTCTTTCTTATTAATGAAAAAAAAATATTTACACTAAAAGGTTCATGCTTTTCTTTTGGAATCAGTCATTTAAAAAATTTAATGTCAAAAACTGTTTTTACGAGTTTTCAAAAAATACTCAAAATTTCATTTAAATACTTAATAACTTCTTTATTTATAAAACTAATCTCACGAAATTTTTTCCGTGAGTAGAACAATATTATACGTAATCTGTACAAAGATTAATAAAAATATCTTAAAAATTACGGTTTAAAAACTGTGTTTCTTTTTTTTTTTTTCTCTCTTTGCGATAAATATGTAAACATTACTTTTAAAAATTACCATTGTTTGCAATCGATATATGAAGTTTGAAAGCATTAACTTTAAAATGAAGTTTCGAAAAAGTTTATAACTTGATTTTATAAACGCACGCCCCGGAGAAACGCATTTAACTCCAAATAACATCCGAGTCCTTTGCGCAAGTGTGAGGATACTTATTGAATTGCATCGATGGTTTGACTTTTAATCTGAAGCTAATTTTTACAATTTGTCAGGTAAGTTTGAAAATTTCATTTTTTGTTTTATTTCCATACATAAACTATTTTTTAAAATGTACTTTTGCGTTTCCGGTGGCTGTAAAATTAAACGAAATAAATTGCCTAAAAAATATCAGTAATAATTAATCAATTTAATTGCATTTTTATTTTTGTTTCATACTTTTGATTACAATCTTTGTTTATTACATTTATTATATAATTATGTTTAGTGACTGGATGATTAGCGATTAATTACTTGTATTCGCGAAATATTCAATTGTAGATGTGGCAACACTTAACATTTTATTTTGTATCTTTTGAAATTTTGTCTTGGTGATAAAGATGGTTACCCTCCTCACAAGTCGTACAATTTATAAATTTCATTATTGCTTATTAATATTAATATTTTATCATTTCTGTGTTGCATGAAAAAGTCCATTTTACTATTTTTTTACGTTCTAAACTGAGAAATTTTTAAATTATAAATAATAAGAATTTCTATTTCAGATTTTTTTTAACTTGTTTTTTTTGAATAGCTTAAATTAGTATTACTTATTAACAATATTTTATTCGATTCTTTTTGCATTGATTATTTTGTAATATTCGCATAGTATTTATAAATTAACATTTTATCATTTCTGAGTTGTATGAATTTAGTCGATTTTACTATTTTTTGGTTCTAAATAAGAAATTGTCAAAATTATAATTCTTTATTAATATAATAAGAATTTATGTTTCAGCTTTTTTGTTAAAATTAGGATTGTGCTGTTTTGCACTTTAATAATCTTCATATTATTCCAAGGTTTTTATTTGCTGTACATGATTTTTAAAAACAGAAAGCAGGGTTTAGCTGCATAGTTTAATTACTACTTTTTCTTTGTTTAATTATTCGCATTTGTGATGCCCAAACGGAACAGGGGAATTACAGGTGATGCCCGTAGACGGAAGGCAATTAGAACACCTGAAAGAAGAGCCGCTGAAACCGTAGAAGAAAGAAAAACAAGCGATTGGCAGCAACGGTACAACGTGGCCAGGGAGAGAAGAGCGGAGGAAACAGAAGAACAAAGAAGTCACAGATTGACAGCCATGGTGCAAACGTAACCAGGAGAGAAGAGCAGAGGAAACGGAGAACAATAAAAAGTCACCGACTGGCAGCCATAATTTTATACTAAAAAAACGTTATCGGGCTATAGAGAGGGAAAGAAACATGTCTTAAATCAAAATATTGGAATGGGACAAATTTCGAAAAAGGGAAATTTTTTGACATAATTTTAGAAATCACTCATATTTTGCGCATACAAACACACACACAGAAATGCTGGTATCATGAGGAAAGAGAAAGCGGTAAAGGGGGGGTGGAAGTCCTTTGAAAATGGGTATTAGAAGTGCTGATTTTGTGAAGGAAAGGGAAAATTTATAAAAGTAGAGATAGTCCGTGCAACGCCGGGCCATGCAGCTAGTCTTTTTAAAATATTGAAACATGCATGCAGAGCATACTAAATATAAATTTATTTACATATTTCCTGTACCTGAATAGATTATTATTTGAATATAGGAAATGGACATTTGTGAGCTTCAGACCCGGACAATTCCATCAAATTATTAGTGCTTATTGTTTGGTTCCATCGACAGCTCTATTTAATTAAAGAACTTACACTCAATGAAGCACACACCCCAATGGACTATGGAATTTCTCATTCTGTTTATTTCGGAGGCTCATGGCCAACTTATTACATTCACTCTCATTCTTAGCGAGGGCACGCCCCTCGCTAATTCTCTTTCACTTCGCCGCATTAGCGAAGCGATAAAAAACACAACAAATGGCAAGGTACACAACATACCACCCGTCTTGACAAATTAAAAAAAAATTTTTAACATACAATAAAACAATTAAAAATACATGATACAATAAAAAAACACAGTACATTAGGAAAATACATTACATTACTACACACACTTATACAATCAAAATCAAGGTACGATTAAAGAATAAATTACAATTTTAAAGATAATTTGACAATTTTATTAACAGGTCGTTTATATACACCTTTACCTGTTTTTAACGTTACTACTCTAGTTATGTCATCTCTTCCTGGATGAACCTCTATTATTTTGGCAAGATACCAATTAAGTAATTTTGAATTATCTTCACCAAAACCACTTCATTTACTTTAAATTTTTGTTGCCCTTATACCATTTAGGTCTCGATGTGAAGACGATTTAAATAATCTGAAGTCCATCGACTCCAAAATGTTTGAGTCATTCTTTGGACTAATTCCCATCTACGGAACCTATTCATAGGAACTCCTTTAAAATCTGGATTCGGCAAAGAGGTTAATGGTGAGCCAATTAAAAATAAGTCGGAGTTGGAGCAAAATTATCATTGGGACCTTCAGAGATAGGGCACAGAGATCGTGAATTTAAAACGGCCTCCCCTTGTGTGACAAGGGTAAAAAAATTCGTCATGAGTAAGAATATTATTTCCTACAACCCTTTTAAGGTGACTCTTTAAAGATTTAACTCCAGCTTCCCACAAGCCTCCAAAATGAGGGCAGGAGGATTAAAATGCCATTTAATAATCCAGAAGCAAGAAAATCCTCAAATTTTCGGAACTTTTCTTTTTTAAATAGCTCTTTTAAAATTTTTACGAAACTCATTGTTAGCTCCTACAGTTAGTTTCCATTATCACTAAAAATATCGTTTGGTCTACCTCTACGAGATATAAATCTTTTTAATGAGCCAATAAACGCGCTTCAGTACTTAAGTTACTTACAATTTCTAAATGAATGGCTTTAACAACAAAACAAACAAAAATACGAATATAACATTTCTACACCGCTCTACCTGAAATGAATTTTTTAAGAAAAGGACCCCAAAAATCCAACAATCCAAAAATCTGGCAACGCTTCCTCTGGAAAATCATTTGGTTTTTACCTTTTGCACTTACCTTATGACATTGACTTAAATATTATAATTGGATCTACCATTTACAATCCAAAATCTGGTTCTTATGTTTGCCAAAGTAGCCTCAGTACCTGTATGCAAATAAACAACATGATAATGTTTAATTATTACATCTCAAATAGGGTGGCTGTTAGGGATTAGAATAGGGTGTTTTTGTCCTGCTGGTAGATTAGAATGTCTCAATCTTCCACCCACACACAGTATTTTTCTCGCGTCTAAAAAGGGAGACAAAGTTAATAAATTACTGGAAACTGGCAATGTTTGTCCCCTTTCAAGGCACCGAATTTCCTTCGCAAAATATACAGATTGAACATTTCGTACTAATCAAAATAAGGCTGTGGACAATTCAGCTACAGTTAAATTGCCTGTTGTTATCTGTAGTGGATTTCCTGCATTTTGCTTGAAACGCACGCACCATGCAAGAATTCTTTGCAGTTTCAAAAACGAACACCTATCAATTATGGGAAGAATCTCTCTATTTTGCCCTAAGAAACACATTGACTCCACTTGATTATCTTTTAACTCCCGTTCGTAATGTTCACAGTTATGAGTCTCATCGACGTATCCAGGAAAGTTCACTGAAGACACCTCGAAAAAAGCTGGCCCAAACCACCACAAAACACTTCAACTTTCCCTACATAAAGTCCTCTTGAAATGATATAAGCGGGATTTTTTTTGTTCCGAAGGAACATGAAGCCACTTGGTCAACTCTGTCAATTCTTGGATAGTTACCACTCGATTGGCTACATACGTCTTTAAGTTTCGGGACTCGTTTTTCATCCACGATAGCACTATGGTGGAATCGGTCCAAAAAGACTGAGGTCAAATCCATTTTAATGCTCGTTTCACTTTAATGCAACAATTTTGCAAGTAGAACAGCACTACATAAATTCAAACGAAGTATGGTTACCTGCTTAATTGTAGACACACGAGATTTACTCGCAACAAGCCTTACCGTTCATCAGCGTGACAAATCAGAAAAAGCATTTGGAATTTGAACTCCTCATATGAAGACCAACAACTTTTGGAGGAAAATTATATGTAGTGCTGAAAGTAAATTCAACATTTTTGAATATGATGGAGTTCGCATCGTATGGAAAGCCCAATACTGCTTTGGATTCAAAAATTTGCTTCTTATTCATTGTAAAAAACAGTTGCATACACCACCACAGTCCCCGAAATCAATGCCATTGTGGAGCACATTCGAAACAGTGGTTCGAAAACAAAAAAAATTACAATCAAAAACCATTTACTATTAATGTTGCTAGAAGAAGGTGAAGGTGGGAGGGGGGGAATATCTTCAGATATCACCAAAAGGTTGGTCGAATCAGTACCACCACGTTCACAGGCCATTATAAAAGCCAAAGGGCATGCAACTAAATCTGGACATTTCTTTCGTATGTGAGATATTACAAAAGTTTCACTGTCATATTCTCAAATTTTTGAGGTAAAAATCTGCATATGTTTATTTAAAATGTTTCTGAAATTTTTTATTTTTGGAAGTTTAACGTTGTATGTGTGATTGCTCTTTATTTCTACTTTAAACTAAACCATTTGTTATGTGTAAAATATAAACAAGTTTTTATTTATAGGCAATGTGTTATTTAAATTAAAAGTCCAAGTTATCGAGTAAAGTAGGGTGTATCTCAATTGTTAAGCTAATTTACGTCTTTTTTTTTTTTACATTTATATCTGACTAAACATGAATTTCAAGGAAAATAATGATAAACCGGGAACACAAAGCAATTTAAAGAAACTGAAGTGTTATGCAACTAGTTTACATGGTTGCCAGATCTCACGTTCAAATCTCGATAGTAACACCTGTAAATGCAGCTAAAAAGTCTAAATTCAAAGGAATTTCGCAAAAAGTATTAGCTAATTCTTTTTTTAAGAAACCTTAAACCATATTCTATAATACGCTCTGTTACTCGTCATTTTTGAAACTGGATATTCATAAAAATATATATAGTATCCCAATTTTTTTGCGGATCATCAATCATCCGTAGACCCCCGATTGGCGATCGCCAGTCTGTGTGTGTCCAACATTTTTATTTAAGTAGGTGATTAGTTATTCTTCTGATTTATTGTGGGAAATAGTAATAATTATGGGACTATTTTTCTCGTGTACTTATTCAAGTATTAAGATTTGTGTTGTGAATAAAAATGATTTGTGTGAATGAGTGGCTGCATGGCGCCACGATTTTTTAACTGTGAAGAGGTTGTGTGACGTCATTATGTTCTGTGTATAAAAGGGGTGGAGCCACACGTGCTCACTCTCACTCGGTAGTTCTGAATAAACTAAGTTACTTTAATTGACTGGCTCGAGACTGAATTTCTTCCTCCAACGCCGAGCATCGGGTAGATGCAGCTCGCAGAATTTTAGAATTGAAATTGTTCTTTACAATTTGTAAATAAGGCGAAAAAATTTAATATGAGAGTGTTTCACCCCCTCTTGGAGTCTTAAGAGTTGGACCAGGCTGAAAAAGGTTGATTAAGTTTGTTCATGAAGAGGTTTTCCGACTGAGATTCGGAATTCCCACGGCCAGAAAAAAAAAAAAACTGTCCTATTTAACAGTAAATTAAAGATTTAATTCCTTTTCATGATAGTGATGGAGCTTTGAGAGTAGCCGGCTACAGATAATGGAAATTATTATACACTGCTGGCCACCGTAAATCCTAGCACCAAGAAAGACAAGAGATAGCACAACAAAAATTTATTTTGTAGATAAGCATGTTGACCAAGTATCAAAGGATTAAATTTATAGACTTCTGTGAAGTGTGATTCTTGCCAAAATAAGTAACCAGAGTAGCATTGTTGGAGAGCACCGCTGCCACACGCCTCGGCATTGATTCAAAGAACTTTGGATGTGTTCTTGGGGTACAACAACCCAAGCAGCTTCACACGTTGCCAAAGTTGATCTCGTGTGGCAGCTGGGGGTGTAATCTGGTTCAATCGTTGAGCAACCATGGACCACATGTTTTCTATCGGCGAAAGATCCAGAGAGGGAGCCGGCCAGGGAAGCAATTCAATCTGATGATTGACGAAGAACCTTTGGACAATGCGTGCCACATGCGGTCGCGCATTATTCTGTTTAAATATGGCTGTGGCCAAGCCCTGAAGGTAAGGAAAGACAACTGGCTCGTACACCTAGATGTAGTGCTGGCTGTTTTTAAGCACCGGCAATGCGTACTAGAGGAGTGCGAGAGTGATGATATCCAATAACGCCCCATACCATAATACCCGGTGCAGGACCAGCGTGGCGGTGCATAACGCAGCTGTTCAACATCCTCTCCCACGGTGTCTCCAGACTCGAATCCAACCATCGTGGTGTTGCAGACAGATGCGTGACTCGTCAGTAAAGACAACTTTTCATTCCATTCTTCGTCCCACATCCTTCTTTCATCGCACCATTGGCGGCGGAGACGTCTGTGGTTCTGCGTCAAGGGTAGACCAAGCAATGGACGTCTTGCGGATAGACCACTCTGTTGTAAACGGCGTCGAATGATACGCGAAGACACTGAATGAGGCGTTACAGACTCAATGTGTTGTGCTACGGTTTGTTATGTGATTGAGTGATCCGTCACTGCCATGTCTACAATTTGCCTGTCCTCACGGGAAGTGGTGCACTTAGGTGGATGCGATCGATCACGTTGGTCCGTCGTACACTCCTGCATCCAACGGTCACATATCCGCATTACATTTGTTTGGTTTCGTCCAACACGACTACCGATTTCCCTGAAAAGATAATCCACACTCTCCGGTAGGCCATTATCCTTCCTCTGTCGAACTCGGATACTTGATCAAAAGCCGATCGCTGTTTTTCTACGAGACTTAACTGATCGTTTTTGAAAGACCACAAAGAAAAACACAATTGCCGAGCTTGAAATCGTCGAATTTGCGCTTAAATAGCGCTTTGAGGTGGCGCCACAGGCGCGCTTGATGACATGCCTGCGCTGAAATTCTAATCATTTGCATATCTCACCTCCGCTAATGCATGTTGTAAATTTCATGTAATTTTGCATGTTTCCTTCAGGGGTGGCATTTACGGTGGCCAGCAGTGTATATATATTTGTCTGATTGCAGAATATTTTCAATAAAAAAGGACCCCACTAATAATTTTCGAAAACTATTTATCATATAAAAAAAAACTATAACATTAATAGACCAATATTAGACCAAAAAATAGAAAGAAAAATTTCTGTTTAGTTTTATTTACAGAATTAGGTGTATCCTCTTTCAAAATTTCATGCGAACCCATCCATTCGTTATAGAGATATTTGAAAAAAACCTTAAAGACACCAGATATAAGATGCTGTATTGAACAGCATTACAAAAATTACAGATGGCAACCATTCCAGGTGGGTGTTAGGTCACGAGGAAAAAGATCCGGAGGGAACTCGACTGCTGTACCACGAGGAGAGTGTTGGTCAGTTCCGCCAGCGACCTAAGGAGTGTCTGCTCAGGACAGGTGGGACGCGTTTTTGTATTCTCTAAATCAGTGTTTCTCAAACTTTCAATACTGGCGACCCAATTTTCAATCATAATTTTTTTCGCGCCCCCATGTACAACAATAATGTATTTGCCGCAATAAAAAATCACTTTGAGAGAGAGACGCTAAAAAGTTATAATACGATCTTAATCATAAAACGGACAAATTAATACGATAAGTATATTAAATTTTGTATATGTAACTTTTAGTAATATATATTTTTAAGAAAATTACTTAAAATTATATATTACTTACTTATTATTATGTTATTTTTCTTTTCTAATTTTAAATTGAACAGATCACTTAAAATGATATATTTAATTAAAGATTTATTTCCTTCAGCATCCATTTCTTAAAGTACAAATGTCATTAGAAAAATAAGTCTAGTCTATGTTGCTCGCTATCATATCCATCACATGTGGCATTATCGGGTACGTTTGCGTGAGTCTGGGCAACTATCGGACGTCGCGCGCAAAACAATATGAAAATGCTTTCCTCGTACGATTTCAGTCAGTTTGGTGGAAGCTCGGTACCTCTATAGCGCTACCGAGTCTAGCTTGAATGTACATTTTTTTTTAATTTACGTTAATCGTAATTCACGGTAATTAAGTATTTATGGCAGTAGATTAAAACAAAATCGCCCATACATTTTTAAGTCGTAAGCAAACATTCGACGATAATAAAGGATCAGCAAGTACACAGACGAGCATGGTTCCGAAATTAAATCAAGGCAATATTCTCAAAAATAATTATATTTGGATTTACCACTACTGAAGTAAATGATGGGGAAAAGGCGCAGCTCGTTATGTGTGTTAAAACTTACAAATCTGAAGAACAACATGTGAGAAGTTGTTTTTAAAACCATGTGTAAAATCATTTAGCAATGTTGGCAAAGAATTTTAAAAAAGTATTTTCTGGATGAGGACAACTTGGTAGCAAGTTACGAGTGGATTAAGGATCTATTTCAAGATACTCCAGAAGGGCTATCAACTTCCGAAGAAGAAATCTTCACAGATTTCACATCCAGTGAAAAATTAAAAGGCAATTTTGTAATAAATCGCTCTTTGAATTTTGGGTAGAGGTGGATGATGAATTTTCTGTACTGAAAACAAAAGAACTTCGTGTACTATTACCATTTTCAACATCCTACCTTTGTTAGACCGTATTTTCTGTGGTGGCTGCTTTGTAGACAAAATATAGATCTCAGCTAAATATAGAAAAAAATAACTCAGAGTGCCAATTTCTGATAATTAACCTTCCTTTGAAAAACTTTGCTCTACAAGACAAGCCCATGGAAGTCACTGATAATTATTAAACTTGTTCTTAATTTAGTATTAAGAAATTATTTATAAAATACCTTCTTCAGTACTGATACATTAAACGTATACTGGCTGAAACACCGGCTCTTCGCACGTTAATTTTTTTTTAAAAATAAAACATTATTCTTGATATAATAGCTGAACTGTAAGGAGAGTAAAACTGCTCGCACGACATTGTATACAGAAATGTAAAATGATTTTTTTAGATAAATGCTATAATTGTAAATAACTGTTTAAAAGAACTGTAATTTTAAACCTCACCGAATCAGCATTTAGAATTAATGTTAAATAATGAAAAAGAATATAAAATTCCGATGAAGAATAATTGTGTTACTTTTTAATATTTAAAGCGAGAAGACTTCAAAATGTTTTAACCTGGGAGCAGGCGCGCACTCGATACTAACGCTTGGTTGTGCGGGGGACTCAGTCATCCCAATCATTTGTTTATAATTATTTTTACTGTACAAAATACAAATCGGAATTTGAGTGAATAATTTAATTATATATATAAGAGAAAGTATACTTACCGGCTTTCAAGGACTATTCAATTTTTCTTTGATGATATGAAAAAATCAATAAAGCTGAACTAAAAAGATTCAAAAGTGCAAGACCTTAATAAAGGACGCAGATCAGAGACAATTTTCACTAATATTACAGAAATGTTATCTGCTGGCAAAGCTGTCCTTATTTTGTTCAAGTTATTGTAGTTTTAATGAGCTTTCATGATCAGATGAGTGAATATTAACGTCCCAGTGTTCAGCTACACGAGGGCTTTTGGAACGGACGTCGTAATTTTGAATCTTGGTCAAGTGACGAGGACGATAGGCTACCACTCCAACAAGAGGGACCGTTTGAGATCTCGACAGATTTAACGTGCATGTATCTCCCCTACACAGCGGGTCTTTAGTGGTACTGGGCTCGAACTCGTGACACCTTTGGGGATCAACAAATAGCAAGTTGAACTTTTTCTTTCTTGTGTCTTTTTGACAAGGCGAACTGAACCTTGTGGTACACTTATGGCTTCATATTTTTAAATTGATGGAATTCTTTAGGAGGCATTTGAAAATTTTCTTTTCGTTTCATGTTCATCGCGTTTCTAATCATATGAATAATATGCATTCTTTCAACTTCCTTCAATAGAGATAACATATGCCCCGTGCCCCCGCTCTCGGGATAAAAGTGTATTCAGAAAAAAATACGGATGATCTAAAATGGATTATGACGTTTTTCACTATGCTTTATATGTTTGTGAGAATACTCATAAAAATATAAATCTTGGCCAAATAATCCTTCAAATCAATCAATTCTTTTCCAAATATTATAAAACTCTTTATTACTTACAATTTCCCTAAGCGAAAAACAAACACATAAAATATGGGACGGGACTAATGTAGAACTAACCATACCAGTAAATCTGAAGATCAATCAAATGATCAGCAAATGTATTATGCAGCCTGGCTGAAAAGTGAATCATGTCTTCCTTTTCTTTCTACAACTAATGTACAGTATTTCAATAATAATTACAGTGATAAATTGTTTATGTTCTTAGAATTTTTTCTCAGGGTCTGGGTTTGTTTTTTTTTCTTTTAACGAGTAATATTTTATGCTAAAACGTAATAAAAAAAAATCTCTCATTGAGGAAATACAGCAAATTAAACAAAAATGTTTTTTCTTTAATTCGGTTTTGGGATCAAAGATAGCTATTTGATGACGGGAAAAACGCCAGTTGGATAAACATAAATTATATCAGTGTTGTTGTGTATTTTTTTATTATGAAAGAAAGTATTTTTGTTTTACTTCTCTTTCCGGTTACTTAAAAAAAAAATTCTTTAAATTTTATATGCTCGTGCCCCCTTGTAGGGTTATCGCACCCCAGGGGGCACATGCCCCACACTTTGAGAAACACTGCTCTAAATATATTAAGAGGACTCGGACATTTATAAATATTCATGAATCTCTGAAAATTGTGTTTAAAGTCTCTGTTTCCATGAGTTGTGATGGATGCTCATTCTTGTATCATTCTTGAACCTGAAATATTCACGACGTCATATAATACCTTTAGAGTTGAATATGTGATCCTGAATATTTTATCGGTTTGAACTCATGATTAAATTACAATTTATAAACTAGGATAAGATCACTTTAGATCATGGATTTCTCATTACAACTACTGGAACAACTACATGGAATTTAAATTTGGTTTCATGATACGAGGGACCCAAAAATATCTCATAAAGTAGTTTCTTTTCACAATATTATTTAATATTTTTTTATTTTTCCTATAGTTTCTTTTAACTTTATTTTTTTCTTGGATTTGGAAAGACCTCTTTCCTGCATAAAACTTCTAAAAATGATGAAAATTCATGACAGTTTCTATCCGCGATATTTCTATTAATCCTCTTGGGGAAATTCTTCTTTTAACTGTGGTTTTAATTTGAAACCGCATTCCGTAGAGATAACAACTTTATACTAATGTAAGTGCTATTGAAACCCTGGCAATTAGTGTGCTGCAGTTAGTGGTTAGTAGCGAGTAGTTAGTCCATTCGCTATCTATCAAGCAAGAATTGCCGTTCGGAAAAGGGGAAATAAAAGAGCAGCAGGTTTGAAGAGACTGTAGCAGCTTAAGAAAGATCGGACAAGTTATCTACAATCGGACCAAAAGATATGTGTCTATTTGATAATCTTATAAGCTTAAAGTAAGAAACTAATACGGATTGCTCCCTTGCTTATTAAACTTGAATTAATCTTAAGTTGATCAGTCATAAATAAAAAGTAATTATATTTATAACAATGTCTTTCTTCAGTGTCCCAAACTGCACCTGCAACCTTCGGGTTGCGACAACTTTTTCACCGTCAAATATTTTTGACACTTGATTTAACATTAAAAGTAACTAACCCTTTAAAAAACATTTTATTCATCTCAAAACTTTTTTTCATTTCCCTTTAAACCACTAGCATTAACAATTTTACCCATCTGCAGAAGTTTTTAATGATATCTTTTTGACAACTGTACAATGTTCTCTAATGTATCAATGCTCATTTGTCTTGCAGATAATTAATAAATATTATATTGGCCGGAGGGGAACTTAAAACAAATCACAATCATTTTGAATTACATTACTACCCTCCTCTCTATGAGTTCAAAATGATTTAATCACAATATTTTAAAGGTTTATGCTTTATGAAGTCTGTCTTGTCACGATATTTTTTATTCATGTTGAGTCATCAACCAACCTGAAAAGGAAAATTATTTATTTTGTGTGTGTGTGTGGACATCTATAGAACAAAAATAATTAACCGACTTTTGGCTATGATTATTAAATGTATCAAGTTATAGTTCCTTTAAAAACAAGAAAAATTTATATTTGAATTCTGGAGCAAATAATAACAAATGATAAATTTTTTGTTAAATTATATTGCTAATTTTTCAAATTCCTCATCTATGCAAAATTTTTAATGTCAACAATGATCACGAATTAGAAGAGCAAGCGTAAAGAAAAGTAACAATTTAAATAAAAATAACGTAGGGAAATTTTAATTACATTTTTATTTATTCACATAGGAAAAAGGACAGCAATAAAGTTCTGTCGTCAAAATTTTGGCATCACTTAAAACATTTTTCTACTTTAACGTATTGTTAAAAACGCACATCAAAATTCAAAATGCAACTTGAGTCAAGGTTTACACATACTAAGAATTCAACAAAGAAGATAATGAGATAAATGAAAAGAAGATAATGATAAAATTTTGATGGAATTTTTAAAAAAGTCTTGGAGTCCGTTACTGGAAATTATAACCAATGTTCGAATTGGTCGAAGAGCCACGTTCCCCAGCATGGCCTCCATTCTTGTTAGCCTGAAAAATTCATTGAAATTAATAAAAGATAATGAATTTTTCAGTTAATAGACTTGAACATCCCACCAACATTTTATAGTTCTATTTCAGTTCCAATATATACCTATATATTGAATATTAAAACCATAAATATTTTGTAATAATAATGTATGGTGTTAAACAATGAAATATTTCAGATAATGAATGGTCTCTGATATAATATGTATTCAAAAAACTTTAATGCTGAGAAAGAAACGCCTTTTATCCACATAAAGGAGCTAATAATTAACAGAGAAATTTATATATATTTTACGTACAAAGTATTCATTTTAATTGAACTGTTTTTGTATGTGCCTTGCAGTAAACTATTTTAATTTATTTAAAATGAAATTTTTATTTAAGTACTTACAGCATACATTCCTGCATAATACCCATTCATGAACCAACTGCGTAACATGGCTTCAATCAATGGATTCTTAAGACATTCCTTTGGAAGTTGAGGGAATGGAATTTTCGGCATACATCCCTGAGAGCAGAAAAAAGATAGATATAATTATTAAATAAAAAAATATACTGAAAGACCAAAAAATTACAGATATACTGTAATAATGAGCTAGTCCTCTTTTAGCTTTAATCACATTACGGCAAATCAATGTTTGGTTAGATTGGATGATGACATTTCTAATAGCTATAAAATGAGCTTTTAGATTTTGTCCCGTAGTACTCTATTAGGGTGAGATCAAGGGGCTGAGCTGGAGCAGGGGATTAACCTCTTACTTTCCTAATCGAATACGTGACGGATCAAGCAGAATGGTAGAAGCATTTTGTTACTGAAATGAAGCATAAGGGAACATCATACCATAAGCAAGTGCATGTAATATTGACGGTGTGTTGTTTAATAAATATTGAATGATCCAGTGTACTCCAGAACAACATTCAAAAACCATAAAACGTAATCCACCTGCCTGAAGAGTCGTCATTTTGGCATTAGTGATCATGAATTCATTCTGTTTACACCATTATCTCATCCCTGTCATCTGCATGATAGAAAAGGACACAAGATTCATAAGACCACAATACCATTTCCAGTCCTCTAGTGACCTATTTCATCATTCCTCGGAGACACCTTTCCTTATTTTCTGTCATACCAAAGTCACTTTTGATGATCTCCTGCTGCTAAAGTCCATCTTTTACAAAATCCCTCTTGTTATGCAGTGGGATATGCTTAGCGATCCATTTGCATGGAATTCAACTGTGTTGTTGCTGCGTTGTCCAGGGGTTCCGGACACCCAAAAAAAAAGCCCTAGATTTTTTCCAATTGTTATAATTCTAAGTATATAGTACGTAAAGTTTTATTAAGTACTAGCTGGTATACCGTTCTTCGCACGGGTGAACTGAAAAAAATTAAACAACACAGATTGAAGGATAAAGAAGTTTTTAATGAGTTAATTTACGTGAATTGCAAATTAAACAAAAAGCTTTTGCGTAACTCAGGTAACAAAAAAAAAGAAGAAAGAAAACACCTTTGTTAAATTTTAAGTATGTAGGTCTAATAGCTGATAAAAAGGATTTTTTTATTTATAACTCCCCGTAACACTCTTGAGGGTTGATTTTTGAAAATACCTTCCTAAATTGATCTCTGCTCAGTAAAAGTAACATATTGTTAAAAGTTTTGTGTAATGAACGCTTAAAATAGTGTAAATAATTTTTATTTGAAAGTATAATACATTAATATTACTTTCTGTAGAATTTATTTTATGTTAAAATTGTAATATTCGCAAGCAACGCCGTTTCTTAAATTATAATGACGATCCAATGAAAAACATAGCGAAATTTTAACGATAGAGTCAAGTTGGCAAATGCCTAGCTACTTTCATAATTCGAGCTTTATTAGAGCTTTTTGTAAGACCCACCCTGTAGGGGAGCGATGCACGTTAATATTTTATCCACCGCATAATGATTTACTGCAGTTTTTTTTCATACAATATTTTTTTTGGATCACTACATTGAAAATTAAGGGATATACATAAACAAAATACTCCACTTTGGAAAATCTAATCCGTTAGAACTAATAAATTAATTAAAGATATTCCACTGTAAAATTAATTATATATACCGTTCATTTAAAATAAGTAGTCAAATCATTTTCTAAGGTCTTCATTAACATACAAAAACATAAGACACTTAAATTTTGACAAACTATTTTTTCGCTAAAATACTCATCATGGAACCCGTGCTGCCATATATCTTGGAAGAGTGGATTTCAAAGAATATTCCTGCTAATTATTTGTAGAATATTCCTTCTAAGTTGGTGTGGTGTAGTTAGGAGAAAGGGGTGCCAGCTCAGATGTCGTCCACGTTACTTGACTATGGTTCAAAATTATGTGATCCGTTGCCAAAAGCCCTCGTGTAGCTGAACAGTGCAACATTAATATTCACTCACTCTCACACTCCAAGAAATACAGAACAATAGTTATTGCGTTTTTAAGTGTAAAAATAATTATATCTGCCTGACCCCATTCATTTCTGGCGTTATGAATTTGTTACCTCATGCTTTATACCCAGTTCTGTCAAGAAATTATCCATATTTATTGACAAATTCTAGTCCGCCATGCAGTTCTAACTGCTATTATTCTACTTAGAAAACGTTCTGCTCGTTTCTGAAATCCATTATAAACGTATGAAATACGTCAGATTTATTTCGGATGGGAAATACAGTCACCTTTCTTGAATAATCGTCAATTATACTCAAGAAATATTTATTACCGCCTTGGCTTTAGTTGGCATTCCACAGAGGTCCAAAAACAATTCCAATGGACGTTTTGATCTTACGGCCCCCGTCTTTTGAATGACACTCCTTGACTTTGCTAATTTACACGGTATACAATGAGTCTTACCATTATCAGTTAAGCGTGGGAGTTTTACACTATCATTTTTTACTAGTTTTACCAAGTAATCGTTATTAACATGACAAAAGCGTTGATGCCATATTTCTATTGATCCGTTTTTTTTTTGACACTTTTCATCACTTAAAAAAAAACTAATTTCTTTACTCTTTGGTATAATATAATGAGCTGGCTTAAAAAATACAAATGTTTTGGCGTGTCGCCGCAGAACAATTTTATCCAGTCTTTTATTAAAAACATTAATTTTAGATTTTTGCCACAAAATGCGCACCTTTACTTTCTAATCTGGAACCGGATAATACTCAACTTAGATTAAATAATACATCAGTCAAAGTTATTTCATGAAAAACTGTATATTTTACCCGAAATCTAAGTGTACCGATTCCTTCTACGGACAACTTTTTATCCTCCGTTTGCTAACGACATTTCATGTTAGTTATCGGTTTAAGATCTAGAAATAAACTCTTGTCATTACAAAAATGACTCGTGGCAGCAGTATCTATTACCCAAACACCTTTATCAGAGTTTACTCAAATAAGATACAACTAGTTACGAGTTGTTTATCTAGTTCTAAAGACTACATTCAGCTTCACGAAAATCTTAAATTTATATTAAACTCTGTGTTAAAAGTTTCATTTACAGTTGAAGGAGATTTTTGTAGAGACTTTTTTCTCTTTACAGTTTACTTTAAGATGTCCGTACTTAACATACATAACACGGACCTATAGTCTTAATAGATTGTTTAACATTTTTAATAGTTTTACAGTTAAATACCTTACCACTTCTCTTTTGGTAATCATTCTTGCCATTTGGATCTCCATGAGTTGCAGCTTTTAGCACCAGGTAACGTCTTCGACTTTTTTGAAATTGCTCATGAAAGCATTCTCGCTTTTCTCCAAATCTTGTTTCATCAACTGAAGACGATTTTTAAATATCACTGCTTCAATTTTGACAACTCTGAAGTCCTCTTCTTTCATCTGTAGATTTGTTGCACGGTAGACTGGAATTCCGAGGAAGCCACCTTATTAATTGAAATCCTATGTACAGGTCGTCCAATTTATGACCCGCTTCATTGCTATAAATTGCTGTCTTTACACGAGATATGAAGATTTTTAAAACATCTTCCCCTGGTTGGTATTTTGTTGTAAAAAATTGATCTAATAGTTGAATTACCCTGCTCTTGTGACTGGTTAAGTGATCTTTAATATCTTGCATGCCGCTACTCCGTCAGTTGTTTCCGTTATCAAGATTTTTCAAATCTGAACTGATGTTAGTATAGATCAACGTATAACATCTATCCTTACGAAGTTGTAGATCTAATTTTTTCCCGGTATGTTGGTTCTTCATCTGGTTGCTCTGGCTTGGTTGTATTATAAACTGCCAGCAACCATAATGCATTAAGAGTACTTGCATATCATGCTTCCACGTGTTCCAGTTATTTGGAGTCAACACTGATATCTGGTTGTTAAACTCCATACCTGTTACCATCGATTTAGCGTACTAGCAACAGAGTTCATAAAAAAAGTTCTAGACTGGAACAGTATTTAAATAGACAAAGTTCATGGCCTGGTTCAATGCTTAGCCTGCCTCGACACAGTACATGGACTGGGCCCATAACCAAATTTGTTACACTTATTGGTAAACTAATTTAAATTTTGTAAAGCTAGCAGTGAAATTTATGTGTGAGGAGGCATGAAAACGAAAAACAGTTTCTTAAAATTGGCCTTTAATAATCAATCATAAAGTCACTACGCTCGTTACTGGAGCGATAAAATCAATAAGTTCAAAAAGTAACATTACCAGAGTCATCCGATTTCGAACCGTCTTCTAATATTA
Organism: Trichonephila clavipes; assembly: GCA_019973935.1. Lineage (NCBI taxonomy): Eukaryota > Metazoa > Arthropoda > Arachnida > Araneae > Nephilidae > Trichonephila > Trichonephila clavipes. The sequence continues at coordinate 33,040 of BMAU01021309.1, forward strand.
TAAAATTAATTTCTAATCTAAAATGGTGATGCAATCTGCAGTTGCATTGCCAACCAGTTGTTCTCCCTCTAAGAGTTAAACCACTCACACACTTCTTATATTTCCGTTTCTCCTTCCTTTTCAAAAACTAACATGAGCCGAGTTTAAATACTAGCTCGATTTGCATGGCAGTTGCTGCCAACCTCAAATCACGAAACTCAAAAAGATCGGGTTCGAATCGGTGTGCTTACGTCATTGAGATCATGGAACGGGATTGGAAAAACAACACAAGGAGATCATAAAATTTGGATCCGATTTTTAAATGTCTAACAATTTGTCTATCAATTTCATTGTGGGTTAGTATACGCTTTTTGGTCATGTCAAAATGATAACCAAAGACCAATGTTGCAGACCTGCAATATAGTATAATTAAAATTAAATTTCTTTCAGACTTTTCCCATTAGAAAATCAAAATTAATTTTAAATGAACTTAAAATGTTTAAATTCTTATCTGGTAATTTATTTCGTCAATAAACAATAGGAAGTATAAAATATAATGGATTCTTATTACAGCAAAAGCACAGTTCTTGAGGCATCATCAAAGATATTTATAATTTTTGTGATTTTTGGAAAAAAATGTGTTGGCATCTAGTGACAAATTAGCCTGTACTTCATTGCAGTAATCTTTTTTTCTCAGATAAGTGATTTGTAGGTAATTAAAAAAATATTGAGTCTATTAAATTAAAATAAATCATATGTTGCAGAAATGCAACAGGGGGAAGTTAAGGGTTAAATAAAGAGCTATCTAATTTTTTGGAGACTTGATGTATTTTAAATGCATTGACCGATAATACCGGTTGATTCAAAATTAAAATGACCAAATTTAACAGCATATAACTATTTATTATGAATATCTATCATTTTACTACAGGTTTTATTTCAAAAATGAAACATTTAAATTATATATACAGTCGACTCTCGATAATACGAACCTCTCCCTAATTCGAAGTATATGCTCAGACCCTAGAAAAACTCTTGATATTTCGAACTAAAACCATACGTTTTGGTACTCTCAATATTTCGAAGTAAAATTTGTGGTTGGCCAGACTACAACACGCGATAATTCGAAGTTATCCTAGAAAACTCTCGATAATTCGAACCTTCAATATTATGAAGTTAGATTCACTTCCTGTTCCTAATTATCCCACGAGCGGTTTTTTTACTGAACTTATTTTCAGTCTTAATTGTGCATGTTGATAAAATAACTACTTTGTTTATTATATTTCCGGTATTTGCTAAGCAGAATTTTGATTTATTCCTAAGCCATCTGTTTTATCTCTTTCCTTTGATACCCAAGCTTTAGATGGATAAAGGAAAAACTGCTTTCTTTTTTATTCACTGTGCAGTAATGAGTGATGCTTCCTTTTAAAAGTGTTGCACAATAATTTTGATTTGCGTTGAGTATTTATTACTAATAATGAGTCACATTTAAACAGATTTTTTTTAAATAAAGCACTCAAACTACATCCAAGATAATTCAGCAGAATCGTTTTATAGCAGAGAATTGGGGAAGCGAGAAATAAAACCTTTATATGTACGAGGCAAAGACAGGAGAGACAGGGATTTAACTTTATTCTATTATTTTTAAAAAGAGTGGTAATGTGACACTAGAATTGCTCCACGTGCCATAGTTGTCGACCCCTGCTATTAAGTATACCCCGTAGCTGAGTGTGAACTGTGAATACGCCTTATGTTCATTTTAGATTCCAAATTTTAAATTAAAAATATTATTTTACTAAAGTTGTTCCGATTTACGTTTCCTACCTGTTAATTTCGATAAACCTTTGGACCACTACTTAACACCTCACCTCAGTGTCGCCTCATCACGCGAAAGGAACGACATCTCTTTTAAAAAGTATAAGTGCTTAACAATTTCTGAAAAGCAAAAGGTGAGAGGAAGGTCGATGTAGCCAAAGCATTTGAAATCCCATTGAACTCGCTCCCCACTATTCTGAAGAAAATCTTTAGTGCATCTTCGAGTAGAGTGAGAAAACGCGTTAGTAAAGGCAATTTTCCACAGCTAGAACAGTTTTTAGTTTCATGGAGGAGACAGTGTCGAGGACAGAATATTCCGATGGGTGGCTCTTTATTGAAGGAAAAGCCTAAAGCATTCGCCAAAGAATTAGGAATGGAGTTTTCGGCTAGCGAGGGATGGCTTACAAATGTTAAGAAAAGGAATGGGATAGTCTTCAAAAAAAATGTGCGGGGAAAGCTCAAATGTCGACATTAACGTTTGTTCTAAGTGGCAGAATCGCATTTGGAACTAATAAAGGAGCACGAAGCACGTAACATTTTCAACACGGATGAAACCGGACTCTTTTTCAAGTGTTTGCCAGAAAAAACATTTACATTCAAAAAAGAAAAATGCCATGGAGTAAAACATAGCAAGGAAAGGTTAACTATTTTACTGGCTGTAAACATGGACGGCTCAGAAAAGATTGTGACGTCATACGCGTCTTTTCTTTAACAAGTCCTTTGGGTTCTTTGGGCCAGAATTAATGGCAACTCTTTTCCAACCAAATCCAAGAAACGAGAAGTGAAGAGATGCAAATAATATAGGATGAATATAGGATCTTAGAGTAAGCGTGATGGCAATGTAAAGGAATGTTAGACAATTGACGTGCGTTGTGGCAGTTGATGATTATTGCAGTTCGTGGTTCAAGATTTAAGTTCTACGTGTCGTGGATAAACATAATGGTGATCGATTAGAAGTTAAACGTCAAGCTACATACCATTGTAGATTAAGACAAGTTTATTACAGAATAATATAAGGTAGGATTGATTACTTATTAGTATATTTGAAGATTAGACGGTTCGATTATTGAGATTGGTCTGAATTATATTGTGTGTTGCGTATTGCTCATCGTAGATTCTCTCATATTAATTATTAATTGTTGTAATTAAATTCGTTCAAAGTTTAAGTTGAATATCTTAATAAAGTCATATTAAGATAATGTTTGATCCCTAGTTCTTTCGTTAACCCTACACCTCTAGCTCACGTTGATCCTTCGAGGGATGTACTTCAAGGGAGGTACATCACAAGATTACTCCTCTGGTCATACGAAAATCTGCAAAACCTCGGTGTTTCAAGGGCATAAACTCGTTCCCTACCAAATACCGATCAAGCAAGAAGGCGTGGCGGACCACCGAATTCTTTAATGAATGGTTGGTCTCACTTAACTCGGATATGAAAAGAGAGAATCGACATATTCTCTTATTTTTAGACAACTACTGTGCACAATAAAGCACCACCTTTATCAAATGTGAAACTTCAATTTCCCCTTCCAAACTCAACCTTTAAAACTTCAGCCACTCGACCAGGGCATCATACATAATTTTAAGACTTTTTATCGGCGTGAAGTCGTTAAAAACGTTTTGGATAACCTCGAAAATCAGCAGAATGTAACTACTATTTCTATTTTAACAGCTTTGATCATGATTGACAAGGCTTGGAGAGCTGTTACTCCTTTGACAATTCACAGCTGTTTTAAAAAGTCAGGCTTCCCCTCGCCGGATTTGGTTGATGTAGACGATACACTCACTGAATTTAATGCTGAACCAAGTTCTTCCAGAACAAGATTTGACGTTTGACGACTACGTGTTGGTTGCGGAGATTGCTGTATGGGGAGCTCTATCTGACGCTGAAATTGGGGCCTTGGGCCACAATAATACAGAAAGTGATGAAGATGAATCAGAGGAATTGACTCCGGTAACCCTGTCAGAAGCTAAAGTGTCACTAAACAAACTACGCAATACTTCAAAATCATGTTGATGCAGACATTTTACAGGCTTCATTTATTCTAGAAAAATATATTGACAAAGTTAGATTGAATGCCTTAAAACAAAAAAAGATAACAGATTTTTTCGACAAAAAGGATTAATTATATATAGTATGTATATTCTTTTAATAGTTGTTTCCAAGACATAAGTGTATTCTTTTAATATAGGACTTTTAACTTCTGTTTTATATTTTTATACTGTATAAAATGTACTTTAAAAAATTATGTACAATTGTTGCTTTATTACATAGTTTTAAATTTAAATGTGTTAGAAAAAAACTTCTCTTCGTGTATTTTGAGAGTTCTTTCCTACCCTCTTGATAATTCGAAGTTTTTCATTGGTCCCTCCAACTTCGAATTATCGAGAGTCGACTGTATATATATATACTAATTCAACCATTTTCATTAGTGGGAGTAAATTATAGTACTGAAATTAGATCTTCAAACCCAGAATGAAATTTTGCAGCTTTTGAAGGATGTTTGTTCAAATTCTGCAAAAAATAAAGCATTTAAAAATCAAAAAAGACATTTTTCTGTTGTATTCCTATCTAAACTTCAAAAGAAATAAAATTTGGCTCGCAATCAAAAGCTCCAGGAGAAAAAATGTGAACGAAAGGAAGTCCTTAATGAAAAAAAAAAAGAAGTTGAAAACAATTATTTCTGTAGAAAATTCTTTGCCTCAAAACCCTATGGCAAAGAAACTACAGATATAGTAATCGACAATTTGTTGTCAGATAAAGAAAATTGGCTGTAAAAAAGTAAATTTCCTAGACTGTCATCAAATGCCTGTTAAGACCGTAGAAAAACGAAGAAAACGTTCTCTGTATTTAATGTTATGCAAAGGTAGATATAAAACATAGATAGCTTCGGATAAAGCAGTGTTTCATCTATCAATCCCAAGTAGCCAAACGAAGATACAACATATTTCACGCGAAAGGCGTCGCAAAGACACAGCTGTTTTGCAAAAGGCAAGTTGGTCGTCAGGTGTTATGGTATGGATGGGAATATCCCGTCAAGGTTTAAAAAAACCATTTTTTGTGAAACCGAAGTCTAAAATTAATGCTAAATCCTATCAGAATAAAGTTTTGAAACACTTTATCAGAGAAAGTGAACGTCTTTACACCCAAGGAAACTTTGTTTTTGACCAACATTTTTCACCAAATCATACTGCAAAATTAACTATAAAAAATAAAATATAAAACTGACTGAAATATAAAAAAATAAATTTTCTTCCTCCTAATAAATGAATATCACATCACTATCCCCTGTCCGCGTTACTTGCTATTATTTTTTATAGGGATACATAAAAACACTATTAAATAGACGTAATGTTACAGCATTTCAAGGGCTTCAAAAAGCAATTTAAGAGCAAGTTGGAAAAATACCCCAAAAATAGTCGAAAACAATCTTTTAGCTTGACGTAATATAGCTACACAGTAAAGTGTACTGTGATAGAGGAAACCACACTGAAAATTCCATGTAAATTATTCAATAAAAATTTATGATCCTCTGAAATAGGTCACGCTATTTATGAATCAACCGGTACAATAAAAACTAAAACATTTTCTTTTTAATAAAAAAAATATAACTATTAGCAAACAAAAAAAAAGTTCTAATTGTAATAAAAAGTGTGTGTGCTTATGACCTCACCATAGATGTAACTTCAAAATTTGTAATGTTATTTCAGGGATTAGTTAGGTGAATAAAAAACAAGATGATATTAGTATTGTCCTATAGAACTATTTATTCATATGTCTGTACTCATAAAGTAATATTTTTGTGGTAAATATACAATTATAATTGGGAATTAATTGTATTCTAAGCAGGAAACAATAGGTTTATATCTATAAAAAAACTCCGTCAAGCGTTGTTCCATACATCCTCGTGCTTCATTTGGATCATTTGATATAATTAAATTGAATTTTCATTTTAAAAAATCAACTAAAAGTTTTGATTTGTCTTTTGAAAATATACTTTAAAAATTTCCACTTAAAATCATAGGTAATTTGTTCAGAAGACCCGATCCGGCTTTGTGAATTTTGGTTGTAATTTAATAACATTCAATTCTATCCATGAAGTAATTTAAGCAAAGGGATAGTAAGACAGGTAAATCGATTGGGAAAAGAGAGGAACATAGGTCAAACCTTTAAAAGGGATTTAATCTGAAGATTTATATCACATAATCCCTGGCTTATACTAGGTCTTTTGTCATTGTATGGCAGTTAGTGCAAATATATCCAGTGCTGCTGCAAGGAAAGTCTTCTTAATTATATTTTGTGTTTTCTTGTATTTAAATTATTTAACTGAATTTTTTCTTAATACCAGTATACTTAATTTAATTATTTTAAACTTTTAATTGTTTTAATTTTCCTTTTAGAATCAAAGTACATTTAAGTAATGTGATCAATAGAACAATTTGTTCATTTTTATTCCGATTAGCTTAAAAAAATATTTTTTTATTCTTACGATCACTGCAATATTGCTAATGATAGTTATACTATTTACTTAGTTCTATAAAAATTTGTCCTCTTCCTACATTTTATGTGAAACTCCAGCGTAAAATTTTTCTTTCTCTCTAAGGCTATTTTATAAAAATATTACGTTTCATTTTCATGTTTCAACTAGGATTAGAATTAATCCCGCATTCATTTTAATAGAAAGAGGTGGCGCGGGGGAGGGGGGCACTTTTAGATCGAAGCTAGGAACTTTACTTTTACTGCCTATTGGTGGGGGGCAAAGCGCGTTTTAAAGTGGCGGGGGAAACGTCCCTCCTTTCTATTTTAGGGGTGTGATGTCCGACTGAAGCCGAAAAAGCCGACTTAGCGTTCGTTACATTTCCGAGCGTGTCGTTCAGTCAAATTTACTCTCTAGCAAAACGCGCCAATAGAAGTTATCACTTCAGAAATACTTAGTATTCAGTGCAGGTTTATTCATTGGGGGCTTGGGGCAGGCACACAGGGTCGGACTTAACTAGATTTTCCTTGGATTCGACAGTGCCAAAGGGGCCAGTAGATGTTTTGCACCCAGGGCCCGAAATGAGCTTAGACCGTCAAAGTTAGTATTACAACTAAATTTTATACTTTATCAGGAAATTTCTATACAGACATACAAAATAGGTATATATATTATTCAAATAATTTTTTTTATTCACAAATGCTTATTTAGCATAAGGTCACTCATTTGGTATAATGGTTAACGAAGCTGACTACTGTGCCATGGGGTCTGGGTTCAAATCTCAGAGAAGGCATGGATGCTTCTAAAAGTACAGTGCCGCAAGTCCTCTCGTGAGGTTGGTGGAAGGGGAAGAGAGGTGGGAGGCCTCTGACCCCCTCCTCAGAGAGTTCTCCCTCGAAATTGGGGTGGGACCGAGCTAAATCATACTGTCATTTGTATGGTGCTCAAGGCTACGGCTAACGATAGGTGTGCATCTAGCCCTTGCCATGAAGAATTTCGTGGGCCTGAACTGATACAGTCGAGATCAGGTGGCATAAGAAACAACAACATATGTCACATAAACAATCTCTATTTTTGAGAAGAATACCTGATAGCAAAAAACAAAAAGATTAAAAATTATTAAGAGTATCATATTCTATAATACCTAAAAGGTTATTTCTTAAAACTTAAGCAATAATCCAAATTGTAATGTCAACCTATGAATAATGAACATCATGATGAAGAATGCTGACATTCCATAGAATATTCAAGATTGTGTTGCATCTAACAAATGTTCTTAAAATTTAAGATACCACAAAAGTCCTATTGAACTAATATTTCATGCTTCTTTTGCCAAGTTTGTTATAAATAACCATACATGAAATTTTCAATTACATCTAACATCCCAAAATTTATTCAAGTTCTTCACTATCGATGCCAAAAATATTACTTACACAGGCTCCTGGAGTTGGAGCACGAGCGTTGCGATCCTTCTTTCCATATCCGGAACGACGATTATAGCCTGCTTTTCCATCTTCATCCTCCTATGAAACAAATTTATAACATAGAATTAAAAACTCAAGATTGTGTTGCATCTAACAAATGTTCTTAAAATTTAAGATACCACAAGAGTCCTATTGAACTAATATTTCATGCTTCTTTTGCCAAAAGTTTGTTATCATAAATAACCATACATGAAATTTTCAATTACATCTAACATCCCAGAATTTATTCAAGTTCTTCACTATCGATGCCAAAAATATTACTTACACTGGCTCCTGGAGTTGAGCACGAGCGTTGCGATCCTTCTTTCCATATCCGAACGACGATTATAGCCTGCTTTTCCATCTTCATCCTCCTATGAAACAAATTTATAATATGGAATTAAAAACTCAAGATTGTGTTGCATCTAACAAATCTACACAATTTAGATACCATTACAGTCACATGTAATATTAACGTTTCGTACGTTTTTTGTCAAAAGTTTTGAATCATAAAACTATAGACTTTTATATAAGCCGAGAATTTTTCTAAAAATCTTTTTTGAGGATTAAGTAAGGGCTGTCACCGTATCAATAATACGAGACCCCGGCCGTGTGCAAGCAAAAAAGTCTTAAAATGTTATAAATAGTTTTATTGACAAAGTTCCTTTTTTATGTTCATAAAATTGTCTGTCACTGGCTATAAACAGTTAAAATTTTCCAGTGTAAACTCTACATTGCAGTTCCTACAATTTGAAACCTTTAAAAGAAGGTATTGTTTTACTCAAAAAATAATAAGACAAGGAGTGGTATAGACTCGAAAAATGTTTCTAAAAAATTTCTATTCAAAAAGCGGCTAGTCAGAAAGATCGTTAAAAGAAAAAGCAGATAACATTAAGAATGGGAAAAATCTTTTAAAATATTTGCTTGTAAATGACTATTTCCTTCGACCTAGATAATCGTTGCACTTCCCTGGCTACAAGAAGGCTTGATCCGTAGTCGGAAGTTTGTCCAGAAGTGGTCCAAAGAAAGAGAATAATAGATTTTGTTTAGAGTTTAAGTGCTCTCAAACTCTTTTGTTTAGAGTTTGATAGTTACTTATCCATGATTGATTTCAAGAGCAATATTTGGTAGAGTTGGAATACTACTGAAAATGATTATTGACTGATTACGTTCTTTAAGCCACGTCATATGAAAATAAGAACCTATTTTTTTTAAAAAAAAATTGCATACATTTATCATGAAAGACTTATACATACTCCAGTAAATACTTAAAATAAAATATGGAACTCCTACATATGGCATTGACTCAACATAGGATAATACATTAATAATATTTGAAATAATCAAACTATTCAGGCGTCTAAACTTGCATATAAGAACTTTGTTAATGCCGAGAATAGTAGAAATCGTTATTTTTAAAATAAAAATCTATCATACGAGCTATCAAGTCCAATATAGGTTCTCACCCTTAAATAACGTTTTGCGAAGATTAACTGCTTTCAGAAATATATTGCGGTTTTAACTTATTTTTAATTAGAGAAACTTTTTTAAATTTATATAGTTGTTTTAGTTTATAATTTTTCTCCAGTGTTCTTGACGTTGTAATAGCATACCGGCTATTTTTGATCCTTCCAATCACAACTGAAACAGCAGAAGGAAGTTTAAATAAGTTAAAAATTATCTTAGATGTACAAGATCGGTTATCGAACTTTGCAGTGCTTTCAATAGAAGCAGATCAAACTGAAATCCCCTTCTGTAATGGATGTAACTAGAAATGCGTTTGCCGTGTAATGTTGTTTTAAACTTACAAAACGCGTAATAATTAAAAGAAAATGAAAATAATACGTAAAATTTTTAATAAAACAACTAAGCAACAAACAAATGCTTTTAATGAGAGTAATGTATCTTGTGCGTCTATATAACAAATCTTCAACACATGGCATCTCTTTCTCTCTCGGTCTTGCAAGAATTAACCATAAATCTCCTCGATTTAGTAGCGTCCAGTCTCCCCTTTCCAACCCCTTCTTTTTTTACTCTGTGGTACTACCATAGTCAAAGAATTCTCAAACTTAGTTTCAAAATCTGAATAAAGGGTATTTAAGTGTTCAAAGTAGGTTAAAACGTCAATTTCCAGGCAGATTATCTGTGAAAAATTAAGAAATTGGGAAAATTCTTCCCGCCCATAATTAGCTTAATTTTCGAAAGAAACGCTGGAATGATAAATCTTGTTTTAACACAATTTATGCTGTCACCTTGTAATTGCAGATAAATGTTAATATAACTAGTAAATAAATGTGTTAATTAGGTAAAATCTGATTTCCTTAATTATTTATTCCTGATTAAATTTTTTTAAAAAAATAAAGTCCCGATCTGGTTTAATGCGACCCACTATCGTAGACCCCAATTTACACTTCATGGACACGCAAATTATTTTTTCGTAGACCTATATCCCTTACAGGTCGTCAAAGGCCCCTGGAAGTCGATCTAAACCACTTTGGGAATTATTGTATTAAACATAAAGGCTAATTCTTAAGTAATAAAACTTTTAAATATGTATGTCTATGTATATACTTTTTGTGACACTTTCAAATAAGTTTTATTTATGTGATCATATTTATGCATTTTCTAAAATGGGCCTTCCACTGAAATTTGATACGGGGCCCACTCAGGGCTAGCCACGCCAGCGGTCAGGCTGATGTATGGGTCAGCTATTCCCGGGGGGAAAGAAACGTTGTTTTATATAGAAAAAAAATTCTCGGTGGCCATGCTCAAACAATTTTAATCTTTCAAATTTTGGGAGTTTTAAATGAACTTTGTCATAAAAAAGTCGCATAAACCCATCAAAATCAGTGTTAGAATTCAATTTTCCAAATAGTTAGTAAAATACTCATTCATTGGGATGTCTGAATGCCTTGACCATCATGCAACAATTTGAAACATAAGGTTGAAAATCTCATGCAAAATACGAATTTCCCTTTCTGCTCACTTTCCAAACAAAAATAAAATCTAGAAAACATGACTAGCACAGAAAGTGTACAAAAAAAAAAGAAAAGAATGGGGGGAAAATGTGCTAGATTCAGATATTGTCATCTGAAATAAAACTATCGTCATTGGTGCTAGCATTTTATTATGACAATTTTATTTTAAAATTTTCTACTCATTTGGCAACATTTTCACCCTGAAGTTAACATGTTTAAAATTACAGGAATTTTTTTTTTGTTAATTCGTCTTCAGTATAGGTTTCAAACTTTGGGTAATCTAAACAAAAAATGCACTTTCAGCATTTAGATAGTATTATCTATAATAGATATGCTTTTATTTAAAGACATAAAGTAAATATAAATGGAATTTTTAGCCTTTGCCAATATCCCGGAATTTACTCCAATTCTTCACCATCAACAAATATTACTTACACTTTGTACTGGAGTTGGAGCACAAGCTCCACATTCAGACAAATTTTCCTCATATCCATGACTTTTTGATGCATATCTATGATCCTTCCTTCCACTTTGGGCTGCTTTTCCATATTTATCATTCTATGAAACAAATTAGTAAAATAAGATTAAAAAGTGAATGCTACTAATATAGCAATAAACAAAAATAAACTCCTGAAATAAAAAAAATCCATCACCTTTTTTTATTTATATATTTAAAATCATTAATTTACTGAAATATAAGGAGCATATATTTTTAGAGAAAATGAACACCAGAGCTCTTCAACAGGGCTGAGAAATGTCAAGATTTTTTTAAATACGAATACATTGCTGATCTACCAAATATTTCATAATATAACTTGACACTACAGATCCTCCCAAAATAATTTAGTCCTTTGTTACTTCAAAATGTTTTGTTGTGATATATAAACGTGTTATAATACTCTAAGAAGCTTTTTTTAAGTAAATAAATATTTTATAACATTGATCAATATTTTTGTATTTTTCATACCCATCATATCATTTTGTCGTCTCCAATTAAGTATATTTTAATGGAAACATATATATTTACCAGTAAAAAACAATTTTTTAATCTTAGATAATAATTCAAACCAGATACTCTAAATTAGAAAAAACTACCTCTATAATTACACCCATTATAAGATCTAATGTTTTAAGTTAACAGCATGTATCCAAACTTTCTTAAGGTGAAGAAAAACATGCAAATATATATATACACGAGTGTGTAGTTCAAAAGTACATTTTAAATTTTATAATTACTTTTTTCTTTATTATTTTTACTGAGCAATTCATATTTTCCCTGAAAAAAAAATTTCTTTCTTAAAATTTTCTAATTTGTAGTTGCAACACGTAGAGTTGAATACATTAACCAATACATATGTCCTCATGACATATGAAAGGCAAAATGCAAAAATGATTAATATGTTTCAACTATTTACTCATGACTTGTCAATGTTTACTTAAATTGCACACATGCTTTTTATTTGTGTAACTAAAATTAACCCTATGAAACAAATTTAAAATAATAAGATTATAAAACTACACAGATAAATTTCTTACAACTAATTTTTTAACTTAGTATATTTATAAGATCTATCTTGATTTAAACAGATAAGAAAAAAGCCAGGAGGTGCTAAGAATATGAAAACAATTTAGCACAATATAGATAAAGGAGGGAAAAAAAATTAGCCAAAGTACATAGCGATAATTAAAAGCTCCAGCTTCTTCTATCTGTCTTTCCCTTGCTTCTTCACCAAATGATTCTACTAATGCTGAACGATGAAACCTGTCACTCTCATAATATCCAATGTATTCCACTTTATATACGTTTTTCTTCAAATCCTTTATTACACCCTCATAGTAGAATCCATCATCATATCTGACTCTGCAGAAATCACCAACATTCCACTTAAAAGGAGGAAAAAGTTTTGTAAGAAAAAAATACACACGCAGATATATATATATATATATATATATATATATATATATATAATCTAATATAAAAAAATTTCAATATATAATTATATACATATACATACACATATATATAAATTTATACATATATATACATATACACAAATATATAAACAAAAATATAAAAATAAACATATAGTTATATACCTAAGATAACTAAAATTAGGAAGAAGGCACATAGTATAATATGTGTGTAGAATTTAAATATTAAATCATTAAACTAAAAGAAACATATGAACATAAACATAACTACTACAAAACGTATTTATAACGATGGCCAGGTGCGTATCGTTCCCGCCAAATAGGGAGGGCAGAACCACATAAAGTTAATTGCGATAGGATATAAGAAACGATTAATTGCGATTCGATGTATAATATAATAAGAAATATATATATATATACTTTTAAAAAATCATAAAATAAAATAAAATCATAAAAATTAGCGTAAAATATAAAGAAACTCAGAAAAAATATATATATTAAATTTTTTTTTTTTTTAAAAAAGCATGTGGTGCCATCTATATAATAATTGTAGGAAAAATTAGATATTGTCTAAATTCAAAAATATTATAAAAACATAATAACAGTAAATAATTACATTAATACAAATTGTGTATCATAAAAACTATTATAAATAACAATTACAAAGAGAAAATTAGCAGGGTATCCATGTTCAATACAGTGATTAAAAAATTTTTTTAAGATTTAAAAATATTAGCCTTTTTATCGTTAACTAACACTATTGCGATACATACCTCTAGTTAAAAATAATATTCCTGTGTATGATATTGATAAATTAGAATTCAGTAAGGCACTTTGATATTAAAATTAAAGGCATCTCTTTTATCATAAATATTAGAATGTAGTTTCAAATCCCTTAATATACAGGTGATACATCTAGGTAATTTGTTTTGATTTGATTATTATTAATTTAACTAAGTTTAAGTAGGACGGATAAAAATTAATAATAAGATTTAAATTATCATTTTTACAAAAATAATTAAATCATCAATATAAAAATGTAGTAGTCATTATTAATAACATAACTATATTCATAAAATGTAAATAAAGTTTAGCCAAACTATTACTACTGGGCCCCTTGATAGGAGTCCTTTCTCTTGTTTATATAAAGAACCATTAAAAAAAAAAAAACTGATATAATTTTCTTTTAAGACAAAATCTATGAGAGTTTAAATTTGTTAAAATTAATATTAAAAAGTTATACATACTGTGATTTTCTAAAATTACTTTTAATAATATCATATAAATCTATGGAATTGAAAAGATCTTCAAAGTCATAACTATGAACTGAATAAATATTTTATCTATTTAAAAAAGCTATAAATCTCTTTATATTTTTAATTATAGCTTTATTGTGCTGATTAATAAGTTTTGTATAATATTATGAAGTAATTTGCCTGCAGTAGTAATATATGTTCTAAAACCATTTTGTCACAGTTCTAAATTTAGCCGGACTTTTATGAATTTTGGAGTTAAAAAAATATATGGAAACTTTTTTAATTTAGGGAATACAATAGCCTAATTTTTATAAAATAGCAATAATAAGATTACTAATTTCATTATGTGACAAATCTAATTTTTAAAGAACCATTATTAAGAAAAAGTGATCATAAAGAATATTATAATAAAAATACTTACAAATCACAGCATATAGTTACCAGGTACTTTATCAATGCAAACTATGATAAAATTCTTTTGTAATTCATAAATTTTCTGTTTTATATCTTTAAAAGTAGTTTCAGCATTGAGAATGGTAGCTAAAATTCATAAGGTCTTTAAAAAATATTGTACTCTATACTCTTCAAATGCCCTTCAATAGGGGTAGTCCAAATTTAATTGCAGATTTTGTAATAAAATCTGTAATACATCTTTAAAAATTTGTTTTTTTTAACAGTATTGTTGTTATTAGAAACATTTAATCTAAAATTAGTGTGTCTTTACTCATTATATCTTTTATATATATATATATATATATATATATATATATATAATATATATATATATATATATATGCTATATATATATATATATATATATATATATATATATATATATATATAAATATATATAAAAAATATAATCCAATATAAAAAAAATTTCAATACATATTTATATACGGCCACACATATATATAAATTATACATATATATACATATACACAAAATATAAACAAAAATATAAAAAAAAATAAACATATAGTTATATACCAAAAATAACTCAAAAAATTGGGAAGAAGGCACATAGTATATCGACAAACTCCCTGGGCCTTAGTTGCCTTATATATATATATATATATATATATATATAGATAGATAGATAGATAGATAGATAGATAGATATATAGATAGATATATAGATATATATATATAGATAGATATATGTGAGATATATATGTATTGTATAATATATATTATAATATATATATATATATATATATATACATAAATTCCATATACGAATGCATATATATACTCATATATCGTTCAATATATGTTTTTCTTACTATCTCCCTGCATTATTTTTAGTTTTGATTGATAAATGTTCATCTCTCATTTCCTGGAGAATATAGACGTATTTTATATATTGAAATCTTTATAATATAAAGCGGAATTAGATTTAACAATGTTATTAAGTTATATTATTATTACTTTTAGAGATTTCATTCCAGTAGCTCTAAAAGTAGGTGTAACAGTTAGAAGATTAGACTTAACATAAATGTAATATAAGTATGGAAATTAGGTATAAATATAAAGAATGTTTTTTGTTCAAGGTATAGAAGTTTAAGTTGGCATTACTTTCAAGATGGCGACCGATTTAACAGCTGTCAAGTGATTTATTCTCAGTTTGGTTTGGCAATTCATCATGAATAGACTCACGCCTGAACAACGCTTTTAGATTCGTCGAATGGGCCCAAAATAATGCCGTTGTTTTTTCAAAGCGAATTTTGTTTAGCGATGAAGCGCACTTCTGGTGGAATGGCTACGTCAACAAACAAAACTGCCGCATTTGGGTGAAGCTAATCCACAAGTGTATGTGAAACCCGTTACATCCAGAAAAACGACTGTTTGGTGCGCTTTATGGGCTGGTGGAATCCTTCTTCAAAAACAATGAAGGCCACAACGTTACAACGTCAATGGTGATCGGTATAGAGCCATGATTACTAACTTTTTTCATTCCTGAAGTTGAACAATCATGATGTCAGGAGCTGTGGTTCCAACAAGACGGCGCAACATGTCCACACAGCTCGTGCCACAATCGATTTATTGAAGACACGTTTGGTGACCGCCTAATTTAACGTTTTTTGGACCTGTGAATTGGCCTCCAACGATCTTGTGATTTAACACCCGCTAGACTATTTTCTGGCTGGGGCTTTGTAAAATGCGTGGTCTATGCGGATAAGCCCACAAACGCTTGACCATTTGGAAGACAGCATTCTGCCGTGTTGTGCGATGATATACGGTCTGAAATGTTAAAAAGGAAGTCGTCCGAAAATTGGACGTCCAGATTGGACTACATCCAGAGCCAGCGCGTATATTTGCTTGATCATATGCCAGAAATAAATATTTAAAATGTGAAAATGCTTACAAGATTATCTTTCGAATAAAAAAATTCATTGTCAATCGATTATACATCTTTGTTTGTAACTGATTTAAGGATTCTATACCTCTAAAAAAACACCCTTTACATAATTGTGCACCTAATAATTAAGTCATTCATTAGGAACAGTTTAACACATAACCACTTTCTTTTTCTGTAAAGTCACATCCTTTCAACAACGAGAAGCTATCTGCTGTAGTCAACGTACATTCTTGCATATATAATTTTAGCATAATCTAGCATACAATTTTAAGTAAAAAATAATTATTCTTAGAATCAGGTGATTTAAAAGTAAATAGCGGGTCCGTAATATACATAAATGCTGCATAACAAAATTCAGTTAAATATATGAGCTCAGTTATATACTATGAGCACTGGCGTAGCAAGTCTTGAGTGGTCCCAGTATCAAATTTTCTTGGATGTCCTTTTTTATAACGTTGTTAATTTTTTTAGCTTACATATATTGAGGGTCCTGTATCATCGATACAGATGATACAGTGGTAACTACCCTGACTATGATCCAATCTATTATATATCAATCTGTTATAATCTGATATATGTATACCAAGAATAAATCTTTTAAGAATTTATTTATAAAAGAAAGAGGATGTGATGACATAAATTCAGATATAACTATCTGACTAACATTTTTACATTGTGAAAATATATTTACTAACGTTTGTAAAATAAAATCAATTTCTATAAATTACATAAAATCATACCAATGCAATATAAACTCATTTCAAGAAATTACATCGTGGTTTAATGAACACAATAGGGTGAGAAACTTCTATTCCAAACGTTAAAAACTTCTATGCTTTCTACTTTCCACCCAAAAGAAATTTGCTGTATTTAGTTAAAGCTTTGCATTCGCTGCTTATAAACTACAAATTTCCCAATACACCAAACTACAAATTTTCAGGCAAACTTAACAGATTTCTTCCAATAGAATTTATTTTACTATAAATAAAATCCATAAAACATCTGATCTGACATGACCAAACATTTTTTGGATTACTAACATTTCATTACTCATTTTAAACATATTTCCAAAGAATTTTAGAAATCTTTCATATTTACAAAATTTATTCTCCAACTTAGAACAAGACACAATTTGAAAAAATTATCTGTTATCAAGCCATTTTATTCAACAACAAATGAGATTAATAAAATAGGGTGAAGACTGCCAAGAGCCTTTTTTGAGTCATACATGACTATTCTCTAATAATTGATTAATGGTAAGACAAATATAAACTACATAGTTATAATTATGAATCCCAAATCAAGGCATAAGATAAGCTGATCTTCATGAAATGGCAACTCCATTTAAACTCAACATTTAACTATTTTCACAATTTCAATTAATCATGCTTAAATGTTATTCTTCAAAATTTATTACAATAAACAGCATAAGAATACCTTTTTCAAAGCCAATGGGTTTGCAACAACTTCCTCCACTTTTTCAGTTATGACCTACAGAATAGTTAAATAAAAAAAGTTAATCTAAGCAAAAAATCAAAATCTTAATTTCACTCTACTTGGTAAATATACCTTACCTCAAGCCCTTTTACGCATTCACTGATTACTTTTCTATCCTTCCAACCATCAATGACTTCATCCTTAGTTTAAAAAATATATATTCAGACACATGTTAATAACACACACATATATAATATATACACACATAAAATAATTCATTTGTCATAAGTCACGAATTCGATATATAATAAACATTATGAAAATTAAAAGAAAACTTGCATTTAAATTAAGGCTAAAAATATGGTTTAAATCATATTTCAATT
Organism: Trichonephila clavipes; assembly: GCA_019973935.1. NCBI lineage: Eukaryota > Metazoa > Arthropoda > Arachnida > Araneae > Nephilidae > Trichonephila > Trichonephila clavipes. Next base: position 51,123 of record BMAU01021309.1, read on the forward strand.
TCTTTTGCTGATTTTGCCTACTTTACGAGATCGAAGTATATCCAGCTACAAGTGCTGCAGATATGTCTCGAAACATCATACAAATATCATGAAAGATAAGTGAAAATACAATTATTCATATTGAACATTGTTTACACGGTAGAATTCTGCATAAGCCATTCATACCTAAAGCAAATCAGGAGAAGTGTCTTATATTTTCTAGAAAGTACAATAAAGATTCAAGTTTTTGAAATACCAGTTCATTCAGAAATCGGAAAACTTTTGACATAAAGCAGCTAAAAATTTAGAATTTGTAGTATGTAGAACTTAGCAGAGTATGTAGTTAAAACAATGAAACATGAGATGTGTATGGTGGCTGCAAGAGTCAGTAATTTAGTATTTACAAAGTCCACAACTAACAAGTTGGGCTACACAAGTACCTTGAAAGAAAATGTTACCCCCAGCATTAAGAAATTTGAATAGTCATGAAGATGGATCTCCCAACCTAACAATTGCCGATAAAGAAACCTGAAAAAATAGTTACGATATAGATCACCTTTTATATTGCACTACTTTAAAGTCCCTACACATCAACTTCAATTAATACATGTGGGCATTTCTTCATAATGGTACACCACAGAACCAGGATCAATCATAGTAGGTGTGCAGGGGGCGTGGGGGGCTAAAACAGGAGGTGGCCGTATATATTTTTATCGATCAAGCAAAAGTTTCTACGAATTTCTCAAAATAAATGTTATAGTAAGTCGAATAGATATGCTGAATTTTCAAAAAAGCTATTGATAAATCAAAATAAATTCCTATTTCTCGATCAAGCGGTACTGCCGGCTCACTGTGAATCAATGCTTAACAAAGGCGTCTCAAAAATGATTTTTTTAGAAAGTCTCTCTACGAAAATATCTAATATAGTTAACATTACAAAAGATAAAGAAGTGTTTAAATTCAATATGCATTGAGGGAAATTAAAAGTTTTCAATTTAACAATAGCCTTACAATTTAAAAAATAAAATTAACGGAAGAAGTGATTTTTGAATCCATTTGCATTTTTATCAATGTTTACTTTTCATTCTTACACAGGTAGATGAGTTGTTACGTCAAAACGTTAATTATTAGTACAAATATGAAAAATTCTCTAGAGAGACAGCACATCAGTCTGTGCCGCTTTTCTGCTTAGGCACGTGCAAAGGCCCCCAAAGATTTGGGGGCACAAAAAATTGGAGGGTGAAAAAAAGAGAAGAAAATTAAAATTACAGCGAACATACCACCGCCTAGAGAATCGCGAGAGAAACATTTCTTACCTCAAGAGAGTAAAGACTGAAATGTGATCTACTATGGAAATTGAAAAGCTTATCAGTTTGATGTTGCTATGCACTCAAAATGATATAGCAATGGAAAATGATAACAATGATATTATTAAGGATTTTCTCGAAAAAATCACTGGTTTTTCGAAGAAAATCTTTGTTGTACAAGTACAATGACAGTGACACAACAAAGAATAAGGATGTCAAAATGTCAAAGATAATAAAGCGATGAAAAAGATGATAATTAAGAAGTTGAAAACAGTTCATACAATAATGTATACTCTACATTGTAATTGCAAACGATTTTATTAATTTACTGTACTAATTTACAAAAGGGTGGGTGGTTTGTGAGGCCGCAAAGAAAGAATTGAACAAGAGAGAGTGGCCAAACCATACTACTTTTCCTTACTTACAGTCCATAACATGGTGGGTCCATATGTGGTGGATAATAGAAAGACTATTCTAAAAGCAAAGAAAGGGAAAAGAGTAAGAAAAGTAATAGAAAATCCTTCCTGGAACAAAACAGGATAAGTAAGAAATGAAGGAGGAAGGGGGTGCTCTAGAAATAGGGGGGTCTCTACTGAAGTGCCTAGGGCACTTGGGAGGTTAAAAACGGCCCTGACATTAGGTGTTCGCGCGCGGACCTGCGGCCAGAACCCTAGGATCAGTCCTGCAAGGAACTATTTCAAGTAAGAAAGAGCTGAGAGAAAACCACCATGCACCAATGGTAAAAAATTTGACCTAAATTGAAAAAAAAAAAGCATCTGGTTGTATCTATTAGAAGATTTAAAATGATGCTATCGTATGCATCGTTAATTGCTCACTATTACCATTTTATTTTTCTCTATCTGCGTTCTCCATTTAATTTCTTTTGTTTTGATACATAAAATTGGATGAACTTCTGTTTAAGGTATCTGACTACGTTCAGAAACATGATTTGTAAAAGCGTGTAAATAGATAATATTTATGATATTTAGTGTCACTTATATTAGAAAATATGCATAAAATTGTTTTAAAAAAATATTACAATAAAAAAAATTATTTAAGTACAATATTTTGACAAAAAATGAACATAGAATGATCAATTTTCCAAATGTTCTCTTTTTGTGAAAAATGCTTCTATTATAATAATATGTGGCGTGTATATAGCTCAGACCTCTGTACAGAGGCTCAACTAGAATATTTGAAATATATAACATAGAAGTAGGTTTATCAATGTTTTACGACAACAGAGGGGAGAAATTTTAAGAAAAACGGCGATAATTATTTCAATTGGTAGTAACTTTGAAAATAATCTGAATTTTCAAAAATCATAGTTGAGCCTCTGTACAGAGGTCAGAGCTATATACAGACAAAATATTACTATAATAAAGCATTTTTCACAAAAAGGAGAACATTTTGAAAAAAGGTTATTCCAAGTTAATTTTTTGCCGAAATATTGTATTTAAATAATTCTTTTTGTCAAAATATCCTTAAAACAATTTTATACATGTATTCTAATCTAAGTGACACTAAATATCATGAAAAATATCCATTTATGCGCTTTTTTAAAATCACGGTTCCGAACGTATTCGAATACCTTAAGTTAAATTATTTTCATTGTACTTTAATTTGATGTTCATATAAGCTGTTAAAGTCTGCCTAAATCAGATCTTAATTCTGTAAATGATAAAGTCAATGTATTTGAAATAAAACGTTTTATAAAATACTACTTTTAAAGTTTACTTTTCTTTCGCTTTCATTGTATGTTTCCTAGACTCCAAAGTTTAATAAGTTAAATCAGACATTATTGCTTTAAATATTTCTTTGGAGATTTTCCTTACATTTTATGATGAATAAAAAGTATAAAAATGTAATATAATTCGTTCAGATTTTTTTTAAAGTACATTTCACCTTAAATGACAAATGAATTTCTCAACAAAAATATATTCTAAAAAAGTTTTATTTCTTACATTCAAGTATATTTTTAAGTCATCCAGCAGAATTTTAAAAATTTTCCTATATATATTTTTTAGAAATTCTTGTACGTAAATTCAGTTAATTAAAGTTGAGACTCTCAAAATTTCTAATCGTAATAAATACAAACTTAAATTAGGAATTCTGACAAAATCTTCAAGGAAAATATTCTCATAATATTTAAAACCAAGTTAATCAAAAAATTTACAAAAAAAAAATTACCTTACAAATTAAATTGGGCTGCTGAATTTCGAAAATTAGAGAGAATTCTTCCTAAAAATGTATACAATTACTTTTTCTGAAATTCAGAAATAAAGTTTCAATTAAAGCAAAATTTCTGTTGGAACAATAATTTTAAGAGTTCTTTCAATAGAATATTGAACATTTTATACCTAAATGTATATGCAAAAATTTATAACTTAAGATTTTATTATTGAGATTTCATTTGACTTAATTATGAGTTCTATCTTTGCATTTTTTCCACACATGTTCAAGTAATAATTTCTAGTTAAGTGTGAGTTGTTTATTTAAATTTAAGTTTTCATTCAAAAAATATAATTTTAAATATATAAATTAAATCAAAAGCTTCCATTACATATTTTATCTAAAAATATTAAATTATATAATTTTAAATATAAGCATGAATATGAAGTTGCATAATATAAAATACATAAACATTTACTTATTTGAAATACATAAATATAAATATATACCATCATTATAAACATTTATAATCCTGGTTTCAACTTTTAAAGTTCTTATTAGTAATTCTTTCAACTCGTTCCTAATTATTTAAAAAAAAACTTTGATTACAACTCATTAAATAAAAGTTACTTGTAATTCAGGGAAAATAATCTTTTCGAATGTATTTAAAATTCAAAGTAAGTAATTAGATTTAATTATGTTTCAATTAATGTAAGCCTTAAAAATAAGTAAAATAAACCGAGTATTTTTACTGTTTTCAGTCAATAATTGTACATTGATGTAAAATGCTGTAACAGAATATATATAATTTTACACTGTTTCTTATTCCTTTCAAATTGTTTATCCATACAATTAGTTAATACAATATTGGGATAAAGGCAATCAAATTATATGTAAGATAAAAGAAAAATGAATACTAGTTACTTTTTACATATGTTCGTTATTTTCCAAAAAATATATATTTCAATTTATTTTAGGATGCATCATTATAAATTATTCAACTTGATGTTCTAATTATATCTTTACTTGTCGCCAATGAGGATAATTATAGTTAAACAAAATCTTCAGCATTGAGTTGTCAAGCAAAATTCCCCCGTCTATTTGATACGCCATTTAATTATTTTATCATACAAGATTCTTTTGCAAATGGCAACTTCCAATATGGTCTCCGGCACATCAGCATTTCTTTACACGAACATGTCAAAATTTCAGTGGGTCTTCTCACTTACATTTTATATTTTAAAAACTATTAAAAACATCAGACAAGCTCATTACTTGAGCCAGATCTAAAAAACCTGTATAAAAAATTTAATGTAATTCTATCAAGCTATTCAAAATGTGTGAAGAAAAAAAAAACGATTCAATCCAAGATTTCAGTTTTACTCCAACAATCAACTGATTCAATCGATTTTCTAAAATATAGCTAAGAGAATCAATTTTATAAATAAATATATAATAAGTAAACACATTCATGCGATAATTGTTTCGAAAACTTAAACAAGTAAAATTAAGAAAATTTAAAATGCTTTCTTGTTAAAAGTCAACTGAAAGCTACAAAATTAGGAGAATTCTCCATTACAGAGTAAAAAATCCTTCTGCATGGGAAAGCAAATGGATAAATGTTGGATCAAGCTGGATTTTGATAAGCCAACTAAAAAGCATTTTTATTAGTCGGAAAATAATATTTATGAAATATCCTTACCTTGAGTTCAGACATTTTCTTGAAATTCTGGCTTCACCGTCTTTTAAATCTTGATGCTTGTTTTTATTTCAAAGATTGATACAATAGCACAACAAAGAGATTGAATACGTTGTGATGCTTTGTTCAGAAGCGTCGCGAAGAGAGTATGTGGGAGAGACAGTGGGGTTACATTAACAAGATTTTCGCCAAAAAGCAATATTTCTGCCAATATTGGCGATATTTTCACAAGCAATGTCAAAGAGTTTTTCTATTCTCTACCTCGCAAAAAATAAAAGTGTGCTTATGACTACACGACACGATAGAAGTGATAACTTCAAATTTTCTAATTTTATTTCAGGGATTTGTTAGGTGAATAAAAAAAAAAAAAAAAAAAAAAAAAATAAGGGATATTATATATATATAGTATTGTCATATAAATTTATTTATTCATTATTATTTTGTACGAGAGAGAAAACGTAGACATATTTGTTTCCATTCAATGTATAAAGAAAGATTAAAAATGTAAATAATACTATCTAATGAAAACATTTCAGCATTTTCTTATATTTTTTAAAGTTTTTCACTCTAAATCGCTTTTTTTAAATAAAGAAAACTATCAGATTTAATGAATCAGAAACTTGTCTTTCTGCACATGTTCCATAAACCTTAAACTGGTCAATTCTGTCGCAGATTTATTACAATTAATTATTACTGGCATTTGGTGATTTTAGCAATTTTTTTCGTTGCACTTTCATGACTCATTGAAAACGAAAAGTGCCTTTTAAAAATATTTATATGCAAAAAGCAGAAAAATACAAAAATTTTTAAAATTACGAAGTTCCATAAATTTTTTAAAATTAGTTTTTCAATATTCCATCTCAGTCTAACCAGCAGCGTTGAGAAAGATATACAACGTACCAATCTACTGGGAAAATAGTTGTAAATTTATTTATTTATTTATTTTGGAAATTTTAATCCAAGAAAATCCATAGAAATATATAAAAAATGGAGAACATTGTAGAGATTGGGATTTTAACAATATATTTCAAGTTAATCACATGATAAAAGCATTTATTTTTAAACAAAGTTAATTAATACAGTCAATAGAGCAACGTCGTGGAAAATTCCAGTTTGGCTGAAAAACAATTTGCGACGCCAATTTTTGCCATTGCTGTAACAATGTAAAAGTGTTATTTTATCTGTCCTTCTTACCAAACTGAATTCCTGTAGAGAATTCCAACAAAAGTTGGAACTTATATTACTCCTCTCTTCATTAAACCATTGTCAAATGACGAGAATGACATCGGAGTTATCTTAGTTTTGAAACATCCCCACTACGTCAACGTGTGATTCTCAACATGTTTTAAGTACATCAGTCTGTGCATGGTGTTTCCTTCGAGGCGCAGGGACTCAATAGAAATCACGAAAACCACGAGTTCGCGACCATGATCCCTCAGCCACTGAATGGATTCCATAAAAGGTTAATACGCATTTGAGACACTTATTGATGTCCTTACAGAACTATAGTACTTTTAAAAAAAAGTTTTAACAAAGATATTGATTTTGAAATATAACGATATTCGTTTTTGTTTTAAAATTAAATAGAACTCATATTTAAAACTTTTTTTTATTTCGTAATGGATTGGAAGAAATTAAATTAGTAAGATAGATAAAAGTTTTATTTTATTTTTAATTGATTTATATTTTTAGAAGAGAAACAAATAACCGAAAAGTGGTACTTGATGGCAATTTAATATTATGAATTAGAATCCCTTACAAAAGTTAAAAATAAATAAATATAAAATATAATACGAAACACATAATTTGAAAAAGAGAGAGTTAAAACTAGTGTATAAAATAATATGTATAAGACATGGGTTAAAATTTTTGAGTGAAACAAAAGAGATTTTTATCCAAATGGGACTAAAATAGATTGAAAAAAGAAAACCATTTCAGAAAACATAAATTGTACATTTCACGTAGTGTAAAAAATATCCAATTATAACACAGAAATTGAATTTCATCAACTTAAATATGTAATTTGTTAGTACAAAATGTAAAGCCAAATTTTTTTTTAAAGAATTTTTTAAAATATGGCTTATGCTCGTGTATATTGCCTTAGAATCCAGAAATATATTCCTTCTTGGTATTATAAACATGTCTAATGGAGGCAGGTTTAGGATCTTTTTTCTGTACAATTTAACACGATACAAGATGAATATTTTGAAAGATATTTTTCAAGAATAAAATTATTTCGCTTCAGTAATGTGACCGCAGTAGCCGAGTAGTCAGGGTCGAATTGTAGTTTCCAATCCTTAATCGGAATTAATTTTGAGACTGGGTGAGAATTAGACTCGTGTAGATTCCAAGCACGCTGTTAATAATCAATTCATGAATGAGCTAAATAATTTTACAAATACACATTTGTTTTCTTTTTTCCCCTGCACATTTCTTGATTCACTCAGACTATAAAGAGTTTAGGAAACAAATTAGGAATATTTTGTATAATTTTTTGTCATTTTAAAATCTGAAATATTAGATCTTTTCTTTTTCATTTTTTGCAATGGAGGACGTTTGAAGTCCTCGGCAGATTTAACGTGCATCGCTCCTTGGATACACGGCGGGTCTTTAGTGGTACTAGGCTCGAACTCGGAGACATGTCAGCCACGATAAGAGAAAAAGAGAGAAAGAATATAAAGCAGGAGAATTAAATTGTAGAGATATAAAAGGAACACATTTTTTTAATTTTTGAAAGGCATAAAGTGTCATTCTTGAACACAGGCTTCTTTTATGATAGGATTTGCATTAAAAAATATAAAAAAATGCCAAGGTGTAGTTTTTTAGCCAAGAATGAAAAATCTTGTATGTATGTGGGTGGGGTTTGAACTCCCAAACCCTACCCTTGTGTACGCTACATCTTTTACACACACACACAGAGCCGGCCTTCTCTACAAAGAGACGGTTGCGAAACCAGTTGGGGCCATAATGCTTTTCTAAATAAATAAATCATAGTTTTAAAAAAAAACCAAAAAACACCCTCTTATGAGTGAATCGAACTAAAAGTAAACAAACTAATTTTTAATATAAGAATAAAATGATTAACGTGAAAGGTATTAATGTCATTGGGATAAAAGCTTGGGGGGCTCTATATTAATTGTTATAATTTCTTACTAGTTCTATTCCAAAATGCTGAGTTCATGTACAAATGTAATACTATACACCCTCACGCTTTTACCACAATGACATTATATAATTTTCTCGTTGATCATTTATTCTTATATTAAGAATTATTATTTTTAATTCGATTCACACACTATAACTATAAAAGCATGTTTTTTAATTTTTTTAAAAAAACTATAAACTTTTTCATTTTTTAGTTCAATCACAATAAAAGCCTGATTTTTAGTTTTTTTTAAACTATCATTTATTCTTTGTTGAATCTTTTTTTTTCAATTCCATTCAGAAAAACTAAGTACCCACCCTACCATTTTTCACACAAAACACTTTTTTGTTTTATTTGTAATAACCACAAACCTATTTGAGGTTTTTAGGGCTGCACTTTAATCTTTTAGTCGCTAAATTTGATATTGGTCGCCAAATCTGAAAATGGTATATGGAATTAGTCGCCAATCTGAAAATGGTTAATGCAATTAGTCGCCAAATCTCGAAATCCTTAAAATCCTCATTTTTTGACGATCCTGGGATCAGGACAATGAAACAAAATTATGAAATTATTGTAGTGTCATCGGTCCATGACAAGTGTGCAAAATTTTGAATTAATCTGATCTTTTAAAGTGGGTAAAAAATCGAATTCAAAGATTCCATCACATACAAGTGAAACTTATAAAAGCGTATTAAAAATTATAAGCCAGAACATATTGCTAATGCATGTTTATTTAGTGCGAGATTTATTTTTTGCTAATACATTAATTTCTTCAGAAAAATTTAAAAATTTCGCAGTTTCTTTTCGATGCTTAATATAGCAAGTGCATTGAAACATTCCGCACACACTTGCTTGACCACAGATAATTTTTTAAAAATATTTAATTAGCCTAAAAAGAATGCTCGAACTTGCTTTATACCTACTGGCAACGTAAAAAAAAGTTTTAGTTCAGCTAATATATTTAAAAACATTTTATAATTATTATTTAGTATATGCATTACTATATGCCTTGTATCTTTTTCATTCAAATCAAATCCTACAGAAAACTAATTAATTTTATCTTTGTTATAAATCTTTAAAAAATGTTTTGAAACATTTGTCTAAAGTTTTTATATGAGTGATGAATTTGAAATTAGAATTTGACGCGAAGACGAAATATCAGTTAATACGAAATAATACAACGGTCCCGATAAACTACTTTGCACAAAACGAAATTCGCTTACCACGAAAATATTTCCTTTTCTGAGAATGAACAAAGTACGAAACACCAGCCACGCAGGCGAGATTTAAGAGGGAAGTAAAATGAAAAGTATTTTTACATGTTTCGTAGAAAGGAAGCTAACTTGGCTTCTTTAAAATACCCTTCGAATAGCCAGTGACACGAGCCAGTTTTGTTTTATCTAAACTACTTTCATATCTACAATTGCCACACAAAATTTACGAATCGAAGAACATGAAATAAAGTGTACGCATTTATAAAGACACATATTCAATTTTTGAAATGAATAACAAAAAATGGACGACATCGAAAAAATTTGTGTAAAATTTGACACTAAAAAAAAAAAGACAATGCAATGCAAAGAAAAATAGACTGTTTTCCAGGAAAATAAACGTTTTGTTTTTCAAAAAACTTGAAAAAAATTTTGTATTAAATTTCATTTAAGTTCTTGGAATGTTTTTATTTCATCGATTTTTACTGAATACATGAATGCATACATACATATCATTGTGAATAAAATGTGCTCTAATAAATTTAATATTTTGTATGATATATTTTTTATTACAATATTCTTTAACACAAAAAAAAATATTTTAGTCCTCTATATTTCATGCTGAACGATTTGTACTGTAATATATTAGGTATACTTTTAAATCTATCTTCTATTTGTATAATGACAGTATCACAATCCCACACATTATCACAGAAAAAAAAAATGATCCCAGTTTCAAAAAAAAAAAAAGAAAAAGTAACATCTCAACTCTTGTATCGGGTTTTCTCCCTTTTTCATCGTCCCTGGTCCTCGTTACTTGACCATGGTTCAAATGACGTCACCCACAGCCTCCTGTAGGGCGACGTCACTCGCTTCTTTCACTTCCGCTATTTCGGGAAATGGAATCTTTTCGAAATCGTTTTCCAACAAAATATTCTGAAATATACAAATTCTATTCGAGTTTTTGCTTTCTATAAAATGCGTTAAATGTTGTACTTAAAATTTTCGACTTAAGTTTCAATTGTATTGAGTAAATTAAAAGCCGAGTCCAGGACAATTGTTTCTGCTTGAAATAGTTTATTGATAGTTTTAATTTTGGACAATATTACAAACCATACTATAAAACAAAATGACTGACATTTCTTGTATTGAATTCAATAGACTTTTTAGTTTCGAATGCACCAGTATAATAATTTACTTCAGTAAATTCTTCTAGAATATTACAAGTTTGTTCAAACCCCGTGTAAGTACTACTTTAACCGAATCTATTTTAACTCACCAACGATTCTCGTGTATGGTTAAGAGTAATGCTTAAATGCTTTTAGAGAGTTTCCCATCTTATTGAAGATGGAGAAAAGGAGGAATATAAACACATCCGGAATATCAAATCTGTCGAGGTTCACTATCCTCTCGTGTGGTAATTAGGAAAGAGGTACCACCTCAGGTGTCGTCCACGTCACTTGGCCTAGTTCAAAATCACGAGATTCGTCACCAATAGCCCTGGTGTTGCATTATAGAGCTCCATGAAAAAAAACCCTCTCTTTTGCTAGTTCGGCTCGATTCACAAAGGTAACATTAATAAAACCCTATAAAGAATTTATACATACACACATATATATATATATATATATATATATATATATATATATATATATATATATATATATATATATATAATTAATCTTTTCTTTTCGAAATATACATATCTAATGATTGAAGTTTGTTCCTTATGGGAAATATCAAGAGTACAGTTCAGTATGGATAATATAGTACGGGATTGCTTTTACATCGTCTTTAGTTTAGGTAAGGACTTCGTTATCTAATGCAGAAGTAATTTCTTCTTTTGATCTATGCGCTAAATGATAGACAATTTCTATTTCACGAATTTTGATGTGTAAGATCTTTCCTCTCGGTTGCTGGATATTTGTTGGGAGTGATTTCATGAAAGGGACGGGATGGGTAACAGGATGTGACGTAAGCGTGCGCTACTTGATTTGACCAATGAGAGTGCGTGGGCTGTGTCTTCTTTCGCTACCCTCGCATGGGGTCCAACTTTAGTAGCCATCAAGCCCCTCGAACGCTTGACTCTAAACTGTTAGTCACGATATTGGGGGACATAAGTGCGGCAGAATGCTTATTTGAAAATGGACAATCAGTGATTTCGGTGTTCGTATACATTTCTCTCGAATCAAACGTTAAAAACAATAAAGATTTTCTGCATTTTGTACTTCTTTACCATATACTTAAAGGTGGTTCTGCTATTTTAAAAATATATCACTCTCTTCCCGATTTTGAGTGGGAATTTTAACTTTAACTTCAGTTGCCCAAAAGCTGAGCCACTCATAAGCCTCTTTATGAATGATGAACTCAAGCCTCCGAAATGAACACACATTAGAATGTTTCGGCAGTTGTTAACAGTGGTACTGTTATTGACGCTGTTTTTCAACGGTTTTTTAAATACTTTGAAATCACAAGTATATGGGTAATATTTTAGTTATCATAAGTCTATTGTCTCCGCTCTTCCCCAAATTGAACAAGAATAATAATTTTTGATAAAATATTGCATTACTCCTTTTGTTAATTAAATACAATTTTCATTAAAGGTATAATTATTCGATAGAAAATTATTTCCAATCATACCCCGGATTCATATTTTTTCAGGAAAGTTAATATTGCGTATTTACCACGATAACATGTCAGATGTTACACATCCATGTGACTACTGTGTGAGACTCGTTTCTCTTCTTTTTCTTTTTTATTCTGTTTATATGATCCATTATGAGAGTCGTATTACTTTAATAATTCTTAATAAATTTACATTTCCATTATTATGGGAGTTTTTATTTTTTGATGGGTTCCACGAGGTGGAAGAATATAACATACTAAAAAATAGAATCACATCGACAATTTTTTGTGAAATAGTAATTTTAGGTTATACTGACTACATTTGGAACAACAATTTTTAAAAAAACATAAAAAATAAAAGTTATTTTTTTACATTTAATGTCACTTGAATATACAAATAAAATTATTTAAAGATTATTCTTACAATAAAAAAACTATTTCAATGCAATTTTTTGTCAAAAGAATGAAAAGAAGTGACATTTTCAAACCATTTTCCTTTATGGAAAAAATGATTCTATATCATTATTTCCCTATATATATATAGTTTGAACTTCTCAACAAAACCTGAACTAGAACTTTTGAAACATTCACATTATTTTCAGAGTTACTATTAATTGAAACAATAACCGGTGTATTTTGTATAAAAATTTCTTACTTTGATGGTTAAAATATGAATAAATCCACTTCTAAATTATGCACTTCTAAAAAAGTCCAGTTTATGTGAGAATCCTCAGGAGTTCCTGAATCAAATAACAAAAAGTAAACATTTGCACCATCAAGAATAAGTTTTTAAGGTGGTGGAAATTCAAAGATTTATAGTAATAATGTTTACGATTAAATGTACTCTCGTTATACTGACAACGGTAGGATTCAGTATGTAACGTACAACCACCACGGGGAGTGACAGGTTCTGGGGGCCCAAGGCCTATGTTATATTATCGTTTTGCAATCCATCCGGCTTGGGGTCCCAAATCTGATTTTGTAGGGGCCGTTACGCCTCTGGTAGGAATATTGTCAAGATTTTAATTCTCGATCGCCCCTCAATTGCGAGTCCCTGTACACTGCACCATCTAGGTGGCTGGTTCTGCTTAGAAAAACCTGGGATCATTCATTTGTTCTTAAATTAGAAAATTTCACATTTGTGGAAACCACAAAAATAGAGCTAACGCGCCAATGTCACTCCAGCACCAACAGGAGACAAAAATCAATAAGGAATTCAACCAATCACAGAGAAAATCCAATCGAAACGCTCCAGCTGTTTTGTTGTCACTGGTGGAAATTTTTTCCAAAATTCAACAGATCCCCGCACAAAGATAAGAAAAGTAATAATTTAAGATGGCGGAGATTGTGTAGATGAATTCAGTTTGATTCAAGAATCATCTACATGATTCTGACTTTCATTTTTCATTTTTAAAAAAAATGGGACTTAAGATATTTTATAAATATTGCTAACTAATTTTTATTTTTACAAAAATTTTATTACAGAAACAATTCTAGATAATTTACCTTGATTTTAATGTTTTTTCATGCTCTGCCATTTTTAAATAATCTTTATAAATTTCTACACTGCATTCATTTTTTATAAAAAGAAAAGCCGCTGAAGCGCAAAATAACTTTGAATCATTTTCTGACTTATTCAATTTTGTCTTGTTGTTGACCGTACGTGAAAACATGTAATTTTTATTATATTTAGTTTCACACATTTTCATGATTTGGATAATTGGGTTTGATTTAGAATCGCAAGTCACATTCTCACTTTGAAAATTATACTATATATTTATCCTCCTTTAAACTAAGGGTCTTCAACCTTTAACGCTCGCGGGCATATCAATCAATCCGCAATGATCCGCTGGCCCTACACGACTGCCAAAAATAATGTGCTTAGAAATTTAAATAAGAAAGGAAGGGGTTTGTTTTTATAAGACTAAAAACTGATTCAAAGGGAAGAGATGGAGTTACAGATTTGTATATATACCGGTTTCAAAACGTTCAATGGAAGTCGAATTAAAATACTATGCGTGTGAAAGATAAAAGTTCACCTTTTCTTCTGTAAAACTTCTGAGATTTTATGCATAGTCAGATTTTTCACATTCAAAATTATTTGAAATCTAATGAAATTTTTAAAAAATTCATCATTAAAATATTTTTAAATTTCAAATGTATATCAAACATATCAATGAAATGTTTTAAATATCTAGAATAACAGAAAAAAATGACGTTTTTTACGACAAAAAGCATATACGGCAATTTTTCCTGAAATTGCTTCAGATTCAAGTGAAGGGTCACTAAAATGCGTTTAGCGGCCCACGGTTGAAGACCCATACTTTAAACAATGTACGTATATAATCATATATATTACATAAATTCCTAAGCAATTTTGACAATAATTGTGGAACATTGGGAAGGACTTATCAACAGGACTTAAGTGAAACGTAAAAAATCGTCTGAAACAAATGCAGCAGAAGTCATGAGTGGTATTTGGTATCAGTCAGAGCCTGACAATTTGTACTTTAATGAACTGAGGTGAGCCTGATAATTGTACTTAACTGATAGTCGAGCTTTAATGAGTAAGAATATCAAAAAGAGAATTTTTACTTGGTTATGTGAAATATTCATAATAAAAAATGTCTTCTGTGTTTCGCAAATCATGATTTAGTTAGTAGACATATTCTTTTTTTTTTTTTTTTGTTAGCATACGAATACAGAAATAAATCCTTCTAAAAAATTTTGTAGCCGAGGGGTCAAGGTGTCAGAATCACAGACGGCGTTTCTCGAGCTGTGGGTTTGAGTCCTGATGTCGCTAAAGATATACCCTGTAGAGAATCTAATGCACGTTAAATCTTTCGAGACTAAAAGTCCTGACATGGTGTAGAAGTCTGGAAAGTGGGAGCTCAGGTCTCATCTTTGTCCCTTGAACATGATTCAAAGTTATGAGGGACCATCCACTTTTATTAATACTGAAAACCCCCAAAAAGAACATTTATAAACAAATATATTATATTATTACAGATTAGAAAAAAAAATATAGAAAACTCCCACGCAACAGGAATCCTAGAGCATGATTTTCTAAGTAGATAAATACCTGCGCAATACTTTAAGAATAAAAATCAAAAACAGAAATTGTCATCGAACAGTACAAAGAGTAAAAAGTTTCATTCTATATAAGAGCCTTCCATAGAAATTTTCTATTTCCCCTTGTATGTTTCATCCCACACATATTTTGCAGGAAATTGAAATTGATTAGAACTTGAAATCAATTCCACTCGTGGAAAATTATTACCGTAAAGTTCGACGTCTAACGCGCACCATCCATTCAAGCTTCATTTTAAAAGTTTTAGTTCGACAGGTATTCGCCGTATTACCACCGCCGCATCTCCTTCTTTAAAGAAGAAACCTGAAATGGATGTGCGCAATGCTCTTGTGTTTTCAAATCATTTATTCCAAGTATCATTCCAAGATATAAAAGAAAATAATATTCTTCGAGAACTACAACCCCCTTTAAGTTCACAAGGAAAGTCATTTCTTTTAAATAAGCTTAATATTTCAATGCATATAGAACTCTAATTTGTTTTATGCTCATCTTTCTTTTCTTTTTTAAGCTCTCGTTTTCATTCCTGGCGTATTACACGCACCCGGAAATTTCGGCCTTATTTTTTGTGTTCAAAGTGCGCTTAAGGTACATTTTAAAAACTTATTACCTACTAGATGAAATGCCCTTTTTTCGAACGAATTAAGTTTTAAAAATATAAAAATTCAACTATTATAGCAAACAAAATACGTTTTTATATAATTAGGATAAAACCCTGTGTAAGACAAAAATCCAAAATTTTAAAATACAGTGGAACCTCCATATAACGAACCTCTATATTGCGAATTTTTCTATACAGCAAATTTTTCCTGGAACCAGAACATTTTTTTATTATTTCCTTATTAAAAGAACCTCCCTATAGCGAAGCGCATTCTCTATATAACGAACCTTTTTTCTTGAGATTGAATTTTTTTTCTCCCTATTTTTGAAGTATTTCTGGACATTTCGAATTATTTTCTCTTTTAGCACATTTTTATGGTGGTCAAAAATCTAGAGCTGGTTTCATTAGTGCCTACACCGAGAGCAATAGAATTCTGGGCATTTCATCCAAGAAGTGCAACCTTCAACCCCCATTGTCCAGTTCATCACTGAAACCATGTTCTATGTTCCCTTTCACCCTCTCTGGTGTGCGCATAGCACGGGAAAACCTTCCCCACGCGTTCCTGTAATTTTATATATGTATATCCTAGAACTATATAGTTGTTTATATATAAGTAAATAAACTGTATTTAGTCCTTAGGTGAATTAATTGCATCTCATGATCTGTCGATTCATTCCAGCGAGCTAAAACTGACGCCCAGACCCGTAGTTTAAGCCTTACGACCCAGTAGAAGCTGAAACCGCTGCTGTGACGAAACGCCGCAGGAGAATGAAAATTTAACCGGCTCTGTAAACCATACGGTCCCCGAAGACATTATTGGTATTGCGCCGCAAGCCTTCTAAAAGCAAGAGATGAACCCCGAATACTTCTTCATGTTATATCCATCCATCTACGTTCCTACTAAAAATCCCTGCAAATCGAAAGAGACAAAGTGAATCATCCTGACTTCAATTGTCTGAGGAGAAAAAGAAGAAAATCTATTTCATGTTAAAAGTTTTTTTCAAGGTTTTGTGCATTTTTTTTTTCAAAATTCGCGGTAGCAATCCTGCTAAAGCGTGTTAGTGCTAGTGAGATCAGTTTTCAAAATTCGCGATAGCAATCCTGCAATAGTGTTTTGGGCATTTTTCAAATACAAGTGGTAGCAACCCTGCTACAGTATTGCGTGTGAGTGTTTTGCGAAAAATAAATAGTGGTAACAATCCTGCTACAGTGTGGTGAGTGTTTTTAATAAAAATAAAAACAAGTGATAGCAATCCTGTTACAGTGTGGTGAGTGTTTTTTTAAAGTGATAGCAAGCCTGTTACAGTGTTATTGACTGTGTCAGAACACTTGATATATACTAAATTTATCATTACACATGGATATTGATTACCATAATCATTTTGCTTGATATATTATAGATGAATTTCATATTGAAGTTATGTAGCATTACACAATTTTGTTTTGCATGATCTTAGTTTATTATTTTTATTTCATTGATTTTTTTGGTATTCTTATGCAATGATAATTCTTAATTTTGCTTTTACATTAATTTATTTCTTGAGATAACGTTTCCTGTTTAATATTTTGAATTGCACATACTGATAATTACTTTATTTTGCTTGATATTTTACTGATTTCATCTTGAATTTAGGTAGTATTGCATGCTTGATTATTTTAATTTTGTTTAGTATTTTCATTGAATTGAATTTGTGAATCATTACAACTGAGATGATTCCTAATTAATTCATTTACCCATTTAAATTGTTTTCTGAAGTGCACATAATAATTTATAAGATTTAAATGCTAGCCATATTTTAAAGTGTATTCCCATATCTGTAAGAGCTTTGGTGGACAATCAGGTCCTTACCTTAGTTATTTAATTGCAATTCTTAAATTTTTTCAATTATGTCATTTTTAGGAAAAGGGGAAAAAGCTGATCTCATTAAGCTCGCTATTGAGTTAGGTAAATTTGAGTCCGATGGGGAAGAGCTAAAAATAATTGAATTAAGAGCTAAAATTTTAACAAGTGATGTTTACTAGGAAGACCCAGAATTTGTGAAATGTATCTTTGAGGGCATAGTATCAAATAGGATAGACGATGAAAAAGAACAAAAGTGAAAGCACTGCGTGAATTTGAGCTGCAGAAAATACGAATGCAAAATGAGACTCAAAGAGCCGTAGGTCCACAAACCCTACCCCAAACAAAAATTGAATTAAATAAGTTGTTACCAACATTCAATCCAGAAATTGATAACATGGACCTGTTCCTCACCTTATTCGAACGGCAAATGAAGCTTTTGGATCTTGGTGAAGATCTGTGGGTACCCTATCTCATTGGTGCCCTACCTAGTGATGTAACCTCCCTCATTGCCCGTGAGCCTGAGGAGAAATGCAGGGATTACTGCCACATTCGAGGAATGCTTCTGAAACGGTTCAAGTTAACCGCAGAAAATTCCGGGAGCTGTTTTCACGTCACAGAAAAAGCCCAAATGGGACTTGGAAGATTATTATTTTGAAATCTGAACATATATATATATATATATATATATTGAAGGTTGGCTCAATGAGCTTAAAATTGATTCATTTGACGGCTGGAAGAATTTGATGATTGCCAATCAAAGGAAAAAAGAGATGCTCTCCAGAGTGTAAGGAACATTACCTGGATATCTGGGAAGAACTTATCTCACCAGAAATGTTGGCAGACAAACTGGAAGCGTTTGACAACATCCGGCGTTCCCCTATCCAGTGAACCTAGGAGACATGTGAAGGCAAGTTAAACCTTCAATGAGGTAAAAACAGGTTGTGACGACTTACGCGTCTTTTCTTTAACAAGTCCTTTGGGTTCTTTGGGCCAGAATTAATGGCAACTCTTTTTCAACCAAATCCAAGAAACGAGAAGTGAAGAGATGTAAATAATATAGGATAAATATAGGACCTTAGAGTAAACGTAATGGCGATAAGGGCTATGATGGCAATGTAAAGGAATGTTAGACAATTGACGTGCGTTGTGGCAGTTGATGATTATTGCAGTTCGCGGTTCAAGATTTAAGTTCTACGTGTCGTGGATAAACTTATTGGTGTTCGACTAGAAGTTAGTCGTCAAGCTGCATACCATTGCAGATAAAGACAAGTAGCATTACAGAATAATATAAGGTAGAATTAATTACTTATTAGTATAATTGAGGGTTAGGCGGTTCAATTATTGATATAGGTCTGTATTATATTGTGTGTTGCGCATTGTGTCATAGTAGATTCTCCCATTAAGTAGTGATGGGAGGCCGCCGGTCCCCAAGATACAATTGCAGTTTTTATATTTGCCCTGTTTACAGGAAACGGATTTCTAAGGAATTTGGGGGTGCCTCAGGTCAACGGACTCTATGGCGGGCAAAAGCTGTATCCTTGCACAGCTTGTTGGCCTATCGGAATGGTAAAATTTACCGCCAGAATTTTGAAGCGGACGTTTTTCCGAGTGGTGCGGTCGACCTTAAAAGGGTTGGCGCGTGAATTCTCGGGGTTTTTACCTTCTTACGTCTGCCAGAAAAAAAACCTCCAGTCGGGAAGCGAACTCGGTCCGAGGTCACCCCCCTCCGTCGCTCCGATCCTCTCATTCAGATAAGTAACACCCTTGTAATATTTAACGTTTCTTTTACCAATATGTTAATTCAATAAAATTAATTGTTAACTTTACGATCGGCCTTTTAATTTAGTGTACAGTAATTTGTCTATAGAATATTAGTGTTTAATTTTAAACTAAGTTATGATGCGATGTTAACGTAAGAACCTGGAAAGTTAAGAAATTAGTATTTTAGGATAAGAAAAAAAGTAATTAAATAAGTTATCATTAGCGTCGCATCATATTGGTACCGTGACCAGTCGTTGGAAATTTTTTCTTTGCATCATCTGATGTCGCGAATTTTTTCTTGATGGGTCACCGAATAATAATCCTACTTAATCTGTTAAACATGTAAAAAAAAAAAAAAAAAAAAAATTATGTGTGCTATTCCAGTTGTGAAATTTTTTTCTTGTAGTATTTTTTTATTATTATTTAGATACTTAGAGATGTTGTTAATGTATTGTATGTGATGTATGTGGTATGATGTTGTATGTGGTTAATATCAATTTTAGCTCTAGATAAAATAATTTTTTTGATCCTATGTGCTTTATGCAATATATAAAATTTGTTGTTTGTAATAGGAGTGTTATTTAATTTTGCTATGAGATTCATGTATGCACGTCAATTTTAATTTTATAAATTTTTAAGCTTTTAAATCATGTTTGCAACAAAAATCAAATTTTGGGGTCTTTGGACACCTGTCATGAAATTTGAATGTTGTTACTATACATACATATTTAACATTTTTCATTTATTAAATAATTTGGTGTTGCGGTTATTATCAAGTATTTTAAATAATTTTTTCATACAAAAAGGTTCCTTTTATTGAATAAGTTAGTTCATGCTGTTTTGATTGTATAACTGTGTACTTTTCGTGTTATATTTTGAGTTGCGTACAATGTTAATTTTTTTTTTGGTAGCTGTATTTTGTCAGAAGCAATTTTAGTGATAATTTGTGTTAGTGTATTAATTTTAAGTGGCTGTGTATTACTGAATAATGATATCTTTGAATTTATGCTTGTTAAGATATGGATAGAGATGGTTGTTTGAATATTTTCCCTAAGAAATTATGTTGAAACTTAACTTTGTTTTGCTCAAGTTGTTTTGTTCTGTCATATGATTGCGAATTTTAATTTAAAATTTTTCTAGCGTTTCTCGGTTAGGTGTTTCAAAGCTAATTAATAATTTTTTTTTGCTATAGATTTGGAATTTTTTTTGTTTGCTTAGGGCTCTAGTTAAATTGTGGTTTGGTTAAATGAATGTGCAGTCAAAATAATTTTGTCTCGGTTGTGTGCTAAACTGTACTAGGAATTGAATGTTTTGTTTGATGTCGATATAGTATTCCTGTTGGTTTAGGTTAACTTGTTTTATTCATGGTAGCGCTTAGGTACATTATTTAATTGAGCATTTATATTAATAGAATTTTTTCTATGGTTTTGGATTTTAATTGTAGTTTTGCATTGTTATTTAGAAACAAGTTTTGGGTCAGATAATGGTATTGTTAAATTTTATGTTTTGTGTACGCGTAGTTGTGTTAGCTTTGAGTTTGGTATTGACAAAAGAGGAGAATTTTGATTTAGTATTGTTTGTTTTAGATATTGGGTTTGATAATTTTTTTTTTTGGTTTGAAAATGTTGGAAGATGATTAGGTGTAAATTTTTTTTTGTTTTATTAATTGTTGAGGGAGTTGGATAAGTTGAGTTAAGGATTTTGTGGAATATTTGAGAAAGTTATTCGAAGGAGATAGATAAATTTTAATTTGATGAATAATTGGGAAAGTTTTTTTTATGGAGATAGATAAGTTTGCGTTCAAAAGTATGTGGTAAATTCGAGAGTTGTTTGATATGGAAATGGAAAATTGAGTTGAAAACTATACGGTATATTTGACAAAGTTGTTTTGATGTAGAGAAGGTAATTTGAGTTAAGGATTTGGTACGATTTCGAGTAAATAAGTTGATGAACATAGATAAATTGAATTAATGATTGTGCGGGATATTTAAGAATGTTTTGAGATGAATCTAGGAAAGTTCGGGTTGAGGATTATGTGAGATTTTGTGTAAATAAGCTGATGAGCATGATGGGTTTTAGTTAATGGTATTGTGGAGAAATCGATTAATTATTTGGAAGTTGTAGATAAGTAGTTAGTGTTATTGAGGTACAGGATATGAATGATCTGATGTAAAGGCATTTTGATTGATTGAGGAATCATTTTAAGGTTACTAGTGTTATAGAATGATATTTGAGTTATTAATTCGATGATTATCGATTAATTGAGTTAGCGGTATTGTTGGAAATTGAGGATCTTTGTTTTTTTTTTTTTTTAGTATATTTGTTGCATGTATAGTGAAACGTTGCGATGAGTTTTTTTTTTTAATTAATTAGAATTGATACATTGTATTACATGGAATGTTAAAAAGATGATGTTGATTAGTGAAGTGAAAATTTTTTTGGGAATTATGTTTAATTATGTGTAGCACTTGTAATATATTTTTTTTACTTTTGTTTTAGTTAAAATTACTTTACTCTGTATGTGTCGCCTCATATGTCATGGGTTACATTATCAATTTTATGTTTATAAATTTTTTTTCTGAAATTTTCAACTGCATTTGCGATTTCTGAATTCATTTCCCAATATAGAAATTCGCATGTATTGGAATGTTGAAGAAATTGTTTTTTTTCTCTCAATTTTTTTTTTATAGTATTAATCGATTTAATTTTTTTTTTATAATCGGATTTGCATTGTTTTTTTTGTCTTAATTGTACATTCTGTTTCTTGTGTTGGCGGTTGCCGGCGATCGTCCTTTCGCAGTAAATGGGATGTTTTTTTCCACCTTCGTAAACATTGGGGGTGCATCCTGATCAAATGCACACTCATGGTTTGCGATTCTAAAAATTAATTACAGTAATTTTTTTTTTAATTTTCAAATTATAACCAATGCTTGTAGTGAATTTTTTTTAAATTCCTTTAGGCTACTACGCATTCTTAGAGGTTATAATTTTTTTTTCACCGTTTAAACTATTCGCTTCAATTTATAGATTTTAATTTGCAAATCTGAATTAATTACATTTAATTTTTTTTTTTAAACTTTCAATTTTAACCAATGCTTGTAGTGAATTTTTTTTAAAAATTTTTAGGCTATTAAGCATTCTCGGAGGTTTATATATATGGAATTTTTTCTCACCTATGCACACCCATCGTTTCAATTTCTAATTTTTCACTTTAAATTAATTAATTCTACGAAAGATTGTTATCAATGCTCTTAGTGAACCATTGCAATTTCTTATGCTTTGAGTATGTTGAAGGTTAAATAAATTAGTAAAATTTTTTTTTTTGGTGGTCTGGGACATGTACATCACATTAGTCGTGTCAGGATTTCGATGTTAAACGATTATGAGGTGTCTGTTTCTGCGCCACGTTTGTACTGATTATATATGTTTTCACTAGTACTTATTTCTTATCACAAAGTATTTTGTTCCATGCGCATATGTGTGGTTATTGTGAGTATGAAGCTGTTATATATGCAATTTTTGATTTTACTATGCGTTACTCATTTCTATTTGTTATTTTATATATGTTGTCCTTGTGAATTGTTTGGTGACCCATATCTCATTCGATAATTATTTGTTCGGAACATGAATTTAATTGTAGTTGTTAGTAGCTGAATTTTTTTTTCGTTTTCTCTCCTTTCGCAACGTTTAAGGAATTAGGATTAACATGCAATTTTCTTGTTGGTTGTTTTTTTTTGTGTGCGAAATTTTTTTTTTTTTAAAAAAAAAAAAAGGAAAGGAAATTTTTTTTAGACAATGCTTCTTGAATTTTTTTATGTTGAGTGAATGGAGGACGAGAGATGGGACCTGGGTATCTGAAAGCCCTGTGGAAGAGTGGAAAATTTGTTCTCCCTATTTTACATACTCTACTGATGCTGGGTCTCCTACGAGAGTGTTCGTGTTTTTTTTTTTCTGTTTCAGGACATTATGCCATAGAGACTTCTGTGCATTGGGTCTAGATTGCTCCACGAGATAGCATCCTACAAAATGTTGAGACTGTGAAAATGCTTCACTGGCCTTTGCACCACTGGAGGAGCCCCCGCGGGATTCAGACCCACCGGTTCTTCATTTCACGAGAGATTTACTGCATAGAACAACTACGTATCTATAATGCTGAGGACTGTGACGTTATGCTTCAGTGGACAGTCGTTCTTGCCCAGGAGTTTGATGACGGACGACGGGACTGTTGAACTGTTGTCATGATTGCAATTACATGCGACGTTATGCTTCACACAGCCTCACAGGAGTCTTCATTAAGATTGGAGGTTTCAGTTACCATTCTTCAAGAAGTGGACATTCGTTCTTGACCAAGAGTTTGACGAGGACGACGGACTGTTTGAACGATTGGCGCTATTGCATCTATAATATTTACATTTTCATGAATGATTTTTTGTGTTTCTTTATTTCTAGTTTTTGTTAATCTGAAAAGGGGAGGAGGAGTGATGGGGAGGCCGCCGGTCCCCAAGATACAATTGCAGTTTTTATATTTGCCCTGTTTACAGGAAACGGATTTCTAAGGAATTTGGGGGTGCCTCAGGTCAACGGACTCTATGGCGGGCAAAGCTGTATCCTTGCACAGCTTGTTGGCCAATCGGAATGGTAAAATTTACCGCCAGAATTTTGAAGTGGACGTTTTTCCGAGTGGTGCGGTCGACCTTTAAAAGGGTTGGCGCGTGAATTCTCGGGGCTTTTTACCTTCTTACGTCTGCCAGAAAAAACCTCCAGTCGGGAAGCGAACTCGGTCCGAGGTCACCCCTCCGTCACTCCGATCCTCTCATTCAGATAAGTAACACCCTTGTAATATTTAACGTTTCTTTTACCAATATGTTAATTCAGTAAAATTAATTGTTAACTTTATGATCGGCCTTTTAATTTAGTGTACAGTAATTTGTCTATAGAATATTAGTGTTTAATTTAAACTGTTATGATGCGATGTTAACTTAAGAACCTGGAAAGTTAAGAAATTAGTATTTTAGGATAAGAAAAGAAAGTAATTAAATAAGTTATCATCAGCGTCGCATCAGTAGTTATATTATATTTGTTCAAAGTTTAAGTTGAATATCTTAATAAATCCATATTAAGATAATGTTTGAGTCTAGTTCTTACGTTAATCGTACACCTCTAGCTCACGCTGATACTTCAAGGGATGTACTTCCAAGGGGAGGTACATCACAAGGTATCATCCAGGAAATCTGACCGCCTTCCCAAAAAGAGAATATTCCCATCCAGTACCAAATGAAAGATCCCCTCTCAGATGCTATGGCTGTGGGAGACAAGGGGTGATAAAGTCTAGGTGCCCTACGTGCAACCCCAACTCCTCACAAAGAACAGACGTAGCAACCAATCACATCCATGCAAAAGTTTACACAGCTCAGACCAGAAGCCCTAGATTGACCCTAATCGACATACTTCTGTGGAATAAAGGTACGTATGTGCAGACACAGGGTCTTCACATTCAATTGCTGGGGAAAGGATGTACCAAGAATTTAAGGATAAGGAACTCCTCTTCCAGGAAAACCACCTTAGCTATGAGCTTGACAGATGGTCAACAGACCACAGGCGAGGCCCTCACAACCCAATAGATGGTAGAGATTGAGGGGAGATCAGTCTTGACCAAATTCATAATTCTCCCAAAGGCAAAGGGAAATAAAACTCTTCTAGGAACAGATTTCCTTAGTTCTGCTGGTTTGGTTCTAGATGTGAAGAATACTTGTTGATACTTCTGCGACAATCCTACCCACAATTACCCATTTGGTGAAGAATTGGACACCCCGGCCATAGCTGAGAAGATGTCCAGCAACACCTGCAAATTAAAGAAGGGGAGGGGAAAATTTGACCTCTGTGCCCAGAAGGAGAAACTTAACTTCCTGTTGGAGTCCTTCCAAAATGTCTTCGAACTACGGGGGAGAATCAACACCTATGTTAGAGCACGAATTCACATCAACACGGGGAATAGTCCTCCTATCTCTGTACCAATTATTCCTTTTCGTAAATGCGGCCGTCCACCAAGGTCCCACAGACTCCTGGTTCCTCGTCGGAACCAGAGGGGAGGATGTAACAAATGGTAATATTTATTACTTATTTATTGCAATGACTGCTAGAGATAGCGCCACCAGACAGAGTACTTACAGGGTTTGTCCTGGTGGAAAACTGGTAGTTGAATCAGTAAGAAGGTGGATTTTCTGCTGTACGCATCTTGCGAGAAATCCTTCCCCCCCCACGTGTTCCTGTATTATATATATATATCCTAGAACTGTATAAATGTACCTGTGTACAGTAAATAAACTGTATTTAGCCCTGAGGAGAATTAATCTCATCTATTGAGCTACTCATTCATCCCAACGGTGTTAAAATATATATTAATTTTAAAAAAGGTGTGTGAATAATTACTTATTTTTAATATACAGTGTTTATGAATTTAAAATTTGTTTTATGTGGTTTATAAAGAAATTTGAAAGATGAACATCTATATACCTCTGTTGTTTTATCTTCAAGAAATTTCTCCACAAGACTAGCTGTATGAAGTCTGGCATTGTCCTGCATTTAAAGAAAGAAGTCACCAATAGGTGCCGCCTCGGTAACCTGTAGTTTTTATTCCTTGCATTATAAAACTCTAATGCCTCTTATTAGATGTGAAAAAATTCACCACATTCTACTAAAAGGTCACATTTCCTTAAACAATTTTGAAATCTGTTTCACATTTACTAACTCTTTTTACAGTGTTTTTTTTTTCCAATATATTTATGTACAATTAGCGCAAATGATACAACCGTTTTAAAAATATTAACAAAATGCAGTCAAATTCCTTTAAAAAAAAAAAAATTATCTTGTTCTTTGCTTGTGAAATTATTGGCAGCCAAACATTTAGAACGAATTCTAGCTACTCAGGCTCTCTTTGAGAGAAGAAAATATTGTTAAAAGACTTGAAGACGAGAGAGAGAGAACGACCATTGTAATTATATTTATTTATATGTATGTATTCAAGAGTTGGCAATTTTATATATAGAAAAAAAAACGGACATACCCCTTCCCCCCCCCCCCGTCATTTTCCCAAAACTTAACGAGTTAGACTAAGCGCTGTGTTTCTGTGTGTGTATGTGCACGTAACTTTGGAAAACATCTACTATGGGAAATGAACACTTTGATGTTGCTATACACTCAAAATAATATTACAATATAAATTGATTACAATGATGTCATTAACGATTTTGCAATGATCAAAGCTTGAAGAAAACCTTTATTGTACAAGTACAATGATAGTGATTCAACAAAGAACAAGGATGTCCAAAAGTAATAGTAATCGAAAAGTGATGATAATTAACAGGTTGATAGCAGTTAATATAATAATGTATACTCTATACCATAGGTTCCCAAACTTTTTGTCTCATAGACCCCTTGCTCTACTGCTTTTCGGTTTTGTGTAAACCTCTACTTACCTAATATTAAATTTTTTGCAAATTTATCAACTTCAATGCTTTTTGACA
Organism: Trichonephila clavipes; assembly: GCA_019973935.1. Lineage (NCBI taxonomy): Eukaryota > Metazoa > Arthropoda > Arachnida > Araneae > Nephilidae > Trichonephila > Trichonephila clavipes. The sequence goes on from BMAU01021309.1 coordinate 78,077, forward strand.
GCTGGTATAGCACTACTTACTTTAAAAGCTTTATGTTTCTAACTGTAGTTAAGTTGAGTGATTAAAAGTTAAGAAACACATGTGTGAATTAATTAAATTAAAATTAAGTAATATTTCAAATAATTGTTACTTAAAATAACTGAGCAACAAAAGAAATGTTTTTAATGGGTAGGGTGGCTTCAATAACCAATTTTCAACATTTGGCATTAATCTTTTCAGAGGTTCTAACCCTAAATCTCTCCTCGGTACCCAATCTTTCTTTACAATGATAGTTTTATTTTTGGAGATTGGCAAGCGCGTAGAAACTCCTTTCTAGAAAATCAATTAAAAACTTTCTTAAGATGTTCCCTATTTCGGGATAAATAACAGGTGTATATTTTTAAAGCCAAAATTGCTGACATTCGTTTGAAATCCTGACTTTAAGACAAGGGTGGCCAACCCGCATGGCACAGTGGAGTTGTAACAGTGCCACGCAAGGATCTTACTGAAACATATTTTAAAAGTTTGAAAAAGCTGATAAGCAATTATTTCTTACAATTTTATTGAAATGGGGTTGTCTCAGTGAAAAAATCTCAAAATTTGATAAGAGAATATGTTTGTGAAAAATGTTTTCTGCTATGAAAATAGTAAAATAAATATCACTCAAAAATAGCTGATGTACACCTATAATAATCTCATTTAGATGAAGAGCTAATCCTAATATAAATGACTTGGTAAAGAAAAGTAGAAATTCAGAAATCGCATTAAGTAGATACTGAGATTTTAATAATCATTTTGAATTTAATGATTCAAGTTAGTCATTTTAATTTATACCTGACCTAATCGATTGAGCTTGTAAAAACTTGATTAACAATAAAAATCGAAGTTAGTATTTACGCGTCTTATTTATTATATTATTTTTAAATGTTGACAACATATAGACTTGCAAGAAAAAAATGTGCTATTTTGCATAAAAATCCCGTAATAAAAGCTTATAACTGACATTTTTCAGTTTTCCATATTTGTTTGTTGGAAAAGTTGGAAGTGGAACGTGTAATTATTATTTTTTTATCAAATAGTGGCACTCTTTCCAAAAAGATTGGCCACCCCTGCTTTAAGATCTTCGTTAGGGCTATTAAAAACCAGTTTTTTGTAATCAGATGTATGTATTTTTTAATGTGACAACATGAATTCATTACCTACTGTGATATTACCATAGTCAAAACATTCTCAAACCTAGTTTTAAAACCCAACTAAAGGGTATTTAAATATTGAACATAAATTGTCATTTTTCTGGCAGATTGTCTATGAAAAATTGAGAAACTGTAAAAATTCGCGACGTTCAGTTTTTATACTCCTATAGCTTGATTCCGACAAGGAACACTGAAATGATGGTTCTTTTATAATAAAATTTATGCTATGTCGCTTTTTTGTATGTAACTACAAATTAACCCCAGTAAATTTAAAAAATAAACTGTTGAATAGGTAAATCTCTGGTTTACACTTCAATAAATTTTCTTTTACAATTAAAGTCATGATCTGGTTTAAACTATCGTAGACCCCCATTTACACCCTCATGGACCCCAAATTATTTTTTCACTGATGTAGACTCCTTGCAGGTGATCATAGACCCTTAGGGGTCCATATTTGGGAATCACCGCTCTATACTATAATTGCAAACAATTTCATAAATTTACTGCACTAATTCACAAAAGGGTAGGTAGTTGGTGATGCCATAAAATAGAAATGAACAAGAGTGCCCAAAGCATGTGCCAATATCATTCATTTTCTTATGCTGTCGGTTGCCAGTCCGGATGGGTTTATAATTGGTGGAAAAATGGAAAGACTATATCCAAGAACCAAAACAAAGAAAGGGAAAAGAATGAGAGAGTTAAGGGAAAATCTCTCGAATCAAAACGGGCTAGGTAAAAACAAACGGAGGGTGGTATGGAAATAGTGAGGAGGGGGTGCGTAACAATTTGAAGTGCCTAGGGCGCCCTGGAGGTTAAAAGGGGCCTTGGCGTAATATCGGTGAAATGTTGCACATGGCTAGCTGAAATGATAATCTGCATATCTTCTTTTTCTGGATGGCGGCAACCCCTTTAACATGTTAATAGGTAATCCACCAATTCACAAATATTCTTAATTCTTAAATATCGGATCTGTAATCTCTCATTGCAATAATATTTATTTTGAAAAACATCTATTACAACATTTATCGATCGCAATTTTTGTAAATTAATATCAGTCCCATAGACAGACTATTTTTCTTATAATTGTTTCGAAAGGTCCTTTGGAGTGGAAGGTGTGTACGGACGAACCTATATACTGTTTTTGCTTTATGTGTATGTGTTTTTGAGGAACCACATATTTTTAAGCTCAAATCACACGTATAACATTATCCTTTAGACGGAAATGTCTGCAATAACGTTCTCTGTCTATTGGGCAGTGTTGGAATTTATATTTATATCGACGGTCTGTCTTCAATATAGTTTGAAAAAAATAAATCTTCCTTTTTTTTCAATTTAATTAAAAATAAATTATCTTCCTACTGATATTTTTATTACATTTTTTGGGTCAAAGCACACAATGAAAATTATTATAACGACATTGCAGAGACTACTGGGCTCAAGTTGCAACTTGAGATGAAGAAGTGTGAGTTCTTTTGACAAGGCTGATACCTCAGACACAACACGAGGGCTATTTGCCGAGGTCAGATACCAAGGACCAGAGCCGGCTCTAGCAGTTTTGCCACCCCGGACAAAAATGGAAATGCTCTCTCTAAAGAAAAAAATTATAATTAAAAAAGATAAACTGTTCACATAGATACACACCAATAAAACTGAAATAATTCTTGTGAGCAAAAAAGGAAGCAGAACAATATATAGAAATGTAAGCGTTAAAAAAATACAAAAGAATTTTAAATTGAGGATATAGTTACTTGTTATTATTCCAAACAAATAAAAATGTAAAGAAGAAATCTCACATTTCTTCCGGCCAATTTCTTCGAAAAAGAATCTACTGATGGTGAAAATCCCAAACGGTTATTTTAACTATAGTAACTACACTCAAGACTAAAGTAAAACATCTCCCCTGTGGCTCTCCTATTTACTAAAAACTCTCATTACCCGTGTCCCCCTTTTGGGTAGCTGGCACCAGACATCTTATAGGAAAAGAAATGTCCGTTGTGACCACTCCTGGAAGGGGAGAAAGTTACTAGTGTAATTTCATAATGTAACATGTACTTCCACCTTGAACCCTTCAAGATTCAATATAAAAGAAAATTGGTATTAAACATACAGAGTACAAAATAGGAAATAGGATACGTTGAATTAAATATCAAATTCACACCCAATAATATTTCAGAAAATATATCAAATTTTGTAACAGAAAAAATACTTTCCAAATTCGTTTGAAATGTCGCCCTTAAAATTTGCCACCTCAGGCAGAAGTCCGGTTTGTCCAGCCCTAGAGCCGCCCCTTCGAGGACGGCACCTGAACTGAAACCTCACCTTCCAAGCTTCCTCATCTCGCTTACGTGAAGACTCAGCCTGAATAGATTTTATGCACGTATCATCTCCTTTTACACAGCGTGTGTTTAGTGACTCAGGAACCTAAGCTTCGAGAGAAACAACACCGGTTACTTCTGTAACAGCACCAGAAATTTTTAGAGAAGTAATGGATTCTTTATTATCTGTTGAAAATATTTTGCAAGAATGACTCAACTCTAAATGTTCGGTAAAAACTAGAAAAATGTTCACAATCAACAACGCATTTATTCTCCAAACATTTTATTGTTCATGGAATATTTATATTTAAGTGTACTTTTTTAGATTAGTTTTTAGTTATTTCTTAGTCTTTCAAAATGCTCATTCTTGTTGCTGTGAGAGTGATGTTTTTTTCTCTTGCTTACACTAAAATATTTTCTCCATCATTTAAAATGAACCAATCTAAAAGAAAAGGTCCACATGAGCAGCTAGTTTGAAAAGAATGAAATGAAATTTGTATTTGGTGTTTAAAGTAACCTAAGGTATTAGATTATATTTTTTTTTTTACTTCATTTTTGCTTAATGATACGAGAGAAGAGAAATTATCCAGGGAATCTTTTTCCCCCTCTTCTCCGGCTTCTTCTGTCTTTTAGTATCACGTAAGCCACATCTAGTATTATTATTTTAATTAATTCATTATTTTTACTTATATACAGTCAATATAGTACACTGCTTTTAAAAAAATTAAAATTTTTATAAAATAAAATAAATAAATTAAAAATACTAAAATGAATCACACAATTATTGTGTTTCCATTTAAAGGCAATAAATTAATCTATCGGCTATGAGGAAGAAGAAAATTTTTAAACCTAATTTGTTCTGATATTTCATTATTAATAAAAATTAATTAACTAACTGTTGAGGTTCAATGGATAGATTGTGCGCGGCTTAGGGAACAAGGCTCCGCGCAGTATTTTAAATAGCAACGTTTCTCCATTTTCCTCGTTTCTTCCACAAGATACGGATCCTAGAGAAAAACAACTCTTGGTGGGGGAAGCAGCAGGTCACGACCATGATACACCGTGTTATCGATTTTCGAACCTGACACGAGTGAGCCTTAGCAATTAAGTCCTCCCGTCATAGCAACAACTATTTCCGGGAAGTTATATTTATTGATCGCTCATGAATCTCCGACATTAACGAGTAGAATAATACGGATCTCCGAACAATTAATAAATAACATTGAGGATTGTGTTTTTTTTTTTGCAATGAGATGTTTACCAATTGATTTATTTTATTTATTTATTAAAGGTTTTAAAATTCCCACTACCAATGTTCGAGAAACCAGTCTGAAGGGAGAGAAATATATTTCGTAAGATAAAAATTTTATTTTTATTGGGAAATTTTTTTTTTTTTTTTAATTTCTTATCTTAACATTTTCTTCAAGTGTTTAGATCCCTTTGTGTGAGATGGTATAGTAGTAAAGATATATTAGTGTAACTTGAAATATATATTTGTAAAAAGATATATATTAGTGTAACTTCGACATATGTCTCTTGTTTAGGTGTGGGAGCTTTTTACAAAGAAAGGGCTCCATTACATTATTTATAATCTCTACATAACTACATTTATTTTTAATCCAATGAAGCCGCTCTTAGCAGGCTAATCAATTCAATTGATTGCGAAAAAGATAATTCTTTTTGTAAAAACCTTCTGCACAGGGTGTAGTAGAGTCGGCTCGTTAAACGAACACTTCATGCAGTGGCGTAACGTACAACCCCGCATTGCGGGCCCAAGGACGACTGAAGTACCTTACCCTTTGTAAAAATCCAACTTAGGGCCTCAAACCTGACTTTGCAGGGGGCCCAAATATTTCCGTTACGCCATTGCTTCCTACTTGTCCTCCATTTCAATCTATTCAAGGGACTGAATGTATATTTAAATTATGATAAATTAGAGCAATGGGGAAATCAAAGATTAAAATTGATAAAACGATGGGGTAGAAATATTTAACCACTTCAAACATGAATACATTCCATATGAAAAATTGAGTTATTCTTGTTGAATTTACGTTCTGCTGTCCAGGAACTAATGCATCATTTGGAAGAGGTTTTTCAATTGGTAAAGATTTTTGGACAAATGAGAAATCCAGATTGAATGTTGATAATTCGCACTTACCGTACAATTCGTGTGAAGGATTTTTCTCGCTCTGAAACTTCCGATGCATGAGAAAATGACAAAAATCCTTCATTGAGAAATACTCACTTAAGTAAATAATTCAAAAAGGATCTGTATTTGTTTGAGTTAGTAAAATGTATCATGTATTAATGTTGTAATTTCTCCTTAAGTTTTCTTCCTCCTTTTCGTTGTAAAAGCATTGATCACCTTAATAATAGAAATAATATATTAAAAATAGATCTGATACTCTCCAAGTCATTATGTTACACGTGATAATAAGGTCAGCGAAGTGAAAGCTCAAAGACCCTCTTCATAATTTGACTTTGGTTCAAAATTAATACCGTAATTTAAGTTCTTTAAATTCTTTTTAACTAAATGTGAGCTTTATCCTGTTTATAGAAAATCTTCGTGAAGAGTATATTTATTAAATCTTCCCCCAGTGATCGATATTTATTTTTAATTAATCTTTACTTTTTTGAATATTTCATCAATAGAAAGAAATGTTTTACTTGATCAAAGTAGAAAGGAATAATACTATAATGAAACATTTTTATTAGAGTAAAAACATTAAAAAGCGTATTTTTTGTCTAGCTTTATGTGCATTTTATGGAACACCTTTATAATAATGATTTATAAGCCCTAGCCTTTACCCACACACTCTTCTGGTTTTTTACATTATATTGTATGACTATATATAAATTTTTTTTAAATTATATTTATCTAAGTAGCCCTATCATTAAACTTTTTAATGCATTGAAAAATATTCCTGCAGATTTTTGTCTCTTGATTTAAAAAGGTCACAACTTGATACTCTGAAACTTTTTTTCTTGTAAGCTTCCATTACCCCACCCCTCCTTTGGAATCGATTACTACTAGACTCATTTTTCGCGAATCTCTATTCAACAAAAGAAACATGTTTGCAAATTTCAAGTCTGTAGATCTAATAATTAAAAAGGAGAGTTTAATTAAATGTAAATTTCCTGTAAACCAGCCAACCCATGGGGGGACGATTTCAGAAAACTTCGTTCTTAGTGTATCTCCCACTTAACAGAAAGAACACGATTGCAAAATTTCAAGTCTGTAGTTATGATAATTCAAACGGGAATTTTTTGTCCACAACGCCCCACAACCCCTTCCCTTGTGAGTCGATTTTCTCAAAACTCGTTCTTGTAGGATATCTACTCAACAGAAGGAATATGTTTTCAAATTTCGAGTTTGTAAGTCTAATATTCCCAAAACTGGATTTCTTTTTATCCATAGCGCCCCTGTTACGTCCGTCAACCCTCAATTTTCACGAAACCCGTTGCTATCGGATCTCTACTGAACAAAGTGAATATATTTGCCAAGTTTCAAGTCTTTAGATTTTATTGTATAAAATGAGTCTCTTTATAAGGTTAACAGTGGATTCTATGAAGGGAAGAGTAGGTTTTGAATTGCATCATACGAGAGGAAATATTCCATCTAGCAATCATTCTATTTCCCACCAATTCATTTACTGATATTAAGTTGCAAAAGAAACACGTTCAGTTGAGTGATTAAGAATTTAAAAGTTGTTTGAATATATCATCAAAGGACCATTTTTTTCCCATACATAATTAATATTCGACTGAAATCGTCGGTAAAGCACAGTTCTGGAAACGCTGCTGTAGCTTGAAATTTGTGACGGGCTCACGCGTTTTTCATTAACATGTCCTTTGGGGTTCTTTGGGGCCAGAAGGAATCGCAACTCTCTTCAAACCAACCCGAGTAGTAAACGTAAAAGGAAAGATGCAAAAAATTAAGAAGCTTTTTAAATAACAGAAGTTAAGAGTAAGCTGTGTGGCATTTAGGGAATGTTATGATAGTCAGTGTTTCAAGTGTGAAAAAGTATTTCGCTGGAAATTAAGTGACAGCCTAGAGAAGTTACCGTGACAAAGACCCTTAGTCAAGGTGCATGCATTGCACGCCAGTGAACCGCAACTTCAGCTGGGATTTGTTAGATTGTCGGTTCGTCGGACATTAAGGTAGGAGTGACCATTTAAATATCCGGATCGAGTGTACATTGGAATTGAGCTTAGGCGAGTTAGTTATTGATAGTAGTCCGGAGTTACGTTATTTCGGTATTATATATTGTGTTTAGCCACCATAGATCCTCTCACATATCATATTATTATCTAATCTGTTATAGGTTTAAGTTAAGATCTTAATAAAGTAACATTAAGATTACATGGCAGCTTCTAGTTCTTCATTTATTCCTTCACCTCTTGCTCCCGCTGATAATCTGGAGAAGGGCACCCGAGGGGGGCGCCCTTACAAATTTAAAACACAAAAGTTTATGAAAGGATTCTTGAATAAGCGTTCCGATTGGTATTTCGTACCCTATTAACCATGTAATAAAATACCCTGCAATCTCAATTATTTTAATTAAGTTATTGATTCGTCCTTTCACATTTATCGAGAAAATTTAATCAAATATAATACCTTCAATCGTCAGTGGCGGATTAGGCTCAATGGCGTCCTAGGCTTAAGTTAATTTGTTGCCCTTATATAATAATAACAATAATGATGGTAATATTGAACTGAACTCAGTGGCGCAACAGCCCATAAAGGCCAAGTGTACTGTGCATATCTTACTGTGTATCAGTTTACGTGACTTTAGGCGCTGGGGTTCATGTGCAGAGGTTTCGGTCAAGTGGTCAATCTGACGCGAAGCCCCCTTCAGTTCCCAAACAAGTTTGGTACTCATTTTTCGTCCCACTGAAGGGATGAAAGGCTGAGTCGAACTTGCCCAGCCCCAGTGGCGTAACGTACATCCCCGCAACCCCTTCATTGAGGTGGGGCTCCAAGGGGGTAAAGCTAGACTAATGCTAAGTATGTATTTGGGCTTGGGGGCTGAAAACCTGAGTTTGTTTGCAGAGGGGCCCTAATACTCTCCGTTACGCCACTGTCCGGCCCGAGACTTTCTCTCTTAAAACCATAAAAAACCAGACAATTCCAATGCAAATTTTAAATGGAGTCCTATATTATTTTACCCAATGAAAAATGTTTCCCACTCTCTCCCCTCTCTCTTCTATTTTTTTTTTTTTTTTATTCTAGTTTTTTTTTTATGGAACAGCAATTGTTAGTTAGACTATAAACTTATTTTTCATGTGCTCATTTTTCGATGGCTGTTCATTTTCTCGCATTTTCAGTCAATTAATTCTAATTATATCTCAGTTCAGTATTTATTGCATTGTGTTAGTAGAGAGGAATTGAGAGGGAAGAATTCTAACATTTCGTGAAATATTAGAATTCTTCGAATATAAATCCGTTGTTTTCGAGGAATTCTCCTAAACGTTTAGTCGAGAGGGATTCGCGAGTTAGTCGGTTCGTGAATAGAAATAGGGAAATTTAACGCTAAAAGAATTCATTGAGAAAATATTTATTACATAACTGAAGAAGTACCAATAGTATTTAGAGATATATAACTGGATTATAAAATTAAAATTCTTTATGAAAATTATTGTTGAACGAGAAATGCATTTTCTTTCTTAAGATTTATAGTTTTGCTATTTACATGAAAAAATAATGTAAATTTAAGAAGTAAACGAAAAAGAAAGCAAGTTTTAACATTACTGACTGGGAAAAAAGTATTTCATTATTGTCTAATTAGTCTAGTCAAGAAGCTGAAGAATCTTTTTACGTACTTTTACGTAGCTCTTTTAACTTATTTAGAATTCGTTTGGATTATATTTTTTTGAATTCAGTTAAGCGCGTATTGGAAAAAGAGCGCATGTTATCTTTGTAAAAAATTTACTGTTAAGTATACTGATTCAAAAACATATCAGTTTATATTAGTTTTTTGCTAAAAAATAGAGTGGCGTACCGGAGAACATTAGGGGTTTCCTGCAAAGTCAGGTTTGAGTCAGAAGCAGCCAGCTACCGTTGTATCAGTCGTATAATGATACAAGGTCCCAAAATGCATAAGCAAAAAATGTTAATTGGCCCTAGAAAAGAACTACCAACGAATTTTTTGACGAACTCCCAAACGAACTCAGGCCTAGCCGCCAGTGGTCATAAGCCGGATCTTACAAAGGATTGCGTACTTAGTGTCAGTCAGGATTTGGGATCCTGCCGCCCCACCGCAATCCGCGGGTCGTGGGCAGCGGCATAACGGAGAACACATTGGGCCCCCCTGCAAAGTCGGATTTGGGGCACCCAAGAACCCTGCCCGCCCCCCGCAATGCGGGGAGTGTACTTTACGATACTGGCTAAAGTATCTGTACATAATGCAGTGGAAGGCAAGGGCAACGTGTAATATCCCCTTACTGTGACACTTCTAGCTCAGAAAGCTTTTGATTGGTTTTTTATGAAGATGACATCCCCATACACAAAATAATTGTTTGTACATTTTACTACAGTTTTGACTGTAAAATGACATTATTTTATTGATAATATAATTTATATGCGTGACAATAAAAATATTTCATTTGAAAATTTGATTTTTTTCCGAACAGACGACAGACCTCTCAATTTTGAGCCTAGTCAAGAGGTGAGAACGAGACCTGAAAATGTCATCCCCCTCTCCAAGCTACCACCACGCCAACGAGAGGACTTTGACAGATTTTAAAGCGTATTAGCCCCTCTACACGGCGGTCTTCAGTGGCACTAGGGCTCCAATTCATGACACATTGGCCGCGAGTCTGTGACCATAACCACTAGGCTACCACGGTTTTGCAGGTGTAACAGATGCCTAGAAGTGGATATAAATTCTTAGTTCGGGGGCGTAGCTTTCCGCTGTATCAGCCATATTAATGATACGGGACTCCCAAAATGTAAAAGGAAAAAAAAATCGTAAAAAATGATGAGAGCCCACCAAAAAGGACCCCAAGGAATTTTGATGCAGGTCCCACTCGTGACTAGCGACGCCAGAATTTAGTTCCATTGTGTACTCAAATGTTAAAATTCAGAGACTGCCCATGAATGACATTTTTCTTTCAAAATGTACTATTTATGCACAAGTATTACCTCTATCTAATATTTAACTTTTAATTTAAATGTTTTCTCTTAAGATTCTTTGGCGATCTCTCTCATCACATGTTTGAAATTAAAATAATAAAATTAATTTTTCCTTTTGACGCAAGAGAAATACTTATCTTTTTAGTTTCTATAAGTCAGATTGCATCAAATTGATTAGTATTAATCTACTGCAAAATTTTGGGAATTTATTATTAATTGCGTAAATTTTCAATAACAATTTATTCCTAAGAAGCAGGAGTTTTTATTTCTGTTAATATATAAGGTATTTACAGTAGCAAAAGGCTTCCATTAAATATGCCACTCGCTTTTTCAAATATTTCCAATTCAACAATTTTAAATTGAGATTTTAAACTGCCCTTTTTTAATTTGTTTTGTTTTTGAAAAGGAAACTTATCAGACAAGAAATTGAATTGAAGAGTCGTTTCCATTAAAAAATTGATTTTAAATGAATGTCTTTCTTTGCATTAGTTATTAGAATCTATATATAAACATAAAGAAAAAGATTGGATTTGTAATTTAAAAGCAAGTAATATAAAAAAAAAAATTAAAGTCAATCCTACTTAGGTCAACAAGAAATATTTTATTTTTGTTACTTTTTTATTAAATAATCACAATTAATATAAATATTTATTTACATATGACAGAATTACAATATTAAGTAGCAAAAATGAGAAAGCGATTTTCCTTTTGAAAAATTTCTATATAGGGTGTTGAACTACTTTTTCTGTTTGTTACTGTTTATTCATTAATTAAATTTAATTATTCTAATAAAATATTTATAGTAAAAGGAATCATATTCTCAGAAATTAGAAGTCCAACGAGTTATCCATTGCGCTACAGGGACACAACGAGTGGTTTTTTTCTTTTATATAGGTGTTGACTATAATTTTTCTTTGTTACTAATTATTCATTCATTAATGAATTAATATTTGAAAAAAGACTATTAAGATCAAGTGTCATCCACTACAAGTTTAAAAAAATGTATTTAACTTGAATGGATGAATAAAAAAGTATTTTATTAACGACTGTAAATTTGAACAAGATATATATATGTACATATAGGGAGGGTGAACTAATAGTAGAAATTGAAATTATAAAGAAAGAAAAAAAATGGGGGAGAAGGGTTTTTTTGTATAAAAAAATCAAAAGTTTTATAGAAGCTTTAGTTGTTTAACAACCGTGTTTAAGATGGATAAATAAAATAAATAAGTAACAGAAATACAAAACAAACTAAGCTGTGTAGCCAATATCATGTTGTAATAAATTGGCTACAATTTGTTTTCAAGTTTAAACAAGTAATTCCAACTAAACAAACAACAACCTTTGTTTCTTTTAAATTCTTAGTTTAATTTTCTTTTATTTATGAATCTAAAAAATTTATTTTTTTAAAAAGAAGATTCAGCTATGCGTTATTAATATGATGGATTTCAGGAAGGTAATATATGCTCTGATTTTTATGCATATCTGATATTTCAAATTCAAATAGGGAAGTCGATCTTTTTCTTTATTCAAAGGTTGTACTGTCTTGGTAGTACTAAAAACCGGATATGTGAGTTTAGGATCATGTAAACTAAAGAAAATGCATTACCTTCGGAATATTTTTTTTGCAACTATACACATTACTATGATAAAATTCTGTAATCAAGACAATGAAAGGTGACAAAATTGTATCCTCCACATTAAAAAAATATTTATATGGCCTGGAAAAGTGTTTAAAATACAACTTTCTCAAATTAGAACTAAATTGCTTATTTTCTGAAGTCTTATAAGATCTACCTAACTTATACATTAGAGATTAGGGCATTGACTCTACATGATGAAAATGCTTTGGGTATTTTCGAATGATCTTACGTTGCATTGTTGGTGCATCAAGACGATCCAATTTAGAACTCTATAAAATTTACAAACAACCTGGTAGCTGTAAAAGTTGATCACATTACAGACTTAAACGAGCTGGGGTCATCTGGGTAGAATGAAAAAGGTCGCTGATGGAGGGGAAAATCTTTTCCGGCAAAGCCCATGTGGCTGTGCTGCTACGGTAGTGTTTTTTTCCCCTGCTTATCAGCAGCACTGGTGGCTCGATGCTAAACAAAGGTCTCTCAAAAATGATTCTTGCGAAAGTTGCTTTACGAAGATATCTAATGGGGTTACTATTACCTAAGACAGAGATGGCCAACCCACGGCTCGCGTGCCTCAGTGTGACACGGCAGTGTTGTAACAGTGGCACGCGAGACTTGTAGAAAAGTTAAAACATTTGAAAAAATAATAATAAATAATATTTTACAATTTTATTGAAATGTGATTGTCTCAGACAAAAAAAAAAACCCTAAAAATATTTTTTAAATACACTTAGTTAAGGTATCCGACTATGTTCGGAACGTGATTTTAAAAAAGGGTATAAATGGATAATTTTCATCATATTTAGTGTCACTTAGATTATAATGCATGTATAAAATTGTTTTAAGGACATTTTGACAAAAAAAAATTATTTAAATACAATATTTTGGCAAAAATTAACTTAGAATAACCTTTTAAAAACATTCTCCTTTTATAAAATGCTTGTATAATAATAATATTTTGCTTATACAAAGTAAAGACTTCTCCAGAGAGTCTGAACTAGGATTTTTGAAAAATTCGCATTATTTTCAGAGTTATTTTCATCAATTGAAATAATTATCGGCTTTTTTTTTCTTAAAAAATTTCCTTCTTCTGTTGTAGTAAAATATGAATAAATCCGCTTCTAAGTTAGATATTTCAAAATTTTAGTTCAGCCTCTGTACAGAAGTCTGAGCTATATACAGGCAAATACTATTAAAAATGGAATCATTTATCATAAACGGTGAATGTTTTGAAAATGGGTCATTTTATGTTCATTTTTGTCAAAATATTGTACTTAAATAATTTTATTGAAATAATATTCTTAAAACAATATTATATACGTTTTCTAATCTAAGTGACACTAAATATCATAAATATTATCCATTTATACGCTTTTGCAAAATCATTGTTCCGAACGTAGTCGGATACCCAATGAATTACGATGGCAAATTATCTTAGAGCAACGGTTCTTAAACTGTGATCCGAATGGGGCTCCCAGCGCTTTTGTCCACGAAGGTATATCATTTAATGTCCCTCTTTTACAGACGGTGAAAGGCCTGCGTGGAAAATTGACCCTTTAAACAAGATCACTAAATTGAACCCAAAGAATTGAACATGTATTTTGATCAAGAATTTTCCATTGTTTACCCACTACATTGCTATAACGCTATAGTTTCAAAAGATATAGTAGAAAACACATAGAGGTGTTAAAAAGTCTGTATAAGTAATAGTGGCCGTGTTTTAGGATTATTAAGTAACCTACAAATCACTCAACCATATGTTGGGAATCAGGGAAGGGATGTTTAGAACCTTGGTGGCCACGATGTCAGGCTGATACGCTGAAGAGGGTTCCGGGGCGATCAAAGTTTAAGAACCGTTGTTGTATAGAATACTCTCCAGTGTTGCGCAGTGGCTTTCAAAGAAAGTACAGTCAGGGGGTGGCTTGGAACTTGAGGGAGATCGTTTAAAAATATCTGGAAGAAAACAATGAACTGTCCAGTGAGTGCTTGCTACTCAAGAATAATGGCTATGTGATTTTTGCTTTTTTCCTATTGATAGTATGGGACACAAGTAGCGTTCAATCCGTGACTAACGCGCATCGGTGTATAACGCGCACCACTGGCGTGAACCCCGCATGAAAAATTCTTTGGGGGTCCCTTTTTTGGAAAATAAATAAAAATGATCGCATTAAGATAAAACTTATATGAAAATGTTTACCATAAGTATTCATAGACATAATGCATTAAAAACTTCATTACTTAAGAAGTAACTTGTTTAAATAGGTGCTTTTATCCATTTTTTCGGTGAATGAATTTAAAATTATATCCAAAACAGATGATTTATATTTTTCAAGTTTATCTGTTTCTATTGACAGTACTGTTAAGTCCGAAAACTAATTTTGACTTATGAAAGTTCTAAGACGATTTTTAATAATTTTTAGCTTAGAAAAACTTTTTAGCTATTGCGGTTATGACAGGAAGGGTATTAAATAGCAGGGTATGCTGTCATAACATCCGGGCAAATTGAGGTTAGGCTACTGAAATTAAGTACCAATAATTCTGTGAGCTTTTTGATAGAATAGATCTTGTCAATTTCGGATTTTAAACAGATTTTTAAAAGCACTTAATTGTTCATAAATACTGTGTGTTAAGTACATATCATATTCAATAGTTGGTTTTTTAGGCCTTTTTTTGTTGCTTATTTAAGAGTATAAGCGTTTACCGGTTGTAAGATTTTGAAAATATTGACTGGGGATCAACAAACTGAAATCTTTGTCGAGTTTGGGATATTTACACATCTAAGCAGTAATATATACAGAACATTGATTTTGAAAAACGATTCTGGATATGAAATGATCTCGTCTTCTGAAAACATAAAAATAAAGCGTTTTCTTCTCTTTCATTTCTAAAAGCATAGTATTACACCCCATTCATTTGCAGATCTAATTTTGAGTTTCTTATTAGGCCAGTTTACCTCTCAGAAAGTACTCAACAGAATACCAGCCTTTCGTAGGTCATTTTTTCAGGCTGTAGGTGTATAGAAATAGGGTCTATGATTTTATATAACCAAGAAAAAAATGTCACAAGTATTTTCATAAAATCATACCTCTCTAATATAGTAATTATATCTTTATATTCGTCACGTTTGGTTGAAATTAAATTAAGTTTACAAAATGATTTCGTATTACTGAGCAGTTTTTTCGAATTACGAATAAGGTGTAATTTCATGAGGACCATCCATTTGAACAATAGCAAATTATTTTTAAAATATTGATCAAAACATGGATTAAAACTTAAAATTACTACATGATATGAATAATTATTCAGTTTGTATTTTTAAAATTATAAATGAAGAGCTTTCTAAATCAAAACAATTATAAAAAGAGTTTCTCTGCTTTAAAAAAATTTAAACCGTAAGACATT
The DNA here is from genome assembly GCA_019973935.1 of Trichonephila clavipes. Taxonomy (NCBI): domain Eukaryota; kingdom Metazoa; phylum Arthropoda; class Arachnida; order Araneae; family Nephilidae; genus Trichonephila; species Trichonephila clavipes. The sequence continues at coordinate 93,741 of BMAU01021309.1, forward strand.
TCTGAAAGCAGTTTAGTTTTTCAAAATTCATTATTACAGGATGAGAACGCTTATTGGATTTCAGCATAGCCGCATAACATAGATATTTATATTGAAAATAGCAATTTCTACTTATCTCACACAAAATTAACAAGTCCGTTACATATAAGAAGTGGCGAATAATTTAAAATTATTATTTCAAATATAATTAATTTATTGTCTTATGTGTTGAGCAAAATATCTATGCGTTCCTCATTTTATTGTAATTATTTTCAGAGATCATCCATAAGAGTATTACAAAAAATTTCTGGTCAAAAATTAATTTTTACAAAAGGAGTAGGATCTTAAAATTTTCCCAATTTTCTTCAAAAAATTTAAATTTTTTTAAAAATTGTGTGAATATTATATGAAAATTTTCATCTGGTAACATTTTCTTGAATAGAAACATTGTATAAAATGCTAAAAATATAATTTTTAAATACGTAAATAAAAGTTTGCTCAAAGGGTGCCAAGTCCCCTTAAAGTTCTTATTTAATTACAATTTACATTTACAGTCTGGATAGCGCATCTGCATTAACTAGTTTAGATCCTTTCATGTGACTTGCTTCAATGTCATGGCATTGTAAATGGCCAACGCCCACCTCTGCAATCTCGACATTGGGGTTCAGCACTAGTGATGAATACTAGAGGATTATGATCGGTTAGTAAGAAAATCTTTGTTCCACACAGTAAAAGTTTCAAATCTTTTACAGCCCAAATAATAGCATACGCTTCCCGTTCAATTGTTGACCACTTTTGTTGGCTTGGGTTCAGTTTCTGGCCCCCAAAGGCTATGTGGATGAATGTTGTCTTCTCCATCCAATTGACCTAGACAGCATCCGACCGCTGTCTGAGAAGCATCCGTATGCAAGTAGTACGGTTTCTCTATGTCTGGGACCTGTAACTCTGTAATTCCGCATAGTGCTGTCTTCAACTCCCTTGAAAGCATTTCCAGCCTCCTTGCTCCATGGAATATCATTAGGGACTTTCTTTTAGTGAGCTCCGTCAATGGTAGAGCAATTTTTGCAAAGTTCGAATATACTGTCTATAAAATTGCACAATCTCAAAGCACTTTTCAGTTGTTTCTTGGTCTTTGTGCTTGTAAGTTCTGAATCGCTTTTATTCTTTCTTTGTCAGGGGAATGCCTACCTGAACCAATGACATGTCCTAAGTATTTAATTTTTTGTCTTGCAAACTCACACTTTCCCTAAATTTACTGAGAAGTCAAAATGCTCCAATCTTTTGAAAACTTCTTCTAGACGATTTAAAATGTTCTTCCCACGTATCAGAGAAATATTGCTAAATCGTCGATAGACGCACATGCAAAATCAGATATAGTTTGAACCACTTTAGACATGGCTCTCGGCAGGTTGCAGCAGCGTTTCTTAACCCAAATGGTAACACATTCCATTGGTGGTACTGTCCTCGATGAGTTCGGAAAGCTGTTAGATGTTTGCTGCTGTCTTCCATTGATATAGACCAATATCCTTTCAACATACTTAGTACAGTAATGAATTTTTCTTACCTACTAAGAAATTCAACTCATCATATATTCTGCATTGGATATGCGTCCGGTACGGTAAGGGCATTGAAGCTTCTGAAATCTATGCATAACCGTATTGTTCCATCCTTCTTATGAACACATACCACGGGGGTGTGCTATTTCACTTACAACAGGTTCAATCAGCCCTAACTCTAACAATTCGTCTATCTGCACGTCTACTTTTCTCTTTAAGTTTTCTGGTATCTTATAAGTTTTGGGTTTCATCGTCTCCTCCCTCATTATTCAGTTTTTATCACATGTTCATCAACTTTAGCTCTTTTTATTTTTCCAGAAAACAACGTCCTGTGTCGATGTAAAAGATCCTTTAGTTGAGTTTGTTGCTTCTTAGATAGGTAATCCAACGTCACTCTGTCCAATGCTTCGTCATTCTTTCTCAGCTGCAGAAACTGTTGGCGTTTCATATATCTCACCGAATTCATCATCAATATCATAAATAACTCCGACCGTTTGAACTCTCACTCTGTATTCTCTGATCTTGTTAACATGCAGCAATCTCAAATTACCTCCAGCCATCTGCAAATAATATGAATTTGGTTTTACTCTTTTAACAACTTTAACTGACCTGTCTATCTATCATATAGCTTATTCGTCGAATCAGGTATCAAAACAAGCACTTGATCTCCTGGTGTAAATTCTCGATGTTTCTTATGCTTGTTGTAATATTTAGCTTAGCTACCTTGTTTCACGTCCTTTGTTAACTTTGCTTTGTGGGTTGCTACTTCTAACTTTTCTTTTAGCTTTTTCAAAATAACTTTCTACTGATCCCTTTCATATTCAGAGGTAACAACGTGTTCCCAGTCCAAATTGACTTCAGTATAGACAACGGTCCTTTCGGATCTCTTCCATACATTAGTAGAAAAGGTGGTGTACCGGTAGTTGCGTTTGGAACTTCACGATAAGCCCATAGTAAAAACGGTATATGCCCATGCCGACTTCTTCCTTCCTCCCTGATAATGTGGTGCAACATGTTCTTGAGAGTTTGGTTGCATCTCTCAGTTAACCCGTTTCCTTCTGGATGGTATGGTGTTGAAAACGCGGACAAGCTCCTAAAATCTTCAAAAATCCTCTTGCGTTAAACTGGCCGTAAAATTTGTTGCATTGTCCATTACGATCACTTCTGGAATTCCTGTTCTACTGAATATTTCGAGCAGTGCTTCACACGTACTCTTAGCCGTTAGTGACTTGAGTGGGATTGCTTCCGGCCATCTAGAATGCTGGTCCATCAAACAAAGTATGTATTTATGTCCTTGTGATGATACTGGATCTACAGGATCAATTAAATCAACATTTACTACTTGAATGGCAATTCAGGACAAGACACAGGTATTATCGGAATTTTGTCAATCGAACGAATTACTTTTCTAAGCTGACAACCATGACAGGAACTACAATATGCTTTAATCTCCTTTACCATCCCTGGCCAATAAAACGAAAATTTGATTCTCTGAATTGTTTTATGAGCTCCCAGATGTGCTCCGAACACTGATTCATGCGCAATTTCTAATATTTTCCTCTTTCTCATTTCAGAATTACTAACTGTTTTATTCTATCTCCGCCCAATAGCTATTCATGGTACAGGATATCATTTTCTATCACATATCCTCCTTTTGTTTCGCCTAGCAAAATTCCTTGCTTCCTGAAGAGTATCACAAATCTGTGTTGCTGTTTCTTGAATTTTTCTGTGTTATTTCCATTCTCCTCATCATATTCTGTTATAGTTGGCTCTTGTTCTTCCTCTTCAGTATTTACACTCTCATCTAACGATGTTTTGGAGGAATCTGATCTTAAGTTCATAGCGGCTGTAAATCTGGGACTGTATATTCTTTCTTGTTCTAATAATGCTTCATAAGTTTCAGTATCCAATAATATGTCAGTGTTTAGCCCATCCACAGTTGCCACCACCGTTTTAATTACAGGCATAATATACCCATTCGTTACCAAACCAATATCCACTTCTTTTAGTTCAGCCTTTAAACAATCACCAAATGCAGGTTGCAACTTTATATGTCCTTTGTAATCTACTCCTTTCCCACTACACTGCTTTTTTAAACTTCGCCCTTTGAATCCTTCGCTGTGACTACTTTGGCCATCCTGAGCTACTTTGACTTTTGCCACTTGCACCTCAGATACCTTTTACCTCAAACAACTTTACCTCCTCGGTCTTTTCCTCTCCTGTCTTTCTTATCCCTGCAAAATCTCGCAAAAATGTCCTACTCCTGTCCCCAATTGAAACATGTAACTGATTTTTGGAAAGAATTTCGCTTCTTATCATATCCACTGCGGTTGTTTAATTCCTGTCATATCCTTCACCAAATGTATGATGCTTTCTATTGCCCATGCTAGGTTTTTCTCGATAGGAATTTCTATACGGTTGAGACAAAGTAGCTTTTGGCCTGGTTATATTGTGCCTTGCGTTTTCATAATCATCTAACTTCAGCAAGATCGTCAACTGTAACAATTTACTCCAGTCAATAAAAATGTTGTTGCATATCCCTGAAACATGTTCCTTCATCTGCTCTTTATAATGAGACAAGTTGTTTTTCAGCCTATCAAAATCGTAGATTTTTAGTCCCGAAATCCACTCATTAAAATAATTCGCCAACTCAAATCCAAAATCTCGCCAAGTGTTCTTGGCGATTTACAATGTTAAATTTTACTTTAAATGCTTCTGCTCAATTTAAATCTTTTTAATAACATACCTTTTATCTGTTCATAATAATTTGCCTTTTCTTATGGTTCCCTTGGTAATCAACCTGCCATTTCTAACGGCAATAGTCCAACAAGATTCGTTACCCAATCTTCTTCCTTAATATGGATCTTCGTGCTTGTCTTTCAAACAGTGTTAGGTAAAAACTTATATCACCTTCTTTGGGGTCAAAAGTACGCATTAATTTTTGCAATCCAACTGGTACGTGTTCTTGTATTCCTTCATTCTGAGAATTCCTCTCTCTCCTAAAACCATTACTCATCATCGAGGGCTCTATCTTCAACTTCTCTAATTCATCTTCTCTTTCTTGGCACTTTAACTCCTCTTCTCTCTCTTGGCGTTTAATTTCATTTCTCTTTCACTTACTATTCTGTGTAATAATTCTTTCGCGAACACCTTTCATACTCGCCCCTTTGCTACTATTAACTTCATAAAGCAGGAACTTTCATTTCTTCCGCCAAACACTTCAAATCTACCTTCAAGCTCTTCCTAAAAACGCCATTTCTCATCCACTTTTAAAATAAACTTCCTCAACTGTACAACCTTTAACAATTTACTTTCAGGAGATTCAAAATTGTTCACTTACTACTAAATGTTGGATATAATTGAAATTCCCTCACTTCAGCACAGTTTCGATGTCGCTAAAAGTTTCAAAACAGTTCACGATTCTCTATCTTGAGATCAATTCAAAATCCTTTCTTCAAAACAGTTCTAAATCCTTAATCTTGAAACAATTCGAAATCCATTGGTTTCCTCGCACACAAAATGCCAGTCGTGAACCCAGTTTATACTCCAAAACGAAAATTTCATAAGAACAGCTGCCAGATTCCACCATTTTATTTCAGTGAATTCCATCCACCTCATTTTTTGTTGTTGCTAAAGACAAAATACAAAAAGTAGCTCGTTCAAAATATTATCTCGTGATTGCAAAAACGAGTAATTTAATAACATTACTGTGTAAAAACCTGACACTCCACATATACCTGTACACAACACGAACAAAGGATAAACAGATTTACATAAATTTTAATCTAAAAATTTTTCGACTTATACAACTCTACAGAAAAATACTTTTTAAAATCTTCTTAACATATAACACTAGAAGTTAATCAGTAATAAACAATAAAATTAACTCTTATAACAATATTTAAAAAACAGATTTCAATAATTAAAAATAATAATAACAAATACATTGTATGTTTTCATGTCCAATAAAATTCTGTCTTTTGCTTCCTCAAAAATGTCTTTTCGAAACATTTTTTACAACATTTTAATCAACTCATTCTTTTTTAGTCAAATCATTATCATATATATATATATATATATATATATACTGACCTCAAAAGTTAAGGTACAACATGTTTTGAAGCTCACCATAAAAAAAATGGCAGTAACAATAAAAATGCATAGTTTACATGAATGATAATAACGAACTTTAAAAACATTAATGCAAAAACGATTGCTTTACAACTTTTATTTTTATAGAAAAGAACGTATATTTATGAGTGAGAGAAAAATATGCAAATATCAGCTTTCGTACTTTTGTGTAAGTTGTGTTGATTTTCAACAGTTGTTGGCAGTTTCGGTGACAATAGTCAATAGAGTTTAGAAAATGTCTCAGAGACGTCGTTACCCAATTCGTTAAGGTGGCGAGCAGTTGGATGAATGGAAATGAGATTGTCGCAGGCTGATGCTGCTGGACGTCTCAATGTGTCCTCGTAGTGTTGTTCAGCGACTTTGGGATCAATACCAATCCGAAGATTCTGTGTCCAGAAGGCCTGTTCCAGGTCGACCACGAGCTACAACACCTGCAGAAGACCGTTTGCACCAGCTCTTTCGGCACGAAGGAGAAGAACACTCCTGTGCCGCAGCTCGTTGCAGACCACTTTCAGCATCAGGAAGAAGAATCTCCGCTACGGTGCAAATCGTCTTCACAATGCAGGTTGCCGTATGCAAGAAGACCAGTTGCGTGCGTTCCTCAACGACGACAGCGAAGGAACCGCTTATGCTGGGCAAGAGAACATGTTTCTTGGACGCAGCAACAATGGGCTTCTGTGCTGTTCACAGACGAGTCCAGATTTACAATGAAGTGATTCAGGCGTCTACTGATCTGGAGGAACAGCGCACTAGATACCATCAATCCAACACTGTGAAAGACACAGCTATAGAGGTGGTGGAATCCTGGTTTGGGCAGGGATCTCGCTTGGTGGCCACACTGACCTGCATGTGTTCCAAGGAGTAGAAACTGTAACTGGTCTTAGATATCGGGATGAAACCCTTGATCCATATGTCCGCTCTTCCCACATGCTGCTGCTATTGGTAACGACTTCATTCTGATGGGATGATAATGCACGACCTCACCGAGCTCGGATTGTTGAGGAGATATCTGGAGGATCATTGTTTGGAACGAATGGAATGGCCAGCTTCGATCTCCCAGACCTGAATCCGATAGAACATCTTTGGGATTATTATCTCGGCAGAGAGGTTGCTGCTTTAAATCCTCCTCCAAGGTCGTTACATGAGCTGAAACAAGGCTTACTCTGTGTCTGGTCTTCGTTTCCTATTCCGGTGCCCGACAACTTAATAAAACAGCATGGAAATCGATGCCGCCAAGGCATTCAAGTTAGGTGACACATTCCTTATTAGAACACATTTTTGTATTGTTTTTATGCCATTTTACTACATAACTTTGTATGATGTGCTGTTTTCTCCAAGAATGGACTTTTCCGCAGAGATTGCTTTTTTGTTATAAATCGTTTTTATCACACGTATACAAATTTCTATGACGCATTCAATAAAAACTATTTAATGCACATATCCTCCAAATTTTTTGTTTCTAAAGCATTCATTCATTTGCAAATTAGACACAAAAAACCCGGTTGTTCCTAACTTTTTGAGGCCAGTGTATATATATATATATATATATATATATATATATATATATATATATATATATATATATATATAAGATTATTAATCATTTAAAAAATTATTCATTTATTTTATTTCATACATAGATGCATTGTTTCTTAATCAAGCAATTCTTCTTCCGTTATAATATTGTTTTCAAAAAAGGTAAATCTTTGTAAAATTATTAAATACATTAGATCCTGGAGTATGAGTAAGCATGAGTGTCTATTCTCGAAATCTTTTCATGCTAAAAAATAAAATTTCTTTGTTATCTCGTAGTCTGGGGCCGAAAGCCGTAGGGCTTAGTTTCGAAACCCGCAGAAGGCATGGATGTTTAAAAATGTACAGTGCATTCGGGGGCCTAGGGTAGGTACTCTAAGCAGCCGTCGAGCTGCAAGTCCTCTCGGGAGGTTGATGGAAGGGGGAAGAAAGGTGAGAGGCTTCTGATCACCAATAGGGTGTTCTCCCTAAAAACTGGGTGGAAACGAGCTAACAATCATACTGTCACCTGTATGGTGCTCAAAACTTTGGCTAACGACAGGCATCAGCCTCTTTGCCAAGACGAATTTCGTGGGCCTCGATCTGGGTTTGCTGATCAGGTGATATTAGTAAACCATAACATGTCATCTCTTTTATGGGTATATATATAGTTACACTGATCGAAATAATGATTCTTATTTTGGAATATTACAAATGATATAAGCTTAAATAAACAATGATAACTTAAATACACACAAGCAAGGTATATGAACAGCAGATTTCAATGCAAAAATGTTTCCATTGAATTCAGGGAGTCCTGAAACTTAACGTCACGTGGTTGAAAGGAGGAGGGGGACAAACAGCGCCACATGACATATCAGTTCTGGAAATTTTTTTAAGAAATTCATACCACTCGGTTAATGGATGAGAAGCATATTATCAAAATGGGGACTACTGACACCCTCCATCACATAATACAAAATAACGGAAAACATTTATACCAGATTTTTAATGAATTAAGTGTCTGAAGTGTTTGCCTTCTACACGAATGTACATCTTTTGAAATGATCACTCAATGAGTTGGGTTTCTTTCCTGGAAACCCAAGAAATTATGAGGTTTTCATACTTTTTGTAATCCCGGGAAAGACACGGGGCCGAAATAATCTGAGGTAGCTAGTTATGACTGTGGATTTCAACCTCTGATATAAATTTAGCTGACAACACGGCTGCTATTTGTAATCATTCACCCTAAGTTTCTTGAAGGGAGAAATGTCCCCCTGCAGTGGTGTGAGAGTGTAAGAAGAGAAACAGAAACACACACCCACGTAGGCTTGGAGAGAATTTTTGCGGGCTTGTCGTGGGAAAGAGTCCTATTAGTCCGAGAATTCTTGTCTGTCTGTCGAACATCGCTCAGCTAACTAAGTTAGATTAAGATAAATGCTGATATATTGATTTATACACGTTGATAACGTTAGTGCAAACACTTAAAATGTTGGTTATTTAATTTGTTGCTTTAAATTTTTTTTTTCTCCGGATAATTGTCTTCTTTATAAACTGTTTAATTGGAAAGAAGAGAATGAACCCTAACACTGTGTGTGTGTGTTTAGGGGAATCTCACAACTTTTCTTATTTGTTATTTTTCTTAAACCAAACTTTTTGTGTGACATTAATATTTAGTTATTTTTATTTTTTAAAAATATAGCAGTTTCATAAACAAGTAAAATCAGTTTACACATGTAAAAATGTCTTAAGTGCAGAATGAATATTTTTAATGTACATGTTCTTTGCTCTAGTAACAAATCGATTTTCAAGTATTTATTAATATTTATCTCTTAGTAGCAACATTAAAAACAATCATTGATTCGAATTGATTTAAAAAATAATTGAAAATCGATCCTCCAACATGAAACTAGGTGAGGTTTTGAAAACAATTCTCAGACATCAGTTGAAGCTCAGAAAGCATTTTCTACAGCAGGGTTATTCGTAATAAAACTAAGAGCTCAAGCCTCCAGATAAAAACGCAGATTTTCTCAAATAACACTTTAAAATGGAATAAATAACATATATTTTGAATTTTTAGCTGACTGTATAAATTTTGGAATTTATATTTATCCTTATTTTATCTAATTATTATTGATATAAATTTTAAAAAAATAAGTTGTTTTCAAATTTTTCGCTGAATGTGTATTCCCCGGAAATCGGAATGACAGTTACGTTCCTGGGATTTCTGAGAAGGAAAAGGCCGGGAAATCAAAAACCCTAGTCGTTAACTAGCTAAATTGTTTTTCTTCCACTGTTTCAGCATCTTTTTTTGGTGCAGTTCAGTTACATTTTCAGTTGGTTTAAAAATTAGATGATGGGAATCATTAATTAATTAAAGTATTACAAAATAATTTTCTGTTTATTTTTTTAATTTATTGCTTTTAATTTGAGTTACATACTTAATATTGAGTTTTTTAAAAAATGAAGTCATTTTATAAGAAGAAAAAAATTGGCAATATTTTTTTTTTTTTGAACAGAGGTGTTGTACCATTTTGGAATCTTAACAAAATAAATTATCTTTTGAAATATTGTTCATAAGAGTAATATTTCTTCGGTGGCATCAGAGCTCGAACCAGGACTCGACAGAAACAGTGAGTTCGCAACCATGACCACTTGGCTACTACGGCCGAGACAGGAGTGGGGCGGGTGGATAAACATTTATCTTGCTCTGTTTCATTAATAAGTTGTATTATTTTTTTTTTTTGTAATTCATGATTTATTTTTAACATCAAATCATTACATAGCGGTGTGTTTTACAGAGATAGATTTTATATTTCGTTAAAAATCTACCGCCGAAGTATCTTAACATCACAGAAGATAGGATAAAAGCACATGGAAATTAAACCTTCAACTGTAAACAACATAAAATAACATTGTCTCAATGTACTGTTGTTGTTCTATTGGAAAAAAAAAAACATAATTTCAATGTTTTATAATAAAATGAGGAGCTTGAGTTTATTTATCAATTTAATTTTTATCACTTGATCAACAAAGGGATTCTTAATTAAATTTATTTGCATGACTATTATTATCTTACTTATTTCTAAATTCTTCTCGTTACTTGTTCAAAATTACGTCATCAACAGTACTCGAGTTATTCCAATGATTCAAAATTTCTGAATTTCTAAATTTTCCCTCAGTGCAAGATCATTTACAGGAGGATGAGGGGTTATAAATAAAATAAGCAACAGAAACTTATTTATTATTAAAATTATGTGTTCATTTTACTTATGCAGAAAGCTCTTTTTATTTCTTCAAATTAGAGTCAATTTGATTTGATTTACTCTTCGCAAACGAGTGTACAGATAACAAATGATTATTTAATTTTTGTATTGTGATTACATGTCACTCTTTAGAAATTCCTACATCACACCCTCGAACATGCATCGAGGCTTAATTTCAATTAATATTCAGTCATTTTCATCATTGCTCTCAAAATCTCTCTAATAGAATCTAACCTCAAACTCCCAACTGATCAAATCCAGAATTCCATATATAACCAGGAACATTTACAGTGGCCGTTTAAATTTAATTTTCATATTTATTGTTAATATATTATGAATGTACTTATATATATCTTTTAATAACACACATACACTGCTGGACAATTGCTAAGGACGGATCACAAATTGCTATGTAGCATAACATTAAGCGAGACATGAGGCCCTGGTAGGGATAAAATATAGTTGCCACACTCTGTTCAGACATTAGAATAAAGAATATTTATTGTTCTGGAAAGTACAAAAGCTGTGAAACATCTGAAAGAAAAATGTTCATTTGATCTGCTAAAGGAGAAATGGAAAAAATGCATCTAAAGTCAGCGAGGCACCTTAAAAGAAAGGTATCAGTACGGGATATGTCCACCGTGGAGTGTGATGCAACATTCCACACGTCGTACCATACTTTGCACAACATTATCCAGCAGCTGTTGAGGCAATTTATCCCATTCCTCTGTGAGTGTGCGGATGAGGGTTTTCTTGTTTGTCGGAGGATAGTTTTTCGACCAGCAATTTGCCTCCCCAAAGCATCCCACACATTTTCAATGGGGTTAAGATCTGGAGAACGCGCTGGCCATACGAGACTTTCCGTTGAACCGTCGCTGTCTAGACAATCCTGAACAGCGAGTGTTTGACATGTTGCGTTGTTGTCCATAAACAAATTTATCGCCGACAGCACCAAGGAAAAAGACGAACATGAGGAAGTAGAACTTCATCAATGTATCGTTGGCCCGTCATAGTCCCATTCGCAACCACATGTAGGCGCGTGCGACCATTGATCATGATGCCGGCCCACACCATGATACTGCATGTCGGATATCGGTCCTTTCCTGGATATTTTCTGGACGATAAGCAGAACCACTCGCGCCAGATCCAGTTGGCGTCTACAATCCGATGACAGACTGAACCTACTCTCATCTGAGAATAGTACGCATGACCAGTCCTGTTCAGTCCAATTGTGATGCTCACGACACCATTGCAAACGGGCAGTACGGTGCTGTCTGGTCAATGGGACACACACAACAGGTCTGCGTGCGTATAGTCCTCCCTCCCCCTCAAACGTCTGGCAACAGTTTTTCGGGAGATCTGCTTTCCTGAGGTAGCAAGAAACTGATTTGCCACCTGCTGAGCTGTGGTGCGCCTGTTCCTTTTGCTGATAGGACGATATATCTGTCTTCTGCAGGCGTCGTACTTCTAACACGACCTCCCCGTGCCGTCTACTACACATTCCTGTAGTTTTAAATGACTTCCACAGCCGTGAAACAACGCTGTGAGCGATGTGTCGAACTCCCTGGCAACATCTGTTATTTTTCGCCCTTCTTCGATCTTTCCAATAATTCGGCCACGCATAAGATCATCTATGTGATGTCGGGAAGACATGCCAAAATTGTAAGTTCGTCTATTAAATCTTTTTCCTGTAAAACTTTGACTTGAAAACAACAACTGTCCACACGCGTCAAAACCTTTAAAGCTCTTATGAACGCTATCACGTGATAAACAGACGTGGGAAAAAATTTTGCATACTCATACTTCTTCTTACTAATATCCCGCACTTATTCTAATTTTCCACATTTTGCTTCCTTTCATTTTGTGGTTGCTATGCATGATAGTGTTATCCGTCCTTGTAATTGTCCAGCAGTGTATATTTAATTCATTGTGAATTTACAATAGTTGGTACGAATCCTATTAGCACAAAGAAAATACATGCAAAATAGAGAATAAATGCGACTACATCCTTCAAAAAACATGAAAAACTAATACTTTGTACATTTTGCTTCACAATAACTTTCCAAACGTCATGGCATGGAATTTGCGAAATTTTAGCTGTTCCCGAAGAAATTTTTATTTGTTACGGCGTGTTTCTGTGGGCTGTCATATATGTATATATATATGTAATAATTCCCTCTAGCATTCTTTTAATTAACTCTTTTAATAATATTCAAATAATCTTTTAATTATTTGGTTCGAAACTAACACCCTGATTTTAATCGTAATCAACTAATAATATTACATCATAAATCCCTTTCCCACCCTTTGTAACCAATCAGAGCTCTTATTACAAGCATGTCACGTGGTCTTCAACGTCAGGTATAAAAGCCGATGTCTCTGGAAACCTGTGCTCTTCGATCATTTCTCTGTAGTCATGTAGCGCGTTCTGTGTGTGTCTTTGTCTGCGTTGTGTCGTCAATGTTTGCTTCTGTATGTGTAATGCCGTCTCTACTGGATCTTTATGTGTTTCTGGATGTGAATAAAAGGAATTTCGATTTCCATGAGTTCCTCTTCTATACTATCGTATTAGACCATGCTCGTAACATAGAAAATCACACCACCGGCCACGCCCAACCATTGGTTCTCCATTATTTAATCAACCACTCGCCACGTCTTACAATATATTTACCACTCAACGGAATTGTTCCAGAGGCATTTAATATATATACAGCTTTATACTTAATCTAAGTTTAACACTACCTTAATGTTCTGTAGAGGTTACTTTATTACAACATATTCTTTGTCTTGTTATATTTATACGTACTGTTGTTTAACTTTCAGTTAGATTTATAGTAATTTAGTATGTAATTAATGATTATATCTCTATCTACACTGGTGTGCAAAATTAAGAACGAAATCGAAAAATTAGCATATCAGCTGAACGAAGAGGCAGAGCGGACAGAAAGACCAATCAAAAGATTAAGTAAGGTGCTGTACGGTATCACATGCGCAGATATGCAGGTAGACGTAATGGGGAAGTGTCTGAGTAGTATAAACATGTTGTCGGTGTAAGATCAGTATTCCTGGCAAGAGATTGCACGCCGTGTAGCAGTTAAAATCACACCGAGTTGCTGCCTCAGCGAGAGAATGGCGAATAATCAATCTGTTAGACGACATCTGGATGCTTTTACCCGAGATCGAATCATTGGGAGAGAAGTTGGAGAAGGCCGCAGTGTGACAAAGTGTGGCTGCAGAGTTCGGAATTTCTCACTGCATCGTTTCACACGACTTTGGAGACAATTTCAAACTACAGGAACAGCTATCCGGGGGTTCAGTAGTGGTCTTCCACGAGGAACCACACCCGCAGATGACCGGTACATTGTCTTACAGGCCAGAAGAAACCGGCGGAAGACAGCGGGAGAAATTGCTAGACACACGACACAGGCGACTGGACGACCGATATCGCGTTTTACCGTGGCCAGAAGACTGCACGGTGGTGGTCTCTTTGCACGACGCCCTGTACGGTGTGTACCTTTAACGCCCATCGGAGAAGGCGTTCTCTGTGGAGCCGGGAACACCGGAATTGAGAGACAATGAATGGGGACGAGTACTCTATACAGATGAGAGCAGATTCAGTTTGAGTAGCGATTCTCATCGCATACTCGTCTGGAGAGAGCGGGGAAGCTGCAATCATCCCTCGAACATCATTGAAAGGGACAGGTAAGGGAGGTCGCGGTGTTCTGGTTTTGGGGAGGCATCATGCTTGGTAGTCGTACAGACCTTCACATCTTCGACGCAGGTTCAGTCAACGAAACCCGTTATTGTAACGAGATTCTTCTTCCATATGTGCGTCTTTTAGAGGCGCTATGGGTCTGCAGTTCCTTTTCATGGACGACAATGCACCATGTCATCGCACAGTAGCTGCCGAACAGCTCTTAGAGAGTGAGGATATTGAACGTATGGATTTTCCGACACGATCTCCGGATCTCAATCCCTTCGAGCATGTATGGGAATTTCTAGGCAGACGCTTGGCAGGTCGTACCTTACCACCCGTAACGATTCGGGAGCTTCGATTGGCGCTGCAAGACGAATGGGCAGCAATGCCTCAACAACTCATTGACACCCTCATTCTCAGCATGGACAGACGCTGTGAAACCTGCCTAGCAGTCAGGGGAGATCATATCCCCTACTAAAGACCGGATGTTTCTTGCTGGACACCTATCACAGGGATGTTTCGGCCTTCAGTCGCATTGCGCTCCATGCTATTTTTTCAATAAAACTTCTTTTTTATCCCTCTGATTTCTCTTTTAGTAAGTGTTGCTTACATATATTACACATGTCCCTACGTATTGGGGATCTTACGGTATTAAATGTGTTGTTTGGAAAGCTTTTGCACAAAGTTATATTGAAAAAAACCGTCTCGTCCTTAATTTTGTATATTTTTTCCTTTTGTATATAGGAGAAAAAGGACTTAACTCTTCACAAGATCTCCGGAACTATTAGATATACAGACTTGATATTTGGCAGGCATGCTTCTTTTGATGAGTAGAGATCCACTAAAAATGGCTTTGTGAAAATCGACTCCCAAGATAAAAGGATTAGGATTAAAAGATAAATGTGTACTTCCGTTTTAGAAATTCAAGTTCTATCACTTTTTTAAATTAAGAGGCGAGGGCTGTAAGAATGTTTTTGAATACAAGCGAAATGAATACTAGAACTTCGATATAAATTGCTTAAAAGAAGTATCTAGCGAATAATGGGAAGTGTGTGTGGGAGTGCATACAAAGTGAGAAATTCCTGACCCACCTCCAACTTGAGAATGGTGACAACTTCTGCCTTAATATACTTGTAGAAAAGTGGTGACAAGGAAAAAATCAGATTGGGTGGCGAAAAACGAAGATAATGTCTATTCTCTCAGTCCTAACTGACGTGTCCTTACTCCCTGTGGAATGGTATCCCCTTTAGCTTGAATACACAGGTACGGGTAGGTTAATTTTTGAACTTGGAATTTCCTCTAATTTTAACTTAATTGCTTCTAATCATAAACATAGACCTCATATATAACTTCACATAGCTCTCTCGCGAATGCTTAACTTCTACTATATATAAGTTTCCTAATTTGCATTCTCACGTTCTTCTTCTCGAATTGGTTGGAAAGAATTGCCATTCTGGCCCCAAAGAACCCCAAGAGGACATTAATTGAAATCGCGATGAAAGCTCGTCACATACTTTTCGATACCCTCACAAAACTTGAAAGCTCTAAAAAACGCAGAATTGTGATAGCTTTTACGTTCGTTTTTATTCACATTCCTATGGAAAACCAAAACTTTTAAACTTACTTATCTCATAAATTTAAAATAATTAGTTTGTATTCATTAAAATGCTAAGGCCTTTTTCTATTGTGCTTAATGCTTTGAATTTTTTTACCTATTACTAATAGTACATGTAACAAAAAAGTTGGTATGCATTTTTGATCAAAGCAATACTTATTTTTTAAAAATAATTGAACTCAGTATTAATACATTTTTAAGGAATTTTCAATAAGCATTAAAAAAGAAGTATTGTACGAATGCCAATCATGGTATCGCAAAACTCACACCAACTTTTTCATACATAGCTCGACCTACTTGTAAATCAAATTTCATGCGTGCATGTTAATTTTTATAGGAGGAGTGGCATTTTAAAATCACTTCCCAAATATTAAGTTTTTTCCTTATAAAATTAAATAGCTAACTTTTATGAATTTTTCAGCACAAAATCTGTTTTACATTGTATACACACATAGAGGAGGCAACCAAAAAAATTTTGAAGATCCTTAATTTACAAATTTTAGGTAAATCGTACCATGTCCCTTAAGGTATCCGACTACTTGCGACAACTTTTTTTTTGAAAAAAGGGAGATCTTTTTGTGATTTTTAGATTTATTTGGTATATTTTAAGAAAAATCCTAAAATTAAAAAAGAAAATTTTTTATTATTATGAAAATTGGGAAAAACTGGTGAAAATTTACAAAAATTACATAAACGGGGCCCGCTCTGTAAAAAGATTTTATGAACGAATCCTCAATTTTTCAATTTTGATATGTTGCTTTTTGTTATTCATGTTTGAAATGTTCTTCAGGATAAGAGATATTTTAGTTTTTACAAAAAATAGAGCACTTTATCTTAGTTATTATACAAAATTGCTTAAAAAAAAAAACAGTGGTTATATTCACATAAAGGACTGTAAATTTTGTAATAATGCAGTGATTTAAAAAATCTGAAGATCAAAACAATTCTACTATTATACAGAACATACGCAAGAAATTTCAGTAAATTATTTTAAAAACTTTTTCAGCAATCCTTGTTCCCGTATGAACATTTTTCTGAAAAAAAAACACATTTTGAGTAAAACACATTTTAAAGATTGAAATACTTTTTTCTAAGTATTAATACTTTACATACAGGTTTAAAATTCTCCAGATTTATACGTGACACCTTCCTTTTTCTTAGATAATGCACAGTTCCTTTTTTTAAGTCCTCTGAGTTTTTTTCTCTCGTTTTTTGTAATTGGCAATGAATGTCTCTCCGAGTCGACAATTCTTTCGTCATCAACTTTTTGAAAATCCCTTCAGAACGAAATAACCCATTGGGATGTAAATATTCCAACACGGAAAGAACTTTAGATCCATCATTGAACTGTAATACAGCCAAGAATGCACCAAATTGTAATGTCAGAAGTTCAACAAAAGTTTCTTTTGGGATTATGCTCCACAAAACACCGTTAAAACTTTCATTGGCATTTTGGGTCTTTCAGTGTAAACATTTTTCAAGAAGTGATTGGTCACATAAATCCATATAGGTGGTTTTCACTGTGTTCAATACAGCATTTGGTAAGCCAGCTGTTCTATGTTTATACAGTTTTCTTCTTGCTTGGCCTTTTGGTATTTACACCATGTATCGGATCCAGAAGGGCATTGCCCATACATGGGTTTTTGTCGGTGGAGCAACAATGCAAAAATGCAGCAATGACTGCAGTCTGCATGTTAGACAAATTGCCGACATTACTCCGAATTGCAATTCCAAAATCATTTTGAAGTGTGTCGATGAATTTGTCGGTCAATTTACCTTTCCGCCTAAGCCTTTTGTAGATTTTTTCAGCTTTTTCGTAAACGAGAGCAACTCTCTGTACATGTCCTATGCACTCATATTTAACTACGCTATCATAACCATAGATGTCTTTCCGTTATTGAACGCCTTTGAATCCCCATCCCCGTAGTAAGACGTATATCGAAGACTGCGGTTTGCTTCAAACCTTTCAAAAATCCTATAAGCACCGACAGTTTCCATATTAGACGCTGATCCTTTGTGATTTTTACAAAAAAATGTGACACTACGCATTTTTTGAGAATCCCGATGTTTTTTCGGTTTTCGTACACACTCGGCAATATTGACTGAGCACTTCAATGTGTCTAATATTTTTCCAGAGTCCACAGAAATTGTCGAAACACATTCATTCAATGAAAAGTAGCCACGTTTTTGCCATGTACCAACTACACTAACGCCACACTCATTTGAACATTCCGTAATGGATTTTGCTGACTCCAAAATAGAATTGTTTTCAGCTTGTGACGCAGCATGCAGCAACTTAATTTCATGCTGTCTGTATGTACATTTTGACGGATAAAAAATATTCAGCATACTGAACAGTTTCTTTCCAGCTGAAAATCCTTTGCCAATAATTCTCATTCCAAAGACAAAAAGAAGGTTTATAATATTTAAATTATTCACCTTTGATGTGGATGTGAATCTTTTTGTGTGAATGAACAGTTCTTACACTTGACACATAAATTTGACTGCAAACCAAGTCTTGAGTCTTCAATCAAGTACAGTTCTTGATTATAACAAACAGGAGAAGAAAGAATAGAGAATATTGACATCAGTATTTCGATGTCGAAAATCCTATTACCAGAAAGAGTTTCGGAATCAACATTAAATAAAGTGTCACTTAATCCTCTTCCCAATTTTTCAGAACTAATACTTCCCTCACTAACTTTTTTTTGAGCAGTGCGGAAATTCCCATGAAACTTTCGCTTCTTCTGACGTCTCTTTCGTTCATGTCCCATGGCAGAAACTTAAAAAAAGAATACTTAATAAGTAATTTTATAAAATACGAAAATCAAAATGAACTTATTTCAGTAAAAACTAGAATGAAAAAAGTTAGCAGTAATATCGAACGTTAAGAAGTAAATAAACACATATCATGAAATTGCCAGATGTGAAAACTTATTTTATAAAGAAAAATAAGTGAGGCTTTTTAATAGCGTTTAAACAAAATATTAAAATATACTTTAGTTCAAAATATATTTTTCAAACAGTGGAAAGAAACCGAAAAAACTTTCAGTTTTGGTTTCAGAATGCCGCTTCCGGTCGGCAGTTACCAACCGGAAGTGTCATCTGCTTTTACTAAAACAGTTGTAACTTTTGTTCTAGTGAACGAAAAATAAAAAAAACTTGGTAATTTTATAAAGCTAATAAGTTGGTCTATAAAATAGAACCATAAAATTTTTTTGTCAATTCTTGATCAAATCCCCGATTTTATGGTAGTCGGATACCTTAAACCCAATAACAGGGCAGCAACACAGGAAAGTTTAACAAGAGATCTATCTTTGTAATCATTTTAACTGTCAGAAAGCACGCTTCTAGACTGGCGGTTTGCGACTACGCTGGAGCAGTCTCTCTCGAACGAAGAGAAAACAGATGCTTTTCAAGGGAACGAGGAACCGGATGGGAAAGCGAGGTTGCTTTGTCGGTATACTTTTTTTTTCTTTGTCCTCTTTTCGCTACACTTTCAACAAATATTGCTCCCATAGTGATTGATTCACAGAGTAATGCAACCGAGCTCCTTGACCAGTTAGGAAAGTTCTGCGACACACCACTCGAGGGGGCGTTTGAAAACGGGAAACCTCCGAGTTTTCCCGGCTTCTGCTGAAGAGCACAGATTGATACAAAAAAATACATCTCCCGGACAAGAAATTGCGGTCCCATACATTTGAGATGGCCCACAATAAGCAGTTGAAGGTAGTCTTGAGAGGGTTACCCACAGATTTTAACCAAGAAGAACTCATGTCAGAGTTACATTCATTTGGTTTTCAACCCAATCATATTTCCCTGTTGAGAAACAGGAAAACTAACACAAATATGCCACTGTTTTTGGTAACTCCTCCCCAAATCCCCTGAAAGCAGGGGAATATTCAACATCAAAACTATAGGATTTTTTTAGAGTTGCCGTTGAGCCTCTTAATAAATCCACCATGCCCCCGCAGTGTTATCGCTGCCAAGAATTTTTTCACCACTCTCGGTTCTGCGCCAGAGCACCGAAGTGTCTGAAATGCTCAGGAGGCCATCTCACCTCTGAGTGCACAAAGTCAGCCAAGGCCCCGGCTAAAGTGTGCCAACTGCAGCGGCCCGCACCCTGCAAACTTCTCGATGCCCCAGAAATCCCATCAACACAAAGACAAACAAGTCAAAATCGACGAAGAACGTCTGGCAAGAGCGAGCGGCTGCGCGCAAGGAAATCAAAAACAGCTAACAACACCTTCCTTTGCGGAAGTAGTAAAAAAGGCACAAACAATTCTCTGGATGCCAAAGAAGTCATGAATCAAATGGCCCAGATGATGTCGAAGTGGGGACAAATGCTGTCCATATTAGAAACTAAATTTTAAAATCAAAATTCAATTGTAGTATTAGGGATCACTCTCTCAGGTTTTTTAGCTGGAATGCTAATGGTTTAAAAAATAATTTAGAGGAATTAAAAGATTGCATAATTGATTATAACCCCGACGTAATCGGGATACAAGAAACTCATCTTCGTCCTGCGGACAGAGTTAGCATTCCAAATTACACTTGTCACAGAAGTGACCGCACAACACATAGAGGGGGCGGAACGGCCCTCTTCGTCAAGAATTCTATCAGGCACCACGCCATCCTAAATGTTTCAAACACCTTTGAAAATGCGTCAATCATTCTTCAGTTAGGAAACAACAGTAAGATTACTGTGGCGTGTATTTATAGACCTCCACACGGCTCCATTAATACTACGGAACTCGATGCAATTCTCATCCATAGCAACAAAGCCTTTCTTTTCGGCGATTTTAATGCTCGACATCCCAGCTGGAACCCAGGCAGGGCAAACTCAAATGGAAATATTCTGTGCAATTGGGCCGTTGGGTCGGCACTGGATATTCTTGCCCCCGATACTCCTACACACTTCAACAGTCGACACTCCAACGCTATCCTTGACATAGGCTTTGCAGTTAATTTATCTCACACTGAAGTTTTTACTATAAATACTCTTAGCAGTGATCACAATCCAGTTATTTTTGATTTCGTCACTAATAATGCACTTCCACCAATTCTTAGAACTTTAAAAACTACCAACTGGATTAAATTTCAAGAAATAATTTCTCACACCATTCCCGGTAATCCCCGGATAGATGATTTGGATCTAGCCGTTCAAAATTTTACCAGCAATATTTCGAATGCTATTTCTGCTTCCACTTCCACCAGATTAATTACCACTCCACACCTCCGCCTCCCTGAAAACATCAGAGAGCTTATCCGAGCTAAAAATAGATTCCGTAAACTCTGAATGAAACCAGATACCCGCCATACAAACGCGAAGTTAATGCTCTCATTAGGCAGATCAGGAAAGAAATCCAAGAACATAAAAACAGGACCTGGAAAGATTTTCTTTTAACTTTAAACCCTGAGGAGAATTCCTTGTATAACTTACATAGGAAATTTTCTAAAAGGCATATCCCCCTTCCACCTCTTCATGGTCCGGGTGGAATGGCCTATTCGGATTTCGAAAAGGCGGAGGTTTTCAAAGATACACTTGAAGTCACATTTCAGGAAAATGAAGAACCCTACTGTGACGACAAGATTGAAGAAGTTGAAAGTTTAGTCGATGACTATTTCGACAACTTCGCAACATGCACGCCCCCTCTCACTTCCCCTCCGAGGTCAGAGGCATTATTAAAAAACTGCAGAATAGAAAGCTGCAGGCCCCGATCAAATCCCAAACATAGCATTTAAATATTTTACGCAAAATGCGCTTACTCATTTAACTAAGTTGTACAATCAATGCCTCATTAAAAATCACTTTCCTACACTATGGAAGCAAGCAAACGTCATTATGCTGGCAAAGCCAAACCAAGATAAGACATATCCACAAGGCTACAGACCAATTAGCTTAATTAACGCCACTGCTAAGATTTTCGAAAGAATTATTTTAACTAGAATCAAATCTCACTGCAAAGCCATAGATTGTATTCCCCGGAGCAATGCGGCTTCCGGGAGGGCCATTCAACGCTACACCAACTGATACGTGTAACAAACTTTATAAACGAGGGTTTTGCCCACAAATTATATACTGTAGGTGTCTTTTTAGACGTTAAAAGGGCATTCGACAAACTGTGGCATGATGGCCTCACGTACAAATTAATTAAATTACAGTTCCCTGATTATTTAATTAAAATCATTCATAATTTCTTACACAATAGAACTTTTTAGAGTTCGTGTAAATAATTCATATTCTAACACGGGATCTTGCCTCTCTGGGGTCCCTCAGGGATCTGTCCTCTCACCGTACTTGTACAACATCTACACACATGACTTTCCACAGCACCCACCGTCAGTACTTGCCTGTTTGCGGATGATTCCGCAGTACTCTCGCAAGGTGTCCAGCTGAAATACACTATTAAAAATATTCAACACTTTTAGACAAACTCGAGACGTGGCTTACACATTGGAGAATTGCAATAAATGTAGATAAATCTCAAGCAATTGTTTTCAGGAAATGGGGGTTATTGACCCGCCTTTCCAACTTACACTTTTGATGACTACATACAGTGGGTTCCGGTGGTGAAATATCTGGGTCTACACATTGATAGCCGCTTAACATTCAAAAAGCACATCGACTATCTATCTGAGAAATTCTGGGGTAGAATTTCTTTGGCCATCTCCCTTGTCGGGAGGAGGTCTCCCTCTATCCCTAGAAAATAAAGTCATTCTTTACAAGCAGATTTTGCGCCCAGTTATTACTTATGGTTCACCGTTTGGGAGCCGCAGCCGCCACCCACATGAAAAAAGTACAAGTAATGCAAAACAAAAATACTACGCGTCATGACGAACGCACCTTTGGTACGTCCGAAATGACGTGATTCACAACGACCTACAAATGGAGCCGATTTCTAATTACATCACTAAACTTTCTAGAAATGTATTTAAATCTATTGAATTTCATGAAAATCCAATTATCCAAGCACAAACATTATTTACGTATCCTCATCCTAAAATCAAATATTCATACTCTTCGACGAAGTGGAGAAACCCGCTTCGCCCTCCATAACTCAACAATTAATCACTCTTTTCACACTCTCAACAACATATATTAGCTGCACTGCACTGCGTCATTTTATTTTGGGTTCTTGGGTGATAAGTCACCGCCTTTGATTTACTGCGTTCAGCCGTCCCGACTGCCTTCCTGCGTTCTTCCCTCCCCGCCGGCGCTCTGCTTCGATAGAGCGTTTCGTGTTTCGGGGGTACGTCCTCCCTCCCCGTTCTGCCGGGAGTTCTCTTGATTAGATACATTTTCTTTCATACGGTTTTTCATTTCCTCCCATCCTTCTGGGAAAAGGCGCTATCGCGCCGTCGCCCGCGTCCATCTAATTTTAGTTTCAACAAATAGTACTTCAACAGTAGGTCGAAAAAGGTTCCCCCCTCTCCGCCCCAAAATGCTGCTCTTTGCTTAGCTAAATGGAGGAGGAGGAGGATGTTCGGGGCCCTTTTTTAAAAATAACACCTAGAAAAAGCTTATATCATTTTTTTTCTTCAGTTTATAAGTAAATAAGCTATGCTTATGTAATATTTATAATAAATTATTTAAACATAAGAAAATTTGTAAATTAATAAGGAATTTTGAAGAAATTTTAGGAAAATTCAAAGAATTCTCGATGAGAATCTGTTGATCCAACTTGAATCATTTTAGTATTTATGTATGTATCCAGGGCATGAACTAAAATCTTATGGTTACATAAATAAATAAAAATTCAGAGCGAGTCGAAGAGCCATTGCAAGCAATTTGCCATATTTTACAACGCTGTTAGATCCCAATTTTTCTAATAATTATATTTAACACTTAAAAAATCTTATTAGTGGTCAGCAGGATTTAAATTATGAATTTACTAGTCAGTGAGTCCAAAAGTTTGCGAACCGCTGGTCTAAAGGATTTCAAGGTTCATTGAGGAAATATTTAGTCTAATCTTTCCATTTTTCCACGAAGCCTCTTAAAATCTATAAAAGAAGGAAATCTTAAGATTGAATGAGAAACATTCGCGAACCTCCAGGGGCCCTCGGACCACACCACTACGAACCACTGCTTTAAATTTTAAAGTGATATTCATGGCTAACCCAAACAGATTCATGTACAACATTAACAATTCTTTCAAAAACGCTCAGGAAAACATAATAACAAAATCATATTACTTAAAAACTCCTAAATTAAAAATATGTTTTCATTGTTTTCTGAATATCTGTAGATTTTAAAGAATTAATTAGCTTTTGATTCACTCACAATTGCAATACTTAAATAGGGTCTAATTTTTCGTTCTCAGAAACTGAAACTTCACATTAGATACCTATTTCCCTTTATACCGACGTTTACAGGATTTTTTGCCGACCAGAGCAAAAAATAAAAATGCCGCCCCTCCTTCCAAAGCAAGAAATTATAATTAAAAAGGATCAACACATCTATTAACACCTACAAAACTTGAATAATTCTTTCGAAAACAGGCAGCATATATATATATATATATATATATATATATATACAGATAATTTTAAGTCTTAAAAAAAAATAATACTGAAATTAACGACATAATAATTACTTGTTATTATTTAAAACAGAGTAAAAATGTAAGAACGAATCACCTTTTTCAGCAAGCCGAAATAGAATCTACTGATGGTGATGATCACAAGCGTTTATTTTAACTTATAGTAACTACACACAAAACTAAAATAAAAATATCTCCTGTGGCTCCCTATCTACCAAAAACTCTTATTACCTCTGTCCTCTTATAGATAGCTGACACCGGACATTGTATGGATGCAAAGAATGTCCATTGTAATCCCACACCTGATGGGAGAAAGTTACTTCTTTTTTGTGAAAGATATGTAAACATATCAATTTTATGATTAACATATATATACTCCCCACTTGGAAATTCAAGTCTAAACATAAACTGATATTAAAACATACGGAGTATAAAATAAGAAAATAAGTACGTTAAATGAAGTACCGAAAATTCACACACAATAATATTTAGAAAATACATCAATTTTTTTTTGTAACAAAAAATATATCTTTCAAATTTGATCCAAATGCCACCCCGGGCAGGGATCCGGCGCTTAGTCGTCCCTGCTAGGGGAGCTCGACAGTAACAGCTATTATATGATAAGAGAAAAAGTTATATGTGAATAGTTAAAGGATTTCAATGTGTTTGGCTATAAAATTTGTCTGAAATTTTTTTTTTTTTTAGACAAAATGTAAGTAAATTAGGCTTCAGCGAAAAACTACGCTCTAATTCAATAACGACTCTATTAAATAACGACAGTTCCAGGAGTGCTCCAAATAATTTGCTCTATAAAAGTAAATAACGTTTTCTCTATTTATTCAGTTCTCAGATGTGAATATTATGGAAAAAATTAGGATTTATCAATGAAAGAAATAAACAACTACCAAAAAAGAGGAATCGAAACAACTTGTAACATCATTTAAAAGCAGGGTCTATCTGAGGGCATTACAAACCATGTGACCGTTTCCCCATCCTTGAATGCTTCACTCTCACAAAATTTTTAACGAATGAATAATTTGTATTTTTATTTTTCGATATTTAACCAAACTTCGTCTTTCTTACACATTTTTTTCTCAATGCGCAATGAAAAAAAAAAAAACGTTTTTTTCAGTTATAATTATGCCATATATTTTTCATACATCCTCATGTCAAATCATTGTAGCATTTGATCTTGTAAGATAATAGCTCATGGAGCATCAAAAAAAATCCTAAGCATATAATAAAAAATTGTGCAGAGCACACTGGGAGGAGCAGAATAAAAAAAAGCAAAGGATCTGCTTTGTGTGGGAAATTATAGGTGGTTCACACCCTTTATTTATGAATGATAATCCTTACATCTAGGGCCACGTTTTTAGATCTGTTTCATTGGTTTTTTTTTTTTTTTTCTCCGATCAATCCATAGCGTTCATATGAAAGGTCATTTATTTTTCAAGTTCTTGTTATATTATAAATTAACGAAGTAAACATCTATTTGCTTTGAAACGATCATTAAAGCCACAGTTGTCGAATTGTCATTCTTGAATTTGGGGCGAGGCGTTACAAACGTCTTATCCTGGAATCGCTACAGGCTCGTCGTGTAGAGAGGGAGCTTATATACAATTAAATCGTATTGAGGGCATTAAAAGTCCTCACATCATCGTGGTATGGAAGATTGAAGAATAAGGTGTCCATTCAGATATCATCCCCGTCAACTATGTGGTTCAAAGTACTGGGTTCCGTTATCCAATAGCTGTCGTGTTGCTTCGGGTGTGACGTTAATAAGCATTTTCTCATTTTAAATCGTTGTTTTTTGATTTTCAAATATGATTAAAGCTGTACATAAATGACTTATTGGAAAATGCCTACCTTTTTTATTACACTCTTATAGGAAAGTATCACTGACGAGTGTGTGTGTGTGTGTTTAAGAGGATATCTCTCATAAACAATCTTTCTATAAAAGATTCAAAGGAAAAAAGGAATTTTATTTCGCTTTTCATTATTTTGAATAATTTTATTTAATGGTTTATAAATGTAAATTAACTGAATATAAAGAAAGAAATAGGCATCTGTGTAATTTCTATTGGATGAAGTTGAAACTGATCAAGCAAGAGAACCTGATGAATTAACGTATATGAATCCTGATAGCGAAAATAAATTTGAGAAAAGTGATGAACATGAAACGTTTGAGTTTAATAGTAATTTTCAAATGCTACCTTAAAAAATTCACCAAGAAAGATTTAATTGATTGATTGATTGAATATTAACGTCGCACTGTTCAGCTACACGAGGGCTTTTTGGCGACGGACCACGTAATTTTGAACCATGGTCAAGTGACGTGGACGACACCGAGCTGGCACCCTCTCCTAACTACCACACCACACCAACGGGAGGACGTTTCAGCTCTCGACAGATTTAACGTGCATCGCTGCCCTACACGGCGGGTCTTTAGTGGTACTGGGCTCGAACCAGACAAAGCAAGCCACAGTCCGATACCTATACCACTCGGCTACCGCGGCCACAAAGAAAGATTTAAAGCCACAAGTGTACTCAAGACACTGCGCCCTGTCAAAAAAAAACACAAACGAGAAAAAGTTTTACATACTATTTGTAGATAATCAAAGGACCATAAAACTACAATAACTTTTAACAAAATATGACAATTTTGTCTGCAAATATTAGTCCTTTAATGTTAATGAAAAGTATCTGTGATTTGTGTCTATTTTTAAAGTCTTGCACATTTGAAACATTTTAGTTCAGTTTTATTGGATTTTTCTCAAATTATCAAAGAATTGAAAATCCTTAAAAGCAGGTAAGTATACTTTCTCTTAGTTAAATTATTCACTGGATTTACCATTTTATCGTGTTCAGTAAAATTAGTTATAAAAAAGGATTGGGGAGCTCAGTCACCCCCGAATGACCAAAAACGTTAGGATCGAATATGTGCCTCCTGGTGGGTTAAATATCACGAAAGAAAACATTAATTGAGTGCAACAGTCTTGATCGCGACTGTGTGTGTTACTGGTGGCTCTCCTTCCCCTCCTGCGCTCGCGTATAAAATGGCTTAAAAATAAGTGGCTCTTTAATGACGCAGTTATCTTGTTTCACAAAAACAACTTTTGATTCTTTACTCCAAAAAAGGTGCACTGCGCAATTTCTACAGCACGTAACAAAATGAGCCGTTGCTATGAGAACCTGTTGATAAATCCCTGGATCTATCAATTTTGCTCACGGACGTGCTCTCACCATTCGCGTTCCAGGAATTCAGAAATGCTAAATAATACCGAGAAAAGTTTTAAGTAAAAATTATACGAATAGAAAGCGCCTAATCGATTCAAATCTTATAAAAATTTTCCTTGAAATCCGTGCTGCACAAAGCAGAAGCGTAGCGTGGGCTTTCGCCGCCTGGGGCCGACCAGAAACTTGTCGCCTCTCTATTTTAATTATTAGTCAAGAAAAGTAGTATAAGTCATAAAAAGCAGCTTTAAACTTTTTTATTGATTAAAAATGCCCTTTTAGTGTTTTTTTTTTCATAGCAAAATCTTTTTTACAATTGTCAATATCAATATGTAAGTCATGTTCAACTGCCAGAATAGCTAAATTTGTTTGCCTTAACGTAGACATAGTGGATTTGAGATAACTTTTGATTAATTTTAGCTTAGAGAAGCTTCTCTCGCAAGTGACATTACTGATGGCAAGTGTTAAAAAAATTCTCAACATTATGGCAATGTTTGGTAAGCCATCTTCAAGTTTGGACTCAATAATATGTTTTTATAAACCCAGAGAGTAGGACCTAATGAGTTCTTTTTTTACATCCAGGGTCTGTTGCAGCTACGGAAGCTTGTAGACGTACGCGCTCAAGTTGGAATTCTTCTTTATTAATGTCTTAAGGATCTAAGTTAAGTTCCTCCATGCTCAATATCACTTCAGGCCATTAAAAAGCATATTTTGCACCAGATTCTGCAATTGTTGAAATCTTTCTCAAATTTCAGCAGTTACTCTGCCTATTGAAGCAAACATTGTTCGCCTCAAGTCATCTTGATACGATAACTGATAACTTACTTCCGTCGCTCTATATATACTTCCTCCCTGATTCGTCTTGAGGTTCAAAAGAATTTCAAGATCTTCACATAAACTTTTAGCATGTATTAAAAAGCGTCATCCACGAATCTCTCTCGTTTTGCTTCTAATAGTCTGTAAAGCACGTATTTTTTAAGCACATTGATTGATACTTAGTCCCTCTGTTTGCAAATAATTTTGTGTGTGTGAGAGCATCATTGACTTCACAAAGTACCGGTTTCAAAAAACCTAAGCAACATAAAAATGAATGCGATTGCATAGCGACTAATAAATTTCCTGCATCTGTGCGTGTATTAAAGCTTTCACTCGTTTCCGTCAGTTTCGTCGCGCGGGCGCGTGAGTGAATATTAACGTTGCTCTATTCAGCTACACGAGGGTTTTAGGTGACGGACCACGTAATTTTGAACCATGGTCAAGTGAGGAGAACGACACCTGACCTGGCACCTCCCTCTCGAAACTACCACACCACACAATCGGGAGGACGTTTGAGCTCTCGACAGATTAACGTGCATTGCGCCCCTACATGGCGGGTCTTTAGTGGTACTGGGCTCGAACTCGTGACATGCCAACCACGATCCAATACATTGACTATTAGGCTACCGCGGGCGTGATTTGGTGTTTGAAATATTTTTTGAATTTAAATATCGTGGTGCTTGCCACCGCCCATTTTCGTATGCCGCCCAGGGCCATGAACCCCTCTGTATCCACCCCCAAACTACGCCCTTGGAACAGGAACTTTTGAAGGGGGTGTCGAGGGATGACACTCTACCATTCTCTTATCATACCCCAATACGCAACAAAACATATTTTTGATTTTGTTGATTGATGGAAACAAAAACAGTAAAAAAATATCCAGCAACAAATTAGCATTAATTAATAAAATAAATTAGCAATAACAAATACTTAATAAAATGACCACAAAACACATAAATGTGTGTACTTTCTGTATTTTTACTTTTCTCATAGCTCAAAAAAAACTAGGGAATTACAAATTATTTTAAAAACTGCATTTTTACAACTTAAAAATCAAAATGGAATTATGCCGCAGTGAAAGAATATGCGCGTTATATAGAGTTATTTAAAATCTCGAAATACAAGTAATAAAAAGAATTTTTTGACTTTGTTGTCATGTCGGCTAACTTATCACGTGGGCATACTTTTAGCCTTATCTGTTTACAAAATAGAGAAGAAAGATAGCCAATTACAAGAATACACAATGGGTACACAAGGAAGCAGATGGAATGTTCAGTTCTGAGAATAAAAGGATACTTTACGTGCGCATGCAGTTTGGTTTTGAAGGGGAAGAAAGTAAAAATAACTTTAGTTTTTCATTTATTAGAACTGAAATTATTATTAACTTTGTTTCAAATTATTTACGAACAAAATCCACTGGTGTTGAAAATTAGAAAGCGAATTTTTAGATTTTAGCAGATTGTCTCTAGAACTACTGGACCAATTTTAATAAAATTTGAAGTAGGAAAGTATGAAGCAACAGTTACAGAATATAACAAAAAAAATTGGTTTAAAATATTCCTCTTTTAGATAAACAGGCTTCACATCATGATTTTATACCGGAAACAAGGGACTTTATAAGTGTCTGTGACAATTAATCACTCGTTCAAGAACTCTGGCATTGGAAGGGGTTTTGGTGAGTTGCAATTGACCTTCAGGGCGTCCCAGACATACTTTATAGAAGAAGCCGGCTCTAGCAGTTTTGCCTCCCCGGTCAAAAATGGAAAAAATCTCTCCAAAGCCAAAAAATTATAATTAAAAAGATAAATTCTTCATAGATGCACACCTATAAAAGCTGGAATAATTCTTGCAAATAGAAAGACAGCCTTATATATATATATATACATATAAAAGACATATTAAGGACATAATTACCCGTAAGTATTTCAAACGAGTCAAATGTAAGATAAAAAATGCTAACTTAGCAAGGTCAATTTCTTCGAAAATAAAATCTACTGATTGTGGGAATTGCAAGCTTTTATTTTAACTTACAGTAACATTTAAGGCTAAAATAAAATATCTTCTGTTGCTCTCTATCTGCCAAAATCTCTTATTACTCCTGTTCCCTTTTGGATAGCTGACACTGGACATCGTATGGGAGGAAGGAATGTCCTTGTGACTCCTCTGTGGGATGGGGAGAAAGATACTAACGAAAGATGAGTAAACATATCAAATTTCATGATTTAACATACACTCCTGCCTCGAACCCTTCAAGTTTCAACGGAAAAGTAAACAGAGGTTAAACATACAGAGTACAAAATAAAAGAAATAAGATACGTTGGATGAATATCCAAATTCACACCCTAATAATGTTTCAGAAAATAAATTAAATTGTAACAAAAAAAAAATTTTTTTTTTTTTCAAATTCGATCCGAATGCTGCCCTTAAAATTTTCCACCCAGGGCAGGGGTCCGGTTAGTCCTGCCCTAAGAACCGCCCCCTGACGGGAATGACTTTTAATTTTGATATTTCCCATAATTATTCTAAAAGGTAATACGAGCCGATGATTCATTAATATTCTATCAAATGAAGCTGATAACTTTTTGCTTTGCAACTAAACAGAGCTTTCTCAAAATCAAGTAGATGGTAAAAAAAAAAAATTGCTTGATTTACTTTTTTAATTACTCTCAAAATACGTATTTATTTTAATACTAAATCAAAGCTTGCTTAAACTATATTTTTGAAAAAAATATGGTATTTAAATTCTGTTTGGCCAGTTTAAGTATATTTAAACGGTAACATCACATTACTTAAATATCCACTTCGGTTTTCACGCTTTACTAATTACTTAATATTTTGGCTTCTAAGCGACCTAGAAACAAACGGTTTATAAAAGATAAATAAATGATTAATTCTATACAATCAAAAATTCAAAATGCGATTATTTGCAAAAATTTTACCATTTCAAAGTATTCGTTTTTTGCAAAAACGTCAATTTTGATAGAAAACGACGAAAGATTTTTATTTCAAAATTTAAATAGTTGAATTTTCTACTTTCTAAAAATACCTTACTTTTTGTTTTTTTACTCTGTGAAGACTTTTATTTCTTTCTTAATTACTTCTCAAATCAATGAATCAAGATATATATTATAAACTAAGGAAAGTTTGTGAGGATGTTTGGAGTCTTTCACGCAAAAACAAATAAATAGATTTTAATGAAACTTTACAATAGTACAGCTTACACATCAGAATAACAAATAGGTTATAATTTATAAGGATATTGTATGAAGTGTCGAAATATAACAATAACTATCAAGTAAGCAGAAAAAAAAATTCTGCCATCTGCAAAAAAGACCGTGACAGCAAATGTCTATCTTTTATGTGTGAGAAGCAAACCTTTGCATTTTGTTTTGTCTACGCCAGGCGCCAGGAACTGCTAAAAAGCTTGAACAGGCGGAGTGTGAGGCTGATTACAATTTTTACATAAAATAAATACAACAAAAGTAATATTAACGTATTACACTTCCAGATATAAATTATTTATACTATTTTAATCGAAAAAAAGAACATTGTTTATTTGCTTATGATTTTAGAAAAAGTTCGAGTATGTTATGTTTGCCAAATTTTAAATCTTAATATTTATGGACTGCGCAATATTAATTAAAGTAAAAAATTCGCTGAAATTCTAAAGACAAAACACAGACAATTATTCTATAAAAATCCTTGCAAAAACGAATACGTCTCGAATAAGTCGACCTGAAAAAGAATGCATTCTGAACCACGATAGATTTACGCCGTTTTCAGAAAAAGCTTTTCACTGTTTCTTAAATAGTGCTATGTAGCTTTCAGTTATGGTAATTTAAGGTCGCTTACATAAAATTCGAAGATTCGGTGTACTTTTCGATTTACGCAACGTGAGAAAAAACGATATTTGAATAGTTGAATGACGTTGTGATGACCCCCCTGGGTCACACCTTGAACACCAAGATTAATTTGAGGCAAAGAACCACCAAGAGCCATTTTGAATAATAATATTATTTATTTTGTTATAATTTCCTCAAAAATCTCTGATAACATATCATATAATAATGTTATGTCGTTTAAAGGGATTTGCCTTTATATTAAATTAAATTATTAAGAATACAATTAATTACTAATCTAGCTCAACTCAAGTAAGATTTACCGAAATAGGAGATCCGAGAAAACACACGTATTCGAATTCTTAACTGTCATTAGCTTTAACTAAGTAGCTCAAACTGACGCTTACTTTAAGGTATCCGTACACCTTCAAAACGTCATTTTTTCGTCAAATTTTTCGATTTTTAATTTAAATGTTACTTGAAAATATGAACTTTTTTCTTTAAAATGGTGTTTAAATTTTGTTTCTATCTTATTTAGAACTTAAGTTATGGGATTTGAGTTTCATTCGATAGCACCTTTTTGAACCCGGAAGTACAAGTCTGCATTGCGAAGTAGAAAAAATGTTTGTTGACATTTTTATTTTTCAAAGTATCGTTTAAATATGCGGTAGTAAGAAATTTAAACTTTTTTAAAAATGAATTTGAGTTTTCAGAATTATCAAGAATATAATTGGCAACAGGTTTTTATTTATATTTTTATCTAGAATCTGGCAAGAAAATAGGAGTGCTTTACTGTTTGTTTACATTTGCTTAATGATTGCGTAGCTCTTTATAAGCTTTTGTTTAATCCCTTTTTATAGCAGAAAATTTTAATTTTGTCATTTAAAATGGGTAATGCTAAACGTAGAGTTAGTGCAAGAGAAAACGCCAATTTCTAGTAAATGGATCTACCCTTAAACATTCAAAAAATAGCAGCGCAACATCTACCAACGCCAGTTCTTCAAAAATTAAATACCTGCTGCCTTTGATGAAGAAATAGCAGAATATCAACGTAAACCACTTACTGGTAACAGAATAATTGATATGGAAGTCCTTTTAAATTTGTTTTTACAACTTTGCTGCCCAAGATGTTTCGAAGAAGGTATCCTGCTTTCTGAGGATTCCACATATGGTTTGTGCTCAAATTTTTGTTATCAGGTGTAAACATTGTGACTTTTACTCAGGGTTTTCTAGTTCAAAGAAAACTTTCAAACTGTCCTGAAGTAAATACAAGATTTTGTATGGTATGAGACAAATTGGAAAATGTTTTCTGCTGGAGTTTAAATTATGTGGTACGTTAAATTTACCCAGGCTCAGTAAAACTGCGTACACTAATCATGAGAAGAAACTCATGTTAGTGAACTATCAATGCAAAAAGCAGCTTCTGAACTGTTAGTGCTACATCCTACTAAAAATAAAATTGTTGAATGTGGCATTTCAGTTGATGGAACGTGGCAGCGTAGAGGTTACTCTTCCATGAATGGGTGTGTCGCAGCTTTGTCAGTTGACACTGGTAAAGTAGTAGACATTGAAATAATGTCGTCATATTGCCCCACCTGCAGAAAGATTTCTAAAATGCCTAGAAGCATTGAGTCGGAAACTTTTGCAGCAGATCACGTGTGCCATAGCAATTTTCAAGGTTCTGCGTTAAAAATGGAAGCTGTTGGTTCTACGAGAATCTTCCAACGTTCTATTGTCAAACGAGGCCTTAAATATGCACATTATTATGGTGACGGGGACTCTAAGGGCTTTATCAGTGTCAAAGATACTTATGGGAAGGATAGCGTCACAAAATATGAAATGCATTGGTCATGTTCAAAAGAAAGTAGGTGCGAGATTGCGCAAACTAAAGTCTAAAAAAATAAAAATCTGTCTGGTAAAGGCAAACTCACCGACTCTTTTTTATTGACCGATTGCAAAACTATTATGGGATTGCTGTTCGTAGCAATGTTGAAACCTATCCGGTCTTCAGCAAAATGTTATTGCGGCTTTGTTTCATTGCTCATCAAGTGTCGAGAAACTGATGCATGGGCAGTGTCCCATCGGAAAAAGATTGTTGGTGCTACTACCAGCGAGCACTGTCTTGTGGCAAAAAGCCAAACGAAAAAATATAAAGGCTTATCAAATGAAGTACTAAACACGATTAAGCCTACATATTTAGAGTTGTGTACCAAAGAACTGCTTACTAAATGCCTGCATGGCAAAACACAAAATTCAAACGAGTGTTTAAATGGCGTTATATGGCAGAGAGTACCCAAGGAAGTTTTCGTGTGCCTCAAAATTTTAAAATCTGGTGCATTGGATGCTGTGATCAATTTAATGATGGATACAAGGGGTTGTGTTGAAATTTTTAAAAAACTTAATATAACTCCTGGTTATTTTACTTTAAAAGGAAATAAACATCTTGACATCAATAGAATTAACGACGCAGAACGACATTCAACACCAAATGTAAAAAGCAGCGTAGAAAAATTTTATAAGAGCTACAAGGAAAAATAAATCAATGTTTTAGAGAGTAAAGAAGGTGTTATTTATAAATCAGGAGCATTTTAAGTATATCAAATTGTGTTTAATATTAAAATTTGCAGTTCAAAGTTTATTTCTGATTTATCTCAAAATGAATTTGTTTAACGTATTGACATCTGACAACGTAAATATCAGAAAAGTTGTGAACCAAATTAGTTCAAATTTTATAAATATATTTTGTTTTATAGATTTAAAGAACCCCCTACAACTTTCATAATTATATAGTTGATATGGTTTTAGTAACTAAGGTATATATCATGCTCGTAATAATTTTTAAGGATTTTCAATGTTCTTTTACTCGAAACTTGATAAAAATTGTAATAAATTGATTATCATCAGGAAAATAGTACCAGCCCTAAAAAAACGTTATAATGATCATCAAATTTACAGAAAGGGATATTTTTGTTTACATTTGAGTTAAGTGCGTTATTCTAATAATCAATTTAATTACTATTTACACTATGCTTTACTCCCTAAAAAATTTTTATGTACTACAAGTAACATATTAAATGTATTTTTCATAGTTTTAAGTTATATTTCATCAGTAAAAAATATTTTAATAGCAAATATTACAGTTTTTAAAAAAATTTTCTTCGAAGGTGTACGGATACCTTAAGCGTACGTGAATTATATTTACCGCTGGCTTATATCAGCTTTCTGGTACGTCTAGCAGCACGACGTCTTCACGAATCTAATCTCTTTGAATCTTCTAGTTTGGCCTTTAACGTTATTGGTTCAATAGCCTACCATCATCTCTCTTGCTATCTCGCAACCCTCGACTTAAATACCTTATCTAATTTAAATATCCCATACTTCTTTTTGGAGTTGATTGGAAATAAACGCGAATTTATATTCCCCAGAAAGACGCCTAAGAAGATTAGTGGAAAGGTTCCGTACAGATTAGTCACAACGTTAGTGAAAATATTTCGTAAGTTAAATATTAACAGGTCCTCACACTCAATAAACGCCTTTTAAATTCAACGTAAGATCGATTCTCCCATTTGAATGCAAAGTTGTAATAATAGTTTCCATTCAGCAAGGCGATAATTTAAAATGTAAGTACTATTTATAGTGGCTCAAAAAATATTGAAACAAATTTACAGTTCAAAAGATAATATCGAAATACAAAACAAATCCAGTTGAAAAACGTCAAGTATAGGACCCATTTCCCTAAACATGAAAAACGGTGGATAGTTAAGAATATTATAAACCTATAACAAAACTACAGTAAAATTGATACTGGATGTATATCGAAGGTTTCACAAGTCTGTCAATGCATAATTCTAAACCTTTCAAGAAAGTGTAATAATAAGTATTATAATAATTAGTAGAAAAAGGTAGTTTTAATATTTTTAAAAAATAAAAGACAAAGTAACATTTTTATTCAACTGGGAATTACTTAAATAAATTTTAACTCTTTATAGTATTTTATTTTTTTAAATATGTTGCATCAGAGTTAAAATATACTCACATTTTAAATATTTAATAACTTCTTATCAAATTCAAAGTTTTTATAGCTTCTTCATTTATAAAAATAATTGCATGAAACTTTTTTCTGTGTATCGAACATTTCAAAAAATGCTCACAATTTTAATTCAACATTTAATACAGTTGTGAAATTTTGTAATTATAAAATTTTCTACTTTTCTCAGCATACAACTATTTTTAAAAAGGTACATTTTTTGTTTCCGGGGCCTGAAAAGTTGCAGAGTGAGTGAGTGAATATTAAAGTCCCACTGTTCATGCAACGTCGGGGGGAATAAACCTGTCTGACAGAAAAGAAGCGAAAAAAATTTCGAAACAGGGAATTTTAAGTTAAACGCTCGGAAAAAGCCTGAGCAACGCCGGGCTAAACGCAGGGGGGTTGAAGTCATTTTGAAAAAGAGTATTAGAAATGTTGATTTTGTGAAGTAAAAAGAGAAAATTCATAAATGTAGGGAAAAAAAGCCCGAGCAACGCCGGGCCATGCAACTACACTGGTGTGCAAAACTTAATCAACAGGTAGGTTTATTGCCATAACTTCACGAAAAATCATCTGAGAGACATGAAATTCAGAAATGAGGGAGAGTATTATGTACGTAAAGGGTGACGAAAGCATCGGCGCTGAAAAAGGAATACAATGCATACGGTATGGAATCAAACAAAAACAAGCTTTATTGAACGCATAGTATCGTGACTCATGATGGTCTATCCAACAGGAAGAACAACAAAGAGATGTTCCTTAATATGGTATATGCCCTCCCCTCACTGCAATGGTTGCTTCGCACCGTCTCCGCATACTCAGAACCAGCTGGTGCAACATTTCTTGCGGTAGGAGTACCCATTCTTCAATAAGCATCTGTTGGAGTTTTTGGGTGTTCTCCGGATGCTGTAAGGGTGCTGCACTACGTCTCCCCAAAGCATCCCACACATGCTCGATGGGATTTAAATCTGGGGAGTACGCTGGCCAAACCATTCGAGTGATATCTTCACTTTCCAGCAGCTCCTCAACAGCAAGAGTCCGAGGTGGCCGTGCATCGTCACCCATAAAAATGAAGTCTGGGCCAATGGCACCTCAGAAGAGACGCATTTGGGGAAGAACTACCTCCTCACAATAGCGATCCCCGATTACAGACCCTCTATCGAAAATGTGGAGCTCAGTTCGCCCGTTCAGCATAATGCCTCCTCAGACAAGAACTCCAGGACCACCGTAATGGTGTCTTTCCTTGATGTTACTGGTATAAAACCGTGTCCCGATCTCTCTCCAAATCAAAATGCGTTGAGAATCGCTTCTGGTACTGAACCGACTCTCATCCGTAAAGAGGACACGACTCCATTGACAGTTGTCCAGTTTTTTGCTCCCTGCACCACTGTAAACGGTGGTGGCGTCGGTGATCAACTTTCAACGGGAGGCAGCGTTCAGGACGGCGGGTGAATAGGCCCCCTTTGTGAAGGCGTCTTGCCACAGTAAACCGCGACACTTGTCGCCCCGTTGCTGTAGAGAGTTGCTGAGCAATATCGCTTGCTGACTGCCGTCGGCCTCTTTTCGCCTGCAGGATGATATATCGGTCAACCCCTGCAGTTGTCGTCCTCGGGCGGCCACCACCAACCTTTCTAACAGCTGAACCTATGGTTTGGAACGCTTTCTAAGCGCACGAAACGACACTTTTGTTGATTCCAAACTCTGCAGCTACACTTGTGACGGTACGCCCCTCCTCCAGCTTTCCGATCATTCTTCCACGTGTGAAGTCGTCCAGGTGATTTCTTCTAGCCATATTTCACGAACTGACTCACTGGCACTTGCAGCGAATATGTTGAATCGCGTCTGCGTCCTTCATTTTATTTTACTGTTGAACAGCACGCGCCAACATCACGCGTTTTGCGTACGCTCACGTACCTTCTGACGTTTCGTTCCTGATATTTGCATACACATGACGTTTCTACTGACTGTACTGATCTCCAGACCTCCTGTTCTGCAATTTCATGGTTATCTGCTTAATTTTACATTGTTGCTTAAGTTTTTGCACACCAGTGTAGTACAAACATAATTAAATCTTGATTAACATAATTTCTTGATTAATATATCATATCATGATTAAATACTACAATCAAATACCGGTCAAACTACAATGTCCGTCGTTTCTCAAACCAATCAATTTAAACACACAATCCCAGAAATTATCTCTTCTACTTTCTTACACCGGACCACGCCTGTGGTCGCTCGAAATTACATTCCTTCGTTTCAAAGCAATTCAACGCCTCCGCTTCCAAAAACAAAAAGGGACCATCTTCCTCTCTGACTGCATTCTTCAGGGACAAAAAACCCTTTCTCTCTCAAAACACAGCAACCCCTCTGGAACCGCGCTGATTCGCGCCAACATGTCTCAGACACTACAGCTCTAATTATTTACGACGTTATAGCAATTTTTTTGTCAAGTGAGAGCAACCACACAAAACGAACTGGAAGTTAGATATTAAAACCGGAAGTATTTGCATTTTAATAGTTTTAAAAATACTAATTTAGATAAGATAATGATGTGACATTCTGATAATTTTTAGAAAATAGTTTATTAGGTTTTTGTAAAACTTGGCAATATAACTTGGTACATTTGTTGTCATTTTTCGATTTTCTTATGGGCTTGCGTATCGATTTTCGTTTCATATTTAACTTCTTATTTTAATATAGTTGATAGAATACTTGATGTTCTTTTTTAAAAACAAAGTATTAATTAATTATACCTAAAGAAAGAGATCTAGGAGGTCTATAAAGCGTCGATTTAATGGAAACCGTTTCATCATTGGGTACTACCTGTATTGGAATATTGAAGTAGCTAATCTCTATATTGCTATGTTAGCTAGTGCCAAAAGCATTTTTAATAACATTTTATGAAGTATTTTACCTAAAGATAAAATTATTGACCCCTTGAAACATTTAATTTAAGATGCATTGGTAGCGTTAATTTCTTTTAATTTGGGATATACCGGTTTATTATCATTAACTAAAAATGAAAATACTTTCCTTCCTGAAAGTCTTTACCTGGTTTTGTTCAATTTGATCAGGAACGCATTTTAACTTCTGCGAGACAGCCCTTAGAGTTTGTCTCGGAAGAAAAGAAATCTGCACAGAAAAAAAATACTAATAATGAAAAAAGGCAAAGATTATCCACTGGGTGCATGGGGAGGGCCTGAAAGGGTCCGGATAAGATTTTCTGGTTATAAATTTCGATCCACCAGTGCCAAGGGCGCTTGTAGAAATGAGCTTAAATCTGCACTTATTCATATGGGTTTTTAAAAGCTCTATATACGATTTTTTATTATAAGTTATGATACCTTTGTGATAAGTAATATTTTTTTTTAAAAAGAAAAAAAAGCATTTTTCGTGAATGTTTTTTTTATTAATATAATAATACACACTAATATATTTTTTATTACTTATTTCTTAAGCTAATTATATATATACCTGTTTTTCTTCCAAAAAATTGGTATTTTTGTAATGCAATGAAGATTTTCACGGGTGCTTTTTATGTCTCTAATTTGTATTTCAACGAAATATGCATTTGCAGGATGAACACGCAACAAATTTATGCAAATGAGGAAGGCGGAGATTGCGGAGCAGTCTAACATCCTAGACCAACAAATCGAAGCCTGGAGTTTTCTAAAAGCCACTGGAAAACCCATTTCAAGTTGTCCTGAATAAGAAAACAAGGAAAATTCACAATCGAATGAAAACTCATTCAGTCAGGCGCACTCAAAGAGAGCAAGAACAGAAGATATTACTCACTGCAGTAATAAATTCCGTCAACGTCCCGGCCGCTGCAATGGACGTAGCAGATAACACTCAAGCTAACACCTTGGTAAGCGTAAGAAATGTGAACCTCCAGCCTGCTCCCAAGGACACCTATTACTATAGACAATGTCAAAAATCAGACGGCTTTACTAAAGCACTTAAAAATAACTACAAGCCCAACTAATTGGAACGAGGGAAATTTTTTGGCCCAGACGCCCCATGCATACCTCACCATCCGGAGGTACATATATGATAACAACCTGGAGGGTTATGCCTTTATGCTACCAGAATAAAAAGCTGAGGCAGTTATCAGGGGGCTTGTCCACTGGTACGAAACCGGCCGAAATAATCACAAAACTGAAAAGCCACAATATTCAAGTGGAAGAATGTCACAGCATGACCAATAGAAAATCCAGGGGCCCCTAAGCCACTTTTTGTGGTCATCTGCACGACATCAGAGAACAACAGGCTCCTTTACAAGATCAAGGAACTGAATCACATGAAGATTAAAGTGGAACTTCTTAGGAAGAAATATGCCCTCCAGCAATGTTATCGTTGTCAAAGCTTTTTCCACTCTTCCAAGTTCTGCACCAGAGCCCCCCGTTGTGTCAAACGTACAGGAGATCATTCGACCAAGGTTTGCAAAAAAAGTATAGAAGAACCTCCCAAATGCTGTCTCTCTGATGATGAACATCCAGCAAGCTATCTATAATGCCCAAAGAACCCTAGAAACAAGCCAAAGAAAGAAGACGAAAAAACCAGTCAAAAACAGGAAAAGAAGTGAATGACCCCAGCTCCATATGCAGTCAACGTGTGGGAACAAACGCCTCAGCCACCAAAAACACCCTACAGCCCATGTTTGCACCTAGACAAGTCTGTCCGACTCAATCTAAGTCCTCCACCTCAACCATACAGCCCGAACCCACTTCCACTGCTTCCCAGTCACCTCAAACACCTAGCAATCTCTCACTAGAGAAACCTGACCTCTTCTCACAACTCAGAGACCCAGAAGTCATTCCCATCCCTCACCTCAAGTCCCCGGGAGAAATCATGGATATTATACTTTATTTGGACAACATAAAAGCATCCGGAACAGACGGCATCAAGAGTATCGCTTTGAAAGCTTTCCCTTTGAACGCCATAACCAATCTCAACAGTGGCCGCAGTAGCCTAGTGGTCAAGGTATCAGTTACGTTGCACGTTAAATCTGTCGAGAGCTCAAACGTCCTCCCATTAGTTTGGTGTTTTAGTTAGGAGAGGGGGCACCAGCTGAGGTGTCGTCCTCGTCACTTGACCATAGTTCAAAATTACGAAATCCATCGCCAAAAGCCCTCGTGTAGCTGAACAGTGTGACGTTAATATTCACTTACTCACTCACCAATCTCGCCAAGATCATAAACAATTTACAAGTAACTCCCATCTGCATAGAAATGAGCCAAAGCCGCGAAAAGATGAAAAATAGGGTGAGAATTACAGACCCATCAGCCTTTTAAGTTCGGTCGAAAAATATATGAAAGAAATCCTTTTCAAACGACTTAGGGCCTTTTGCGACGACTAAAACTTCATTTCGGATTTCCAGCATGGATTCAGAGAAAATACTTCCACACTACACCAACTGCTTTAGGTGAATAACCATATCATCGATGGGCTTAGCCAAAGAATGATCACGGGAGGTGTTTTCCTGAACGTACAAAAAGCCTTCGACCGGATGTGGCATGATGGGTTAATCAACAAGCTTTTCACACTTAAATTCCCACCCTATCTCATTCACATCATTAATAGTTACCTGCCGCACAGAGCTTTTAAAGTGAAAATTAACCATTTCTTATCAAGCAAAGGAGAAATAAATGCTAGTACTCGGTAGGGGTCATTAATTCATCCGCTGTTATACAACATCTTTACGAGTGATTTTCTCACCCACCCGGAGGTTTCTATTCATCTCTTTGAGAACGACACAGCCATTCTCGTCACCAGAAGACTGAGCTCAAAGTCAAAAATCACTACAAGATTACCTACTTATCCTGGAACAATGGCTGGAAAAATGGAGGATTGCCATTAACACCAACAAATCGCAAGTCATCTTATTCAAAAAAAAAAGCTTGTTACAAACAAATTTAGATATTTTCTGAAATATTATTGGGTGTGAATTTGATATTTTATTTAACGTATCTTATTTCCTTATTTTGTACTCTGTATGTTTAATAACAGTTTTCTTTTGTGTTGAAACTTGAAGTTTTCGAGGCGGGAGCATATGTTAAATCTTGAAATTGATATGTTTACATATCTTTCAAAAGTAACTTTTTCCCCATCCAGGACTGGGGTCACAATGGACATTCCTTTCACCCATACGATGCCCGGTGTCAGCTATCCAAAAGGGGACAGGAGTAATAATTGTTCGGTAGATAAAGAGCCCCATGAGATATTTTATTTTAGTCTTGAGCGTGGTGCCTTTTTGCTCTCAAGACTTTCTCAAGTTTTATAGGTGTGTATTTTTAATTAGAGTTGGAGAGAGGGGCGGCATTTTCCATTTCTGTCCGGGGTGGCAAAACTTCTATAGCCAGCCCTGATGTTCAAGTGCACAATTAAGGAAATTTTAATTGATTGCACATATCTATCACGTTATAGAATTAGAAGAGTTGTATGTGTGTGAGAGGAGTGTGCGCAACACTAAGTTTGAACTAAAAATTCAATAAAAGAAAAGCATTCAGGAATCAAAAAGGAAAAACACACAAAACGGAAAGCCCAAACATTTTATTGTCGTAAGTGTAAAAGGGTGCTATTGCAAATGCTCACTATCGTGTTGGTATATACAGTGAAAATTGTTTAACACGACACTGAGGGAACTGAAATATTTTCTCGTGTTAAAGAATGTTGCAAAAAAATATATAGTATGCAACAAAATGAAATTCATTCGGGTACATTTTAATTATATAGATATGTCCATATGGGTGTATTTAATAAAAACTGTTCAAACATTTACGTAATATTTGCTCTCTTTTTTAAAATTATTGCTGTTAAGTAGAGTTATCAATACTCAATACCAAAATCTTAAAATTTTTCCGTTTTCACCTTCTGTTTTTGATCAGCAACCTTAAAAACCTCTATCTTCATTTTAAGTAAAATAGCAGT
Organism: Trichonephila clavipes; assembly: GCA_019973935.1. NCBI lineage: Eukaryota > Metazoa > Arthropoda > Arachnida > Araneae > Nephilidae > Trichonephila > Trichonephila clavipes. Next base: position 136,889 of record BMAU01021309.1, read on the forward strand.
TTGCTTTCCCCTAAGCTCTTTGCCATTGTGATCGTAAAAAATTCTTCTAAAATAGAAAAAATAATGTGAGTCAAACTTACTGGTTTTCACTCACACTGCGATGCACTCGTCATCGAATTTCAAATCCAGCTGATGAGAGATGAGACTTTTGTATGGATGGGGAGGGTGAAAGTAGCTTACATAAACAAAATTGGGTCGTGTCACATGCTATTACAAGGGTATTTTATCGCCAAGTTAGCCTCCTTTCTATGAAACAGGTGAAACCACCTCTCTTTCAGTTCTCCCTCTTAAATCCAGCTTGCACGGATGGTGTTTTCCGTATTTTGTTCATTCCCAAAACGGAAATCTTTTCATGTTAAGCGATTTTCGTTTCGTGTTAAGAGACAATTCCGGGATTTCGGAATTGGAAAAAACACAGGGATCCTGGGGCTGCTCACCGTATTATGGGAGTTAAAATAAATTAGAAATTATTTGACGTGTTAATAAAAACAGTACAGATGAAACATTGAAGTCTAAAAGTTTTTACATTGGTATATAAAATACAAGTAAAGACAAGAGTCGTGCAGTGGAAATCGCGTGTGCTCTGCAGGTTTCAAAAGGAACGGAATCTCGTCCCTACATGCAGTAACTGGTATAAAATATGGCCGTATAAAATAGCCATACATGTCATTAACAGTTGAATTCTGCTTTAGGTGTGATACTGATATGTCCAGTGAATGCAACAGATTTTTCTTAGCATTGAACCCAAAGCAGCATTATTACTTATCTCATTGAAAACTATATTTCGATATTTTAATGCAAAATTTCCAAAAATACTACACTGCTCAAAACAATTAGGGGAGCAAGCAAAAAAGTGAAGAAAACCGTGTGAGACAGCCACGTATTGGCATGCAATGCATAGTACACGCGTATCAATGCGCAATACAGAAAAAAGGCGTAAAAAAATTTGGAATTAAGCTTTAATTCTTTGAAAATATGGAAAAAACATGAAAAGATGATTTAGGGCAACAATTTGGTTACATGTAAACGATAAAAAAAAAGGAACTGTTTAGACATGATGCATGAGTTTTAATAGGGCGTGTGGTCTCCTCGAACAGCTAAGACTGCTGCACACCTGTTTGCCATGGATGCGATGAAGTTATCGATCAGACTTTGGGGAATACTGTTCCACTCCTCAAGAAGTGCAATCTCCAAGTCTCGGACAGTATCAGGTGGCCTTGGTCGCGCAGCAATGCGTCGTCGGAGCATGTCCCAAACATGCTCGATTGGATTCAGGTCAGGAGAGCACGCTGGCAATTCCATACGCTGTATTGTTTCAGCTTCAAGCATGTTCTCCACCAGACGAGCTCTATGCGGTCGGGCATTATCATCCTGGAAAACAAAGGAATCTCCAATGGCTCCAGCGTAAGGGATGACATGAGGTCGAAGTATCTCGTCTGCATACCTTCGGCCAGTCAAAGTGCCATTCCGAATGACATGCAGGTCCGTACGTCCGCCTATGCTGATTCCACCCCATACCATCCAACCAGCTCTTCTGTATTGTGACCTTTCACGGACGAATGCGGGGTTATTTCGAGTGCCCCTGTCCCTCCATACAAGAACACGTCGGGTGTCACATTCTAGACTGAATAGGGACTCGTCTGTAAACAGCACTTGGCTCCAATCATGTTGCTCCCAATCTCGATGTTCAGCAGCCCATCTTCTTCGGGCCGCACGGGGGCGTGGGGTCAACGGAATGCAGACCATTGGCCTACGTGCATAGAGCCCTCCCTCATGAAGCCGATTACGTACTGTTTGGCTGGACACCCTTCGTCCTGTTGCCAAGAGCAACTGTCTTTGCAGCTGCGTAGCATTCTCTGTTCTGTTTCGACGGGCTGTTAACTGTATATACCGGTCATCAGTTGATGTAGTGACGCGTGGCCGACCTGCCCCTGGTCGACGTCTAACATTTCATGTTTCTTGTAATCGATTCCACAGCCTTGCAACAACACTTCTGGCGACTCCAACAGCGTCCGCGACACCACGTTGTGTTTGCCCGGATTCCAGTCTGCCTATAACACGCCATGCCATGGATTCAGGTAAATCACGTTGTTGAGACATTCTCAAGTAACCTTGTCTCAAAAAAAAAAAAAATACTGCGCAATCGAATTTCACAGTTACGGCAATAAAACAGACGTTTCTGCAACATCCCGATTTCTGCCCTTATCTCCTTTTTCTGGTTTTTGACGTCATGAACTTTGATTTGCATATAAAGTTTTCTTTCCCCTAATTGTTTTGAGCAGTGTACTTCAGATACCACAATGTATTTTATGCAGTAGAACCTGTTTTTATGCGATTTTATTGTTGTACTTTTTTGTGCGATCACTTTTTATGCAGGATATGAATTTCAACGGCATTGGTGCCACTGTTATGTTTTCTCTCAATATTCATATACATATTTCAAGACGTTCTGTTCATTTATTATAAACAGTCTCTCGACAATGCACATTCAATTGTTTTGAAGACGACACTTTCAATGGCAGTGATAATAATTGGATAGATTAGGAAGACGGAACTGGATTCTTTGAGAGATCATTTTTTGAAAAATTGATACCAATTCCGTTCACAAGCAACTAACAAAAACTTATCACTTGCTTTAGAGTGCTAAAAAGTGTTCACACACACACACACATCATAGGAAGATGCGCGCTTTTTGCGTTACGATGAATTGCATTTTAAAAATGTATACAATGAGAAATTAAATGTTTTTAAAATGTCTCCAAGTTCAATTGAAAGATTTTTTTTGTTAGGAAGTACTTTCTCATAAATTTCGTAAATAATTCACATATTTTCCAAGTACGATTTTTTTATGCGGTTCCTCTCCGGCGCATAAAAAAAAATTTCTGCAGTATGTTGACAAAGTTGTTAGTTATATGTAAGCGTTTATGAAATTTTCGCATATTTTTCAATTCTACTATTAGTTCACTCCTTTCTTATATATATATATCTTCTGCAAATTTTCAATCGTTAATAAAATACTTTCTATTCTCTCTCATCCATTCAAGTTCAAATATATTTTTTTAAAACTTGTAGTGCATGACACTTCATGTTAATTCAGTTTTTCCAAATATTAATTCATTAGTTAAACTTAATTAATGAATAAATAGTAACAAACAAAAATAATAGTCTAACACCATATATGAAATGTAAAATCGCTCGTTGTGCCCCTGTAGCGCGCGCGCGTTGGACTTCTGATCCAAAGGTCGTGGGTTCGAATCTTACCCTACGATGGCCTACTTTCTAAGAATGTGTTTTATGAATGAATAAATAGTAACAAAAACAAAAATAATAGTCCAACGCCATACATAGAAAGGAAAACGGGAAATCGCTTTCTATTTTGCCACTTAATATTGTGATTCTGTCTCATGCATATACATATTTATATTAATTGTAATTATTTAATAAAAAAGTAACTGAAATAAAAAATTTTCTTTGTGGAACTAAGTAGGAATTGACTTAATTTTTTTTTATGTAAACTACACTTGTTATACATTTTTTTGTGCGGTTTCTTCTTATGCGATCGTTATCTACCGCACAGAAACAGGTTTTACTGTACTGCCTTTTCCCAACGCGTTTACCATTCAGAACATTAAAGTTAAATTTTTAATTTTTCTGTATTGTGCATTGAAATGGAATTGTTCACTCACAAAGGTTCATTGTCAAGCTTTTGGTATAAAAAGGACCCAGGAGCACAATAAGTTTGGGAACAACTGATGTAAAGTGTATTTGGAATAAAGAGCAGATCATATTTCCCCGTTACAAGTCCTTGTAATACAATTTTGCTCGATACATTGGTCATGTCATATCTCTTAGACCGAAAAAATGAGAGGAGTATAACAGGCAGAAGGTAAGATTAACCAGCCCCACCGTCTTTCAGGGAATGCCAACAACGGATACGCGAGACGAGTAAAATGTTATTTCCCTGAAATACACAAAAGGCGTCTAATTTCAGGCTATAGACACGTATTTTGAACCAGCGAACGATTCACTATCGCTCGGAAGGATGGGAAAGCGATGATGGGAAAATAATTGAAATATTCCCTTAACATGGGGTTGGCCTTCAGTTCAAAGTCACTCCATTGGAAGAGTGATGAAGGGAGGATAAGTATCGGTAAGAGGGCTTCAGGGAGATTCTTTGTCCAGGCTCAATAAGATCTATTTTACATCTCGATGAACTCAAAAGCTGTTCATGAAAAATTCTAAAAGCAATATAAATTCACTACTGGCTCAACAAATATTGCTCAGAGTTAATGGAGAAATTCATTTTCAGGTATTATTACACATGATCTTTTGGGAGATGAAAAAACGTCTTTCTTTATTTTGATAAATTATTCATGCTCAGCTTTTCTTTTTATTTTAGATATTCACATTCTGGTTCAATAACTGGATCCAAATACACAAAAACCGTTAAGTGTATCAAAAGAACTACATCAAGTTATCGAAGAAGTCTATTAGATTTGAGACACTGTCGTTAAAAACTCAAAAAGAAATGTCTCTTTCTTGAAAAGGGAATGAAACGTGGTGACTTCCTGAAAAGAACATACTCCTATTGAATGACGATAACAGCAATTAGTATAGACTCCGAACGAGCATTTTCTTCGGCAGGACAATTTGTAACAAAAATAAGAAGCCGTTTGAACGATGAAACGCTGGGTGAGATGTGTTTTTAAGAACTTAATTACAGGAACACAAAAAAATAAAGAATTTATTTTAAATTTCCATTGTGTACTATTTTTATTTGTTTATTTTTTTGGTGATGAATTAAGTTTCATTTGGATTTGTTTCAATAAATTTAAAATTAAACCAATTTTTAATTATATATGTATAATTTCAGTTTTATTATGCAATTTCAACTATGCTAATGTATAAGTATTCTTAATAAACAGTCCAATCCTAATCCCAGGAGCTGGTTAACGTATTCCCGAAATCCAGGGATTGAGAATATTACACGAGATTGCAAACCCTAATGCTCGTTTATCTGAAAGAGGGGACCCTAGTAACTAAGTTATTATTATTATTATTGAAATATACTGCAACGGATGTTTTATACCTTCCGAATTTGATGAGTGTTATGCACGATCTCGCGTGTGTAGAGTGATTATTACTGTTATTATTATTATTATTAGTTGGCATTATATCAGCCCTATAAACATACCAAATTTTATTAAAATCTTTCCAGTAGTTCTAGAGATAATTGAAAAGTTATCTTATTTTTGAACACCAGTGCACAAAGGATTATAGTTAATCGGGAAAAAAATCAAGACGATGGGAAAGGGACCTCCCCTCCTTGTGTAGGTCAATGCTTAAAATCTCTTAAAAAACATTAAAAACTCACTTACAATACTTTAACTTAAATATATCATTAAGTTTAAAGAATTGATAGGTGAAGAGTACAGTTCTAGGCTGAATTATCGGTTTTCAGTCGCATTGTAACGAATCAAAGGAATCACTTTTGAAAGGCGAACAATTGATCAATACGAAGAAACCTGAATTAGATTTAATTCTGATGTTCACGTTCCAATAAATACACTTTACAAGCTCTAAAAGAAAAAGAAAGAAAAAAACAGAAATAACGTAAACATTTTTTTAAAAATTCGAAAATAATTTTTTAAAAAATATTTCATAAATTTAAGTAAAAAAAAATTAAGCATAAAGTTGGCTGAAAATGACAAAAAAATTATTAAAGAAATTCTGAATTTTTTTGGTTTTAAGGTGTCCGATTAGGATGAAAGGTGTTTTTTAGGTGTTAGATGTTAGGGCCATTAGAAAAAAAATACAGCCGGATCTATATTTAACGAATTCGCTTGATTCAAACAAAAAGTTTGCTATGTGGAAAACTTGCTAAATAAAAGTTCGTTTTTCAAAATACTTTATAAACCACATGAAACAATTTTAAACTTAAAAACGCACTAAATTTTATTTAAAACAGTAGTTATTCATATAATTCTTTTTTGTAAATTAATATATCTATTTATTAATATCTATTTATTTATTTTATACATCTTACTCATCAAAAAAAGTCTGCATGGAAAGCAAGAAAAAAAAACTGTCCAAGAGTGTCACTGTATTTTCAACTTTAAAAAAAAACCTGCTACAAAACTTATGAATTTCAATGACATTTTCTTATTTTAAGACATTTAAGTAATTTTAAATATACGCTATTTTATAACCAGTAATTTTAAGCATATATTACCACATGCGTCCTTAAATTTAATTACTTATAAATGTAAATTTTGTTTGAAAAGTAAAATGCTCAGAATTAAGGAAATTTTATTTCTCTAGGTAAATTAGCAGGGACGCCTTTCGCTTAGGCATGCTAGGCCCATGCCTAGGGCGCAAAAATTTGGGGGCGCACAGTGGGTAGATTTCCAAATCTGGCGCACTGAAAGTCCAAAAATGAAATTGCGTGAAGTAAAACAACAACCCACAACTTATGGTCCTCATAGGTTTCTTAGCCAAGTTGCTAACAGTTTTTGTCAGTACGCGAATGGAAATCGTCAACAATTATCGGTTTAAATCGGGTTTGTTCTTGTTAAAAGAAACCCTTGCGAGAGCCTCCTTTTCAGTCGCAAGTTCCATCGTTTCGTCTGAAAAGGATTTTGAAGATTTTAGCGGGATTTTTCTTTAAAACTGATACACCATGAGTAATTTCTTGATTTGACTTTCAAATTAGGTCCAAGTTCCGTTAAAAATTGTAAAAACATAACATTTAGGACAGCATATAACTTCTACTAACGTATGTCAGTTTTTTGGGTTTAATGGACTAGAAATTTTGGGATTGACACGGAATGATCACAGTAGCACTTAAGTCACATAGAGTAGGTATAGACCTTTAATTTAATACCACATTTAGCTGCTACTTCCTGCTACTCCCAAATTTTTTTTCAGCGTTGGCCGATGTTATTACTCGGCGTGCCTTATTCAATGTGTGGAAGGAAAAGCAAGATACTAGCGCAAAATTGATGTTGTTTTGAGTTTAGTTAGGACTACAATGGACTTTGATAGATATGAGGATCAGCAGCAATTAAAATTTAGAACTGTTAAAAATTTCTGCTCGTTTGTAGGGGGAAAATGGATGAGGTGCCATAGAAATGAAAAGTTCTTCTCCAAGTCGAATGATGCGTGGTTTTCGGGGAGTAAGTTTTATAATATATTTTATTATTTTGAAGAAAAATATATAGCTAATATTTAAGTGTGGTATTTTATGTTTATTTAAGCTTATAATTATTTTTTCAGAATTACAAACTTTAAAATGGTTTTTCTCAGTTTGTGTTTTTTCACATTCAAAATACTACTTCTTCCACAATTATTTACCAATCACTTTCATTTTTTTTCTGTGTCTTATATGTAACAAAATTAGGGATCCATTTTTCTGTAAATGGAATACTTCTTTTTTTAAAAAATTGAAATGAGGGAAATATTAGACTTTTGGTTGAATTTTAGCATATATATACATATATATCAAAATTTTATTATTTTTTTCTCCTAAACTAATTAAGGCATTGTAAAATTGATCCCTTTTGTGTTTAAAACATCCTCAGAAATATTACCAAAATTTCGTGTCAAAAAATTAATTAACACAAAAAGAGTAGAATTTTAAAAATTTCCAAATTTTTTAAAAGAAATTAAATTTGTAAAATTGTGTGAATAATACGTGCAAAATATTATCTCGTTTCATTTTATTAAATAAACATTACATGAAATGCTAAAGAGTAATTTTTAAATACATAACAAAAAAAATGCTCAAAGGGTGCCGAGTCCTTTTAAACACTACCTAATATCCTTTATTGTATATGTACAATGTTATGTTTGATTGTACTTGTTTAATCTTTAACAATTATATTAAATTTAATTTTTTTAAACTTGCCACACTATTTCTTATACATATTCTTCCACGTGTAAATTACTACTTCTGTTAATATCCTTAGATACTTGCTTAAAATCTAGTTCTACTTAGCAATAATTTATTCCTGGTCCAATTCAAACTGGACATAAATTAGTTAAGACCCTGTGAAATTTATTTGTTATTAAAAAACAGAAAAGAATACCCAACTTGCCTTAATTACTATAATTTTTTATCCTTAGATATAGTCATCGGGTTTGGGAAAGACTCCCCGTTCGGATGACACCCAGTGTTTAAAAATCGGTTGGTAAGTTGCTTGTCCAGCGTCAAAGCGTCGGTTTCTTTAAAGATGATCTTTCAATTTAAAAAACAAGTTACAGGAATTTTACCAAACGGAGACCAGATTTAGATTTCTGGTAAAATTTTGAGTTAAATGGGTCACTTTGGTAAGTTTCTAGGGGGAAAGAAAAAAGTGATTGGCTTGGTCAACGAATCAGACGATTGAAAAAAAATGGGACGAATTTCAGTTAGGGCGTAACTTTTGAAGCAATTGAAATTTCGACAAATGCCATGAATATTCGTGATCAGCGTTGAGATCTACGCAAGAAAACTAAGTTTGGTAAGAATTGGGGAATGAAAAAAATTACACAAATTAACGGCTATTGAATAAAAGGAACGAATTTCTCAAAGAAAAGGTAGAGCATAAATTTTAAACCAATCGGAATTCCAACAAGCGCCATAATAATTCGTGATCAGCGTTGAATTCTGCACAAGAAAAGCTAAGTTTGGTAAGAAATAGAGAAGGAAAAAATGACCCAAACGTTCGGAAATCAAAAATGCGTTACAATTAAGCCCATTTGAAAGAAGAGAACTTAAAAAGGAATCCTACAGCAGTTCAAATTTTTTAACTTTGTTCTTTGGATGTTTTTCTTATACTTTTCATGGAAATGCACTATCTAAGTGCAATAATTCGAGTTCTAATATACGCAGAGTAAAGTTCTAATAGTCATCCGGTTTGGGAGCGACTCCCCGTTCGAATGACACCCAGTTTTTTTAAATCGGTCGGTAAGTTCCCACTCACGCCTCAAAGCGTCGGTTTTTTTAAAGATGATCTTTAAATTAAAAAAAAAATACAGGAATTTCGCCAAAGGGAGACCAGATTTAGATTCCTGGTAAAATTTCGAGTAAAATGGGTCACTTTGGTAAGTTTCTAGAGTGAAAGAAAAAAGTGATTAGCTTCTTCACCGAAACAGACTATTGAAAACAAAATGGGACAAATTTCAAAGAAAAGGTAGGGCATAACTTTTGAAGCAATTGGAATTTCGATAAACGCCCTACATATTCGTGATCAGCCGTTGAATTCTACGCAAGAAAGATTAAGTTTGGTAAGAATTGGGGGAAGAAAAAAAATGACAAAAATGCATGACTATTGAATACAAGGGAAGAATTTCTCAAAAAAGGTCGGGCATAACTTTTAAATCAATTGGAATTTACACAAGCGCCATACATATTCGTGATCAGCGTTGAATTCTTCAGAAGAAAAACTAAGTTTGTAAGAACTAGAGGAGCAAAAATTTGACCCAAACGCGGGAACTCAGAAATGCGTTACAATTATGCCCATTTGAAAGAAGAGCGTTTAAAAAGGGATCCGACAGCAGTTCAAATTTTTAACTTTGTTTTTTCGATGTTTTTCTTATACTCTTCATGGAAATACATTATCCAAGTGCAATAATTCGAGTACTAATAAACGCAGAGTAAAGTTTTAATATTTATTGGGTTTCGGAGCGACTCCCCGTTAAAATGACACCCAGTTTTTAAATCGGTCGGTAATTTCTCTGTCCAGCTTCAAAGTGTCGTTTTTTAAAGATTATCTTTTAATTTAAAAAAACGTTACAGGAATTTTGCCAAACGGAGACCAGATTTAGATTCCTGGTAAAATTTCGATTGAAATGGGTCACTTTGGTAAGTTTCTAGAGTGAAAGAAAAAAGTGATTAGGTTGTTCACCGAATCTGACTAATGAAAAAAAATGGGTCGAATTTCAAAGGAAAGGTTGGGCATAACTTTTGAAGCAATTGGACTTTCGACAAGCGCCATACATATTCGTGATCAGTGTTGAATTATACGGAAGAAAGACTAAGTTTGTTAAGAATTGGGGAGATGAAAAAAAAAGGACAAAAATGCACGACTATTGAATAAAAGGGACGAATTTCAAAGAAAAGGTCGGGCATTACTTTTAAACCAATTGGAATTTAACAAGTGCCATACATATTCGTGATCAGCGTTGAATTCTTCAGAAGAAAAACTAAGTTTTGTAAGAACTAGAGGATGAAAAAAAATGACCCAAACGTTTGGAACTCAGAAATGCGTTACAATTATGCACATTTGAAAGAAGAGTGTTTAAAAAGGGATCCTACAGCAGTTCAAATTTTTTTACTTTGTTTTTTCGATGTTTTTCTTATACTTTTCATGGAAATGCATTATCTAAGTGCAATAATTCGAGTTCTAATAAACGCAGAGTAGAGTTTTAATATTTATTGGGTTTGGGAGCGACTCCCCTTTCGAATGACACCCAGTTTTTTTTAAATCGGTCGGTAATTTCTCTGTCCAGCTTCAAAGCGTCGTTTTTTTAAAGATTAACTTTCAATTTAAGAAAACGTTACAGGAATTCTGCCAAACGGAGACCAGATTTAGATTCCTGGTAAAATTTCGATTGAAATGGGGGTCACTTTGGTAAGTTTCTAGAGTAAAAGAAAAAAGTGATTGGCTTGGTAAACGAATCCGACTATTGAAAAAATGGGACGAATTTCAAAGGAAAAAGGTATGATCAGGACTATTGATTGGGGGAAATTAAATAAAAGGGACGAATTTCAGGTTGGAATTTAAACCGATTTAAAAACGCCATACATATTCGTGATCATCGTTGAATCAACACAAGAAAAACTAAGTTTTGTAAGAATTAGAGGATGAAAAAAATGACCCAAATGGATGCGTTACAAAAGCCCAAAAAAGAGTGTTTAAAAAAGGTAGGGCATCTAACTTTTAACGCAGCAATTGGAATTTGATAAACGCCATATTCCTGGTAAAATTTTTTTCATATTCGTGATCAGCGTTGAATTCTACGCAAGAAAGACTAAGTTTGGTAAGAATTGGGGGAAGAAAAAAATGACAAAAATGCACGACAATTAAATAAAAGGGACGAATTTCTCAGAAAAGGTCGGGCATAACTTTTAAACCAATTGGAATTTACACAAGCGCCATACATATTCGTGATCATCGTTGAATTCTTCAGAAGAAAAACTAAGTTTTGTAAGAATTAGAGGATGAAAAAAAAAATGACCCAAACGTTCGGAAATCAGAAATGCGTTACATTAAGCCCATTTGAAAGAAGAGCGTTTAAAAAGGGATCCGACAGCAGTTCAAATTTTTTAACTTTGTTTTTTAGATGTTTTTCTTATACTCTTCATGGAAATGCATTATCTAATTGCAATAATTCCAGTTCTAATAAACGTAGAGTAAAGTTTTAATAGTCACGGGTTTGGGAGCGACTGCCCGTTGGAATGACACCCAGTTTTTTTAAATCGGTCGGAAAGTTCGCTGTCCAGCCTCAAAGCGTCGGTTTTTTTAAAGATGATCTTTCAATGTAAAATAAATTTACAGGAATTTATACAAACGGAAACCAGATTTTGATTCCTGTTAAAATTTCAAATGAAATGGGTCACTTTGGTAAGTTTCTAGAGTGAAAGAAAAAGTGATTGGCTTGTTCATCGAATCAGACTATTGAAAAAAAATGGGACGAATTTCAAAGAAAAGGTAGGGCATAACTTTTGAAGCAATTGGAATTTCGGTAAACGCCATACATATTCGTGACCAGCGTTGAATTCTACGCAAGAAAGACTAAGTTTGGTAAGAATTGTGGCATGAAAAAAAATGACAAAAATGCACGACTATTGAATAAAAGGGACGAATTTCAAAGAAATGGTCGGGCATAACTTTTAAACCAATTGGAATTTACACAAGCGCCATACATATTCCTGATCAGCGTTGAATTCTTCAGAAGAAAAACTAAGTTTGGTAAGAACTAGAGGAGCACAAAAATTTGACCCAAACGCTGGGAACTCAGAAATGCATTACAATTATGGCCATTTGAAAGAAGAGCGTTTAAAAAGGGATCCTACAGCCGTTAAAAATTTTTTAATTTGATTTTTGGATGTTTTTCTTACACTCTTCATGGAAATGCATTATCTAAGTGCAATAATTCGAGTTCTAATAAACGCAGAGTAAAGTTTTAATATTTATTGGGTTTCGGAGCGACTCCCCGTTAAAATGACACCCAGTTTTTTTAAATCGGTCGGTAATTTCTCTGTCCAGCTTCAAAGCGGCGGTTTTTTAAAGATTATCTTTTAATTTAAAAAAACGTTACAGGAATTTTGCCAAACGGAGACTAGATTTAGATTCCTGGTAAAATTTCGAGTGAAATGGGTCACTTTGGTAAGTTTCTAGAGTGAAAGAAAAAAGTGATTAGGTTGTTCACCGAATCTGACTAATGAAAAAAAAATGGGTCGAATTTCAAAGGAAAGGTTGGGCATAACTTTTGAAGCAATTGGACTTTCGACAAGCGCCATACATATTCGTGATCAGTGTTGAATTATACGGAAGAAAGACTAAGTTTGTTAAGAATTGGGGAGATGAAAAAAAAAAGGACAAAAATGCACGACTATTGAATAAAAGGGACGAATTTCAAAGAAAAGGTCGGGCATTACTTTTAAACCAATTGGAATTTAACAAGTGCCATACATATTCGTGATCAGCGTTGAATTCTTCAGAAGAAAAACTAAGTTTTGTAAGAACTAGAGGATGAAAAAAATGACCCAAACGTTTGGAACTCAGAAATGCGTTACAATTATGCACATTTGAAAGAAGAGTGTTTAAAAAGGGATCCTACAGCAGTTCAAATTTTTTTACTTTGTTTTTTCGATGTTTTTCTTATACTTTTCATGGAAATGCATTATCTAAGTGCAATAATTCGAGTTCTAATAAACGCAGAGTAGAGTTTTAGTATTTATTGGGTTTGGGAGCGACTCCCCGTTCGAATGACACCCAGTTTTTTTTTAAATCGGTCGGTAATTTCTCTGTCCAGCTTCAAAGCGTCGGTTTTTTTAAAGATTATCTTTCAATTTAAAAAAACGTTACAGGAATTTTGCCAAACGGAGACCAGATTTAGATTCCTAGTAAAATTTCGAGTGAAATGGGGGTCACTTTGGTAAGTTTCTAGAGTAAAAGAAAAAAGTGATTGGCTTGGTAAACGAATCCGACTATTGAAAAAAATGGGACGAATTTCAAAGGAAAAGGTAGGGCATAACTTTTAAAGCAATTGGAATCTCGATAAACGCCATACTTTTTCATGATCAGCGTTGAATTCTACGCTATAAAGACTAAGTTTGGTAAGAATTGGGGGATGAAAAAAATGACAAAAATGCACGACAATTAAATAAAAGGGACGAATTTCAAAGAAAAGGTCGGGCATTACTTTTAAACCAATTGGAATTTAAACAAGCGCCATACATATTCGTGATCATCGTTGAATTCTTCAGAAGAAAAACTAAGTTTTGTAAGAATTAGAGGATGAAAAAAAAAATGACCCAAACGTTCGGAAATCAGAAATGCGTTACAATTAAGCCCATTTGAAAGAAGAGCGTTTAAAAAAGAATCCTACAGCAGTTCAAATTTTTTTTACTTTGTTTTTCGATGTTTTTCTTATACTTTTTATGGAAATGCATTATCTAAGTGCAATAATTTGAGTTCTAATAAACGTAGAGAAAAGTTTTAATAGTCATCGGGTTTGGGAGCGACTGCCCGTTCGAATGACACCAAGTTTTTTTAAATCGGTCAGAAAGTTCGCTGTCACGCCTCAAAGCGTCGGTTTTTTTAAAGATGATCTTTCAATTAAAAAAAAAACGTTACAGGAATTTTGCCAAACGGAGACCAGATTTAGATTCCTGGTAAAATTTCGAGTGAAATGGGTCACTTTGGTAAGTTTCTAGAGTGAAAGAAAAAGTGATTGGCTTGTTCACCGAATCAGACTATTGAAAAAAATTGGACTAATTTCAAAGAAAAGGTAGGGCATAACTTTTGAAGCAATTGGAATTTCGGTAAACGCCATACATATTCGTGACCAGCGTTGAATTCTACGCAAGAAAGACTAAGTTTGGTAAGAATTGTGGCATGAAAAAAAATGACAAAAATGCACGACTATTGAATAAAAGGGACGAATTTCAAAGAAATGGTCGGGCATAACTTTTAAACCAATTGGAATTTACACAAGCGCCATACATATTCCTGATCAGCGTTGAATTCTTCAGAAGAAAAACTAAGTTTGGTAAGAACTAGAGGAGCACAAAAAATTTGACCCAAACGCTGGGAACTCAGAAATGCATTACAATTATGGCCATTTGAAAGAAGAGCGTTTAAAAAGGGATCCTACAGCCGTTAAAAATTTTTTACTTTGATTTTTGGATGTTTTTCTTATACTCTTCATGGAAATGCATTATCTAAGTGCAATAATTCGAGTTCTAATAAACGCAGAGTAAAGTTTTAATATTTATTGGGTTTCGGAGCGACTCCCCGTTCGAATGACACCCAGTTTTTTTTTTAAATCGGTCGGTAATTTCTCTGTCCAGCTTCAAAGCGGCGGTTTTTTAAAGATTATCTTTTAATTTAAAAAAACGTTACAGGAATTTTGCCAAACGGAGACTAGATTTAGATTCCTGGTAAAATTTCGAGTGAAATGGGTCACTTTGGTAAGTTTCTAGAGTGAAAGAAAAAAGTGATTAGGTTGTTCACCGAATCTGACTAATGAAAAAAAAATGGGTCGAATTTCAAAGGAAAGGTTGGGCATAACTTTTGAAGCAATTGGACTTTCGACAAGCGCCATACATATTCGTGATCAGTGTTGAATTATACGGAAGAAAGACTAAGTTTGTTAAGAATTGGGAGATGAAAAAAAAAAAGGACAAAAATGCACGACTATTGAATAAAAGGGACGAATTTCAAAGAAAAGGTCGGGCATTACTTTTAAACCAATTGGAATTTAACAAGTGCCATACATATTCGTGATCAGAGTTGAATTCTTCAGAAGAAAAACTAAGTTTTGTAAGAACTAGAGGATGAAAAAAATGACCCAAACGTTTGGAACTCAGAAATGCGTTACAATTATGCACATTTGAAAGAAGAGTGTTTAAAAGGGATCCTACAGCAGTTCAAATTTTTTACTTTGTTTTTTCGATGTTTTTCTTATACTTTTCATGGAAATGCATTATCTAAGTGCAATAATTCGAGTTCTAATAAACGCAGAGTAGAGTTTTAATATTTATTGGGTTTGGGAGCGACTCCCCGTTCGAATGACACCCAGTTTTTTAAATCGGTCGGTAATTTCTCTGTCCAGCTTCAAAGCGTCGGTTTTTTTAAAGATTATCTTTCAATTTAAAAAAACGTTACAGGAATTTTGCCAAACGGAGACCAGATTTAGATTCCTAGTAAAATTTCGAGTGAAATGGGGGTCACTTTGGTAAGTTTCTAGAGTAAAAGAAAAAAGTGATTGGCTTGGTAAACGAATCCGACTATTGAAAAAAATGGGACGAATTTCAAAGGAAAAGGTAGGGCATAACTTTTAAAGCAATTGGAATCTCGATAAACGCCATACTTTTTCATGATCAGCGTTGAATTCTACGCTATAAAGACTAAGTTTGGTAAGAATTGGGGGATGAAAAAAATGACAAAAATGCACGACAATTAAATAAAAGGGACGAATTTCAAAGAAAAGGTCGGGCATTACTTTTAAACCAATTGGAATTTAACAAGTGCCATACATATTCGTGATCAGCGTTGAATTCTTCAGAAGAAAAACTAAGTTTTGTAAGAACTAGAGGATGAAAAAAAATGACCCAAACGTTTGGAACTCAGAAATGCGTTACAATTATGCACATTTGAAAGAAGAGTGTTTAAAAAGGGATCCTACAGCAGTTCAAATTTTTTTACTTTGTTTTTTCGATGTTTTTCTTATACTTTTCATGGAAATGCATTATCTAAGTGCAATAGTTTGAGTTCTAATAAACGTAGAGTAAAGTTTTAATACGACTGCCCGTTGGAATGACACCCAGTATTTTTTAAATAGGTCGGTACATTCGCTGTCACGCCTCAAAGCGTCGGTTTTTTTAAAAGATGATCTTTCAATTAAAAAAAAGATACAGGAATTTTGCCAAACGGAGACCAGATTTAGATTCCTGGTAAAATTTCGAGTGAAATGGGTCACTTTGGTAGGTTTCTAGAGTGAAAGAAAAAGTGATTGGCTTGTTTACCGAATCAGACTATTGAAAAAAAATGGGACGAATTTCAAAGAAAAGGTAGGGCATAACTTTTGAAGCAATTGGAATTTCGGTAAACGCCATACATATTCGTGACCAGCGTTGAATTCTACGCAAGAAAGACTAAGTTTGGTAAGAATTGGGGCATGAAAAAAAATGACAAAAATGCACGACTATTGAATAAAAGGGACGAATTTCAAAGAAATGGTCGGGCATAACTTTTAAACCAATTGGAATTTACACAAGCGCCATACATATTCCTGATCAGCGTTGAATTCTTCAGAAGAAAAACTAAGTTTGGTAAGAACTAGAGGAGCACAAAAATTTGACCCAAACGCTGGGAACTCAGAAATGCATTACAATTATGGCCATTTGAAAGAAGAGCGTTTAAAAAGGGATCCTACAGCCGTTAAAAATTTTTTAATTTGATTTTTGGATGTTTTTCTTACACTCTTCATGGAAATGCATTATCTAAGTGCAATAATTCGAGTTCTAATAAACGCAGAGTAAAGTTTTAATATTTATTGGGTTTCGGAGCGACTCCCCGTTAAAATGACACCCAGTTTTTTTAAATCGGTCGGTAATTTCTCTGTCCAGCTTCAAAGCGGCGGTTTTTTAAAGATTATCTTTTAATTTAAAAAACGTTACAGGAATTTTGCCAAACGGAGACTAGATTTAGATTCCTGGTAAAATTTCGAGTGAAATGGGTAACTTTGGTAAGTTTCTAGAGTGAAAGAAAAAAGTGATTAGGTTGTTCACCGAATCTGACTAATGAAAAAAATGGGTCGAATTTCAAAGGAAAGGTTGGGCATAACTTTTGAAGCAATTGGACTTTCGACAAGCGCCATACATATTCGTGATCAGTGTTGAATTATACGGAAGAAAGACTAAGTTTGTTAAGAATTGGGGAGATGAAAAAAAAAGGACAAAAATGCACGACTATTGAATAAAAGGGACGAATTTCAAAGAAAAGGGCGGGAATTAATTTTAAACCAATTGGAATTTAACAAGTGCCAAACATATTCGTGATCAGCGTTGAATTCTTCAGAAGAAAAACTAAGTTTTGTAAGAACTAGAGGATGAAAAAAAAATGACCCAAACGTTTGGAACTCAGAAATGCGTTACAATTATGCACATTTGAAAGAAGAGTGTTTAAAAAGGGATCCTACAGCAGTTCAAATTTTTTTACTTTGTTTTTTCGATGTTTTTCTTATACTTTTCATGGAAATGCATTATCTAAGTGCAATAATTCGAGTTCTAATAAACGCAGAGTAGAGTTTTAATATTTATTGGGTTTGGGAGCGACTCCCCGTTCGAATGACACCCAGTTTTTTTTTAAATCGGTCGGTAATTTCTCTGTCCAGCTTCAAAGCGTCGGTTTTTTTAAAGATTATCTTTCAATTTAAAAAAACGTTACAGGAATTTTGCCAAACGGAGACCAGATTTAGATTCCTAGTAAAATTTCGAGTGAAATGGGGGTCACTTTGTTAAGTTTCTAGAGTAAAAGAAAAAAGTGATTGGCTTGGTAAACGAATCCGACTATTGAAAAAAATGGGACGAATTTCAAAGGAAAAGGTAGGGCATTACTTTTAAAGCAATTGGAATCTCGATAAACGCCATACTTTTTCATGATCAGCGTTGAATTCTACGCTATAAAGACTAAGTTTGGTAAGAATTGGGGGATGAAAAAAATGACAAAAATGCACGACAATTAAATAAAAGGGACGAATTTCAAAGAAAAGGTCGGGCATTACTTTTAAACCAATTGGAATTTAAACAAGCGCCATACATATTCGTGATCATCGTTGAATTCTTCAGAAGAAAAACTAAGTTTTGTAAGAATTAGAGGATGAAAAAAATGACCCAAACGTTCGGAAATCAGAAATGCGTTACAATTAAGCCCATTTGAAAGAAGAGCGTTTAAAAAAGAATCCTACAGCAGTTCAAATTTTTTACTTTGTTTTTTCGATGTTTTTCTTATACTTTTTATGGAAATGCATTATCTAAGTGCAATAATTTGAGTTCTTATTAACGCAGAGAAAAGTTTTAATAGTCATCGGGTTTGGGAGCGACTCCCCGTTCGAATGACACCAAGTTTTTTTAAATCGGTCAGAAAGTTCGCTGTCCAGCGTCAAAGCGTCGTTTTTTTTAAAGATGATCTTTCAATTTAAAAAAAACGATACAGGAATTTTGCCAAACGGAGACCAGATTTAGATTCCTGGTAAAATTTCGAGTGAAATGGGTCACTTTGGTAGGTTTCTAGAGTGAAAGAAAAAGTGATTGGCTTGTTTACCGAATCAGACTATTGAAAAAAATTGGACTAATTTCAAAGAAAAGGTAGGGCATAACTTTTGAAGCAATTGGAATTTCGGTAAACGCCATACATATTCGTGACCAGCGTTGAATTCTACGCAAGAAAGACTAAGTTTGGTAAGAATTGTGGCATGAAAAAAAAATGACAAAAATGCACGACTATTGAATAAAAGGGACGAATTTCAAAGAAATGGTCGGGCATAACTTTTAAACCAATTGGAATTTACACAAGCGCCATACATATTCCTGATCAGCGTTGAATTCTTCAGAAGAAAAACTAAGTTTGGTAAGAACTAGAGGAGCACAAAAATTTGACCCAAACGCTGGGAACTTAGAAATGCATTACAATTATGGCCATTTGAAAGAAGAGCGTTTAAAAAGGGATCCTACAGCCGTTAAAAATTTTTTACTTTGATTTTTGGATATTTTTCTTATACTCTTCATGGAAATGCATTATCTAAGTGCAATAATTCGAGTTCTAATAAACGCAGAGTAAAGTTTTAATATTTATTGGGTTTCGGAGCGACTCCCCGTTAAAATGACACCCAGTTTTTTTAAATCGGTCGGTAATTTCTCTGTCCAGCTTCAAAGTGTCGGTTTTTTAAAGATTATCTTTTAATTTAAAAAAACGTTACAGGAATTTTGCCAAACGGAGACTAGATTTAGATTCCTGGTAAAATTTCG
Organism: Trichonephila clavipes; assembly: GCA_019973935.1. NCBI lineage: Eukaryota > Metazoa > Arthropoda > Arachnida > Araneae > Nephilidae > Trichonephila > Trichonephila clavipes. The sequence continues at coordinate 156,129 of BMAU01021309.1, forward strand.
AGTGAAATGGGTCACTTTGGTAAGTTTCTAGAGTGAAAGAAAAAAGTGATTAGGTTGTTCACCGAATCTGACTAATGAAAAAAAAATGGGTCGAATTTCAAAGGAAAGGTTGGGCATAACTTTTGAAGCAATTGGACTTTCGACAAGCGCCATACATATTCGTGATCAGTGTTGAATTATACGGAAGAAAGACTAAGTTTGTTAAGAATTGGGGAGATGAAAAAAAAAGGACAAAAATGCACGACTATTGAATAAAAGGGACGAATTTCAAAGAAAAGGTCGGGCATTACTTTTAAACCAATTGGAATTTACACAAGCGCCATACATATTCCTGATCAGCGTTGAATTCTTCAGAAGAAAAACTAAGTTTTGTAAGAACTAGAGGATGAAAAAATGACCCAAACGTTTGGAACTCAGAAATGCGTTACAATTATGCACATTTGAAAGAAGAGTGTTTAAAAAGGGATCCTACAGCAGTTCAAATTTTTTTTTTTACTTTGTTTTTTCGATGTTTTTCTTATACTTTTCATGGAAATGCATTATCTAAGTGCAATAATTCGAGTTCTAATAAACGCAGAGTAGAGTTTTAATATTTATTGGGTTTGGGAGCGACTCCCCGTTCGAATGACACCCAGTTTTTTTAAATCGGTCGGTAATTTCTCTGTCCAGCTTCAAAGCGTCGGTTTTTTTAAAGATTATCTTTCAATTTAAAAAAACGTTACAGGAATTTTGCCAAACGGAGACCAGATTTAGATTCCTAGTAAAATTTCGAGTGAAATGGGGGTCACTTTGTTAAGTTTCTAGAGTAAAAGAAAAAGTGATTGGCTTGGTAAACGAATCCGACTATTGAAAAAATGGGACGAATTTCAAAGGAAAAGGTAGGGCATTACTTTTAAAGCAATTGGAATCTCGATAAACGCCATACATTTTCATGATCAGCGTTGAATTCTACGCAATAAAGACTAAGTTTGGTAAGAATTGGGGGATGAAAAAAATGACAAAAATGCACGACAATTAAATAAAAGGGACGAATTTCAAAGAAAAGGTCGGGCATTACTTTTAAACCAATTGGAATTTAAACAAGCGCCATACATATTCGTGATCATCGTTGAATTCTTCAGAAGAAAAACTAAGTTTTGTAAGAATTAGAGGATGAAAAAAAAAATGACCCAAACGTTCGGAAATCAGAAATGCGTTACAATTAAGCCCATTTGAAAGAAGAGCGTTTAAAAAAGAATCCTACAGCAGTTCAAATTTTTTTACTTTGTTTTTTCGATGTTTTTCTTATACTTTTTATGGAAATGCATTATCTAAGTGCAATAATTTGAGTTCTTATTAACGCAGAGAAAAGTTTTAATAGTCATCGGGTTTGGGAGCGACTCCCCGTTCGAATGACACCAAGTTTTTTAAATCGGTCAGAAAGTTCGCTGTCAGCCTCAAAGCGTCGGTTTTTAAAGATGATCTTTCAATTTAAAAAAAACGTTACAGGAATTTCGCCAAACGAAGACCAGATTTAGATTCCTGGTAAAATTTCGAGTGAAATTGGTCACTTTGGTAAGTTTCTAGAGTGAAAGAAAAAGTGATTGGCTTGTTCACCGAATCAGACTATTGAAAAAAAAAAAATTGGACTAATTTCAAAGAAAAGGTAGGGCATAACTTTTGAAGCATTTGGAATTTCGGTAAACGCCATACATATTCGTGACCAGCGTTGAATTCTACGCAAGAAAGACTAAGTTTGGTAAGAATTGTGGCATGAAAAAAAATGACAAAAATGCACGACTATTGAATAAAAGGGACGAATTTCAAAGAAATGGTCGGGCATAACTTTTAAACCAATTGGAATTTACACAAGCGCCATACATATTCCTGATCAGCGTTGAATTCTTCAGAAGAAAAACTAAGTTTGGTAAGAACTAGAGGAGCACAAAAATTTGACCCAAACGCTGGGAACTTAGAAATGCATTACAATTATGGCCATTTGAAAGAAGAGCGTTTAAAAGGGATCCTACAGCCGTTAAAAATTTTTTACTTTGATTTTTGGATATTTTTCTTATACTCTTCATGGAAATGCATTATCTAAGTGCAATAATTCGAGTTCTAATAAACGCAGAGTAAAGTTTTAATATTTATTGGGTTTCGGAGCGACTCCCCGTTAAAATGACACCCAGTTTTTTTAAATCGGTCGGTAATTTCTCTGTCCAGCTTCAAAGTGTCGGTTTTTTAAAGATTATCTTTTAATTTAAAAAAACGTTACAGGAATTTTGCCAAACGGAGACTAGATTTAGATTCCTGGTAAAATTTCGAGTGAAATGGGTCACTTTGGTAAGTTTCTAGAGTGAAAGTAAAAAGTGATTAGGTTGTTCACCGAATCTGACTAATGAAAAAAAAATGGGTCGAATTTCAAAGGAAAGGTTGGGCATAACTTTTGAAGCAATTGGACTTTCGACAAGCGCCATACATATTCGTGATCAGGGTTGAATTATACGGAAGAAAGACTAAGTTTGTTAAGAATTGGGAGATGAAAAAAAAAGGACAAAAATGCACGACTATTGAATAAAAGGGACGAATTTCAAAGAAAAGGTCGGGCATTACTTTTAAACCAATTGGAATTTAACAAGTGCCATACATATTCGTGATCAGCGTTGAATTCTTCAGAAGAAAAACTAAGTTTTGTAAGAACTAGAGGATGAAAAAAAATGACCCAAACGTTTGGAACTCAGAAATGCGTTACAATTATGCACATTTGAAAGAAGAGTGTTTAAAAAGGGATCCTACAGCAGTTCAAATTTTTTTACTTTGTTTTTTCGATGTTTTTCTTATACTTTTCATGGAAATGCATTATCTAAGTGCAATAATTCGAGTTCTAATAAACGCAGAGTAGAGTTTTAATATTTATTGGGTTTGGGAGCGACTCCCCGTTCGAATGACACCCAGTTTTTTTTTTAAATCGGTCGGTAATTTCTCTGTCCAGCTTCAAAGCGTCGGTTTTTTTAAAGATTATCTTTCAATTTAAAAAAACGTTACAGGAATTTTGCCAAACGGAGACCAGATTTAGATTCCTAGTAAAATTTCGAGTGAAATGGGGGTCACTTTGTTAAGTTTCTAGAGTAAAAGAAAAAGTGATTGGCTTGGTAAACGAATCCGACTATTGAAAAAATGGGACGAATTTCAAAGGAAAAGGTAGGGCATTACTTTTAAAGCAATTGGAATCTCGATAAACGCCATACTTTTTCATGATCAGCGTTGAATTCTACGCTATAAAGACTAAGTTTGGTAAGAATTGGGGATGAAAAAAATGACAAAAATGCACGACAATTAAATAAAAGGGACGAATTTCAAAGAAAAGGTCGGGCATTACTTTTAAACCAATTGGAATTTAAACAAGCGCCATACATATTCGTGATCATCGTTGAATTCTTCAGAAGAAAAACTAAGTTTTGTAAGAATTAGAGGATGAAAAAAAAAAATGACCCAAACGTTCGGAAATCAGAAATGCGTTACAATTAAGCCCATTTGAAAGAAGAGCGTTTAAAAAAGAATCCTACAGCAGTTCAAATTTTTTTACTTTGTTTTTTTCGATGTTTTTCTTATACTTTTTATGGAAATGCATTATCTAAGTGCAATAATTTGAGTTCTTATTAACGCAGAGAAAAGTTTTAATAGTCATCGGGTTTGGGAGCGACTCCCCGTTCGAATGACACCAAGTTTTTAAATCGGTCAGAAAGTTCGCTGTCACGCCTCAAAGCGTCGGTTTTTTTAAAGATGATCTTTCAATTAAAAAAAAAGATACAGGAATTTTGCCAAACGGAGACCAGATTTAGATTCCTGGTAAAATTTCGAGTGAAATGGGTCACTTTGGTAGGTTTCTAGAGTGAAAGAAAAAGTGATTGGCTTGTTTACCGAATCAGACTATTGAAAAAAATTGGACTAATTTCAAAGAAAAGGTAGGGCATAACTTTTGAAGCAATTGGAATTTCGGTAAACGCCATACATATTCGTGACCAGCGTTGAATTCTACGCAAGAAAGACTAAGTTTGGTAAGAATTGTGGCATGAAAAAAATGACAAAAATGCACGACTATTGAATAAAAGGGACGAATTTCAAAGAAATGGTCGGGCATAACTTTTAAACCAATTGGAATTTACACAAGCGCCATACATATTCCTGATCAGCGTTGAATTCTTCAGAAGAAAAACTAAGTTTGGTAAGAACTAGAGGAGCACAAAAATTTGACCCAAACGCTGGGAACTTAGAAATGCATTACAATTATGGCCATTTGAAAGAAGAGCGTTTAAAAGGGATCCTACAGCCGTTAAAAATTTTTTACTTTGATTTTTGGATATTTTTCTTATACTCTTCATGGAAATGCATTATCTAAGTGCAATAATTCGAGTTCTAATAAACGCAGAGTAAAGTTTTAATATTTATTGGGTTTCGGAGCGACTCCCCGTTAAAATGACACCCAGTTTTTTTAAATCGGTCGGTAATTTCTCTGTCCAGCTTCAAAGTGTCGGTTTTTAAAGATTATCTTTTAATTTAAAAAAACGTTACAGGAATTTTGCCAAACGGAGACTAGATTTAGATTCCTGGTAAAATTTCGAGTGAAATGGGTCACTTTGGTAAGTTTCTAGAGTGAAAGAAAAAAGTGATTAGGTTGTTCACCGAATCTGACTAATGAAAAAAAAAATGGGTCGAATTTCAAAGGAAAGGTTGGGCATAACTTTTGAAGCAATTGGACTTTCGACAAGCGCCATACATATTCGTGATCAGTGTTGAATTATACGGAAGAAAGACTAAGTTTGTTAAGAATTGGGGAGATGAAAAAAAAAGGACAAAAATGCACGACTATTGAATAAAAGGGACGAATTTCAAAGAAAAGGTCGGGCATTACTTTTAAACCAATTGGAATTTAACAAGTGCCATACATATTCGTGATCAGCGTTGAATTCTTCAGAAGAAAAACTAAGTTTTGTAAGAACTAGAGGATGAAAAAAATGACCCAAACGTTTGGAACTCAGAAATGCGTTACAATTATGCACATTTGAAAGAAGAGTGTTTAAAAAGGGATCCTACAGCAGTTCAAATTTTTTTACTTTGTTTTTTCGATGTTTTTCTTATACTTTTCATGGAAATGCATTATCTAAGTGCAATAATTCGAGTTCTAATAAACGCAGAGTAGAGTTTTAGTATTTATTGGGTTTGGGAGCGACTCCCCGTTCGAATGACACCCAGTTTTTTTTTAAATCGGTCGGTAATTTCTCTGTCCAGCTTCAAAGCGTCGGTTTTTTTAAAGATTATCTTTCAATTTAAAAAACGTTACAGGAATTTTGCCAAACGGAGACCAGATTTAGATTCCTAGTAAAATTTCGAGTGAAATGGGGGTCACTTTGTTAAGTTTCTAGAGTAAAAGAAAAAGTGATTGGCTTGGTAAACGAATCCGACTATTGAAAAAAATGGGACGAATTTCAAAGGAAAAGGTAGGGCATTACTTTTAAAGCAATTGGAATCTCGATAAACGCCATACTTTTTCATGATCAGCGTTGAATTCTACGCTATAAAGACTAAGTTTGGTAAGAATTGGGGGATGAAAAAAATGACAAAAATGCACGACAATTAAATAAAAGGGACGAATTTCAAAGAAAAGGTCGGGCATTACTTTTAAACCAATTGGAATTTAAACAAGCGCCATACATATTCGTGATCATCGTTGAATTCTTCAGAAGAAAAACTAAGTTTTGTAAGAATTAGAGGATGAAAAAAAAATGACCCAAACGTTCGGAAATCAGAAATGCGTTACAATTAAGCCCATTTGAAAGAAGAGCGTTTAAAAAAGAATCCTACAGCAGTTCAAATTTTTTTACTTTGTTTTTTCGATGTTTTTCTTATACTTTTTATGGAAATGCATTATCTAAGTGCAATAATTTGAGTTCTTATTAACGCAGAGAAAAGTTTTAATAGTCATCGGGTTTGGGAGCGACTCCCCGTTCGAATGACACCCAGTTTTTTTAAATCGGTCAGAAAGTTCGCTGTCCAGCGTCAAAGCGTCGTTTTTTTTAAAGATGATCTTTCAATTTAAAAAAAACGTTACAGGAATTTCGCCAAACGAAGACCAGATTTAGATTCCTGGTAAAATTTCGAGTGAAATTGGTCACTTTGGTAAGTTTCTAGAGTGAAAGAAAAAGTGATTGGGGCTTGTTCACCGAATCAGACTATTGAAAAAAAAATGGGACGAATTTCAAAGAAAAGGTAGGGCATAAATTTTAAACTAATCGGAATTCCAACAAGCGCCATAATAATTCGTGATCAGCGTTGAATTCTGCACAAGAAAAACTAAGTTTGGAAAGAAATAGAGAAGGAAAAAAATGACCCAAACGTTTGGAAATCAAAAATGCGTTACAATTGAGCCCAATTGAAAGAAGAGAACTTAAAAAGGAATCCTACAGCAGTTCAAATTTTTTAACTTTGTTCCTTGGATGTTTTTCTTATACTTTTCATGGAAATGCATTATCTAAGTGCAATAATTCGAGTTCTAATATACGCAGAGTAAAGTTCTAATAGTCATCCGGTTTGGGAGCGACTCCCCGTTCGAATGACACCCAGTTTTTTTAAATCGGTCAGTAAGTTCCCTGTCACGCCTCAAAGCGTCGGTTTTTTTAAAGATGATCTTTCAAATTAAAAAAAAGTTACAGGAATTTCGCCAAACGGAGACCAGATTTAGATTTCTGGTAAAATTTCGAGTAAAATGGGTCACTTTGGTAAGTTTCTAGAGTGAAAGAAAAAAGTGATTAGCTTCTTCACCGAATCAGACTATTGAAAACAAAATGGGACAAATTTCAAAGAAAAGGTAGGGCATAACTTTTGAAGCAATTGGAATTTCGATAAACGCCCTACATATTCGTGATCAGCCGTTGAATTCTACGTAAGAAAGTTTGTAAAGAATTAGGGGAAGAAAAAAAATGACAAAAATGCATGACTATTGAATACAAGGGAAGAATTTCTAAGAAAAGGTCGGGCATAAATTTTAAACCAATTGGAATTTACACAAGCGCCATACATATTCGTGATCAGCGTTGAATTCTTCGGAAGAAAAACTAAGTTTGGTAAGAATTAGAGGATGAAAAAGAAATGACCCAAACGTTCGGAAATCAGAAATGCGTTACAATTAAGCCCATTTGAAAGAAGAGCGTTTAAAAAGGGATTCGACAGCAGTTCAAATTTTTTAACTTTGTTTTTTAGATGTTTTTCTTATACTTTTCATGGAAATGCATTACCTATGTGCAAAAATTCGAGTTCTAATGAACACAGAGTAAAGTTTTAATAGTCATCTGGTTTGGAAGCGACTTCCCGTTTGAATGACACCCAGTATTTTTTTAAATCGGTCGGTAAATTCGCTGTCCAGCGTCAAAGCGTCGGTTTTTTTTAAAGATGATCTTTCAGTTTCAAAAAAAATTTACAGGAATTTGGCCAAACGGAGACCAGATTTAGATTTCTGGTAATATTTCGAGTGAAATGGGTCACTTTGGTAAGTAAGTTTCTTGGGTGAAAGAAAAAAGTGATTGGCTTGGTCAACGAATCAGACGATTGAAAAAGAATGGGACGAATTTCAAAGAAAATTTAGGGCATAACCTTTTAAGTATTTGGAATTTCGACAAACGCCATACATATTCGTGATCAGCGTTGAATTCTACGCAGGAAAAACTATGTTTGGTAAGAATTGGGGGATGAAAAAAATGACCCAAATGCACGGCTATTGAATAAAAGGAACGAATTTAAAAGAAAAGGCTGGGCATAACTTTTGAACCAATCGGAATTCCAACAACCGTAATAAAAATTCGTGAACAGCGTTGAACTCTGCACACAAGAAAAACTATGTTTGGTAAGAAATAGAGAGGGATAAAAAAAATGACCCAAATGTTCGGATATCAAAAATGCGTTACAATTAAGCCCATTTCAAAGAAGAGCGTTTAAAAAGGAATCCTACAGCAGTTCAAATTTTTTAAGTTTGTTTTTTCGATGTTTTTCATGGAAATGCATTATCTAAGTGCAATAATTCGAGTTCTAATAAACGCAGAGTAAAGTTTTAATAGTCATCGGGTTTGGGAGCGACTCCCTGTTCGAATGACACCCAGTTTATTTAAATCGGTCGGTAAGTTCGCTGTCACGCCTCAAAGCGTCGGTTTTTTTAAAGATGATCTTTCAATTTAAAAAAAATTAAAAGAAATTCGCAAAACGGAGACCAGATTTAGATTCCTGGTAAAATTTCGAGTGAAATGGGTCTTTTTCGTAAGCTTCTAGGGTGAAAGAAAAAAGTGATTGGCTTGGTCATCGAATCAGATCATTCGGGGAAAAAATGGGACGAATTTCAAAGAAAAGGTAGGGCATAACTTTTGAAGCAAATGGAATTTCGACAAACGCTATACATATTCGTCATCAGTGTTGAATTCTACGCAAGAAAAACTAAGTTTGGTAAGAATTGGAGGATGAAAAAATGACCCAAATGCTCGACTATTGAATAAAAGGGACGAAATTCAAAGAAAAGGCTCTAAATATTTTTTCAACCAATTGGATTTTCGATAAACGCCATACATATTCGTGATCAGCGTTGAATTATGCACAAGAAACACTAAGTTTGTTAAGAATTAGTAGATGAAAAAAAAATGACCCAAACGTTCGGAAATCAGAAAAGCCTATTTAAAAGAAGAGCGTTTAAAAATGGATCCTGCAGCAGTTCAAATTTTTTATCTTTGATTTTTGGATGTTTTTCTTATACTTTTCATGGAAATGCATCATCTCAGTGCAATAATTCGAGTTCTAATAAACGCAGAGTAAAGTTTTAATAGTCATCTCATTTGGGAGCGATTGCCCGTTAGACACCCAGTTTTTTGAAATCGGTCAGTAAATTCGCTGTCCAGCCTCAAAGCGTCGGTTTTTTTAAAGATGATCTTTCAATTTAAAAAAAAAGTTCGAGGAAATTCGCCAAACGGAGACCAGATTTAGATTCCTGGTAAAATTTCTAGTGTAATGGGTCTCTTTGGGAAGTTTCTAGATTGAAAGAAAAAAAAGATTGGCTTGGTCACCGAATCAGACTATTGAAAAAAAAATGGGACGAATTTCAAAGTAATGGTAGGGCATAACTTTTGAAGCAATTGGAATTTCAACAAACGCCATACATATTCGTCATCAGCGTTGAATTCTACGCAAGAAAGACTAAGTTTGGTAAGAATTGGGGGATGAAAAAAAATGACAAAAATGCACAACTATTGAATAAAAGGGACGAATTTCAAAGAAAAGGTTGTTCAAAACATTTGAAGCAATTGAAATTTCGACAAACGCCATACATATTCGTGATCAGCGTTGAATTGTACGCAAGAAAAAATAATTTTGGTAAGAATTGGGTGGTGAAAAAAAAAGACCCAATTGCACGGCTATTGAATAAAAGGGACGAATTTCAAAGAAACGGTTGGGAATAACTTTTACACCAACCGGAATTTCAACAAGCCCCATACATATTCGTGATCAGCGTGGAATTCTACGCAAGAAAAACTAAGCTTAGTAAGAATTGGGGGTTGAAAAAAAATGACAAAAATGCACGACTATTGAATAAAAAGGACGAATTTCAAAGAAAAGATTGGGCATAACTTTTAAACCAATTAGAATTTCAATAAGCGCCATAATAATTTGTGATCAGCGTTGAATTCTGCACAAGAAAAACTGAGTTTGGTAAGAATTAGAGGATTAAAAAAGAAACACCCAAACGTTCGGAAATCAGGAATGCGTTACACTTAAGGACAGTCGGTATGGTAAACACCTTCCAGAAATCGATTTTGAGATTTTGATATTTCTCAAATCTCCAAATTAAGCCCTTTCCAATGATATAACATACTAGTCAATTTTTGAATTAGAAGTATTTTAAAATGTTTTTTTAAAAAATAATCAACTGATTTGCCACGCCTACTTTGACAGATAGAAATGTAAACATATTGGCCTTTTAAAACTGGGATGCTCTTGCAAAGCCATTATCTGTTTTATTTATTCCCACGAAATTAACTGTAGAATAACTGCAAGTGTAACTGTTAAGGTTGTTTACCTATTTTTGGCGCTTTCTAACACGTTTTGATTGAGCACTTGTCGTTTCGATACTTAAAATTTCTGAAATTTTGAAATGCCAAGATTGCAAAAAGTTTTCAAGAAACGCCAATGTATTATCCATGTAAGAATACTATTAATAGCAAAGTACCACTGATTGTAAATTAAATGCTCAAGCTGAACATGCACATGATTCAAAGCAGTCATGTGCAAAAGAAAAGAAAATTCCCGATTTAAATGAGAGTTTTTCTTCTTTAGGTGATAGCGTAGGTATTTTAAATGCAATCATATGAATTTGAATATTCTTGCTTTTGTTTTCAAGAATGAAGTTCACTGCAAAATGTGCAACAGTGGTTTAGACATGCAAGTTTTTTTTAAAAGGTAAGTCTGGACTGGCTATTACGTTTGTCCTGAAATGTTTTGCTTGTCCATATCGTGTAGAATTCTCTTCAAATTTTCATGAAGGAACACAAATTGCTACAATAAATACCAGGTTTGTGTATGCTATGCGCGTTCAATTGGAAAAGGTGCAGAAGCAGGGAGAATGTTCTGCGGCATAATGAATCTTCCGCAACCACCTACAAGGTTTTCTCCTTACGGTGAGCGAATTTTAAATGCTGCTAAACTTGTTTATGAGGATTCAATTCAAAATACTGCGAAGGAAGCTATTTGTGAAAATGAAGGTAACAAAAATATAGCAGTAGCTGTAGATGGGACATGGCAGAAGCGTGGTTACACATCCTTGAATGGTGTAGTTACTGTGACCAGAGCATTGATACAGGTAAGGTGATAGATGTTGATATTCTTTCGAAATATTGCGCTTGTAAAAACTTGCCTTTTCATGAAAAGGATTGTAAAAGGAACTACGTTGGATCTAGTGGAGCGATGGAAATCCAAGGTGCGTCTAAAATTTTTCAACGGTCATTATCTTTACATAATGCCCGATATATTACGTACTTAGGAGATGGGGATTGCAAAGCATTTGATGCGGTAAAAAAGAAAAACATTTATGGAAATGAATATCCAATTGAAAATTGGAGTGTATTAGCCATGTAATGAAGCGCATGGGAACAAGATTACGCCGATTAAAAGCTCAATTGAAAGGGCAAATCTTGTCAGACGGTAAGTGTTTAAGTGGGAAAAATCGTTTGACTGAACATGAAATTGATAACTTGCAGTCATACTATGGATCAGCTATTCGGAGAAATCACAGCAGTGTTCAGAATATGCGGCAAGCTATCTGGGCCATTTTTCTGCATAAGTTATCAACTGATGAATATCCTCAACATGGTTTTTGTCCCATCGGGGAAGATTCATGGTGTGGATTTAAAAAGGCTGAAGCATCAGGTAAGTCTTACAAACATAAAAACAGTCTTCCGGTCGCTGTTGTTGAAGCAATGCGTCCTATATTTAGAGATCTTTCCCATCCTGATCTGTTGAAAAAATGTTTGCATGGAAAAACACAAAACCCGAATGAAAGTTTTCATAATGTCGTTTGGTCACGTGTTCCCAAAGCAACATTTGTACAGATTGAAACACTTTCACTTGGTGTTTATGATGCTGTTTGTTCCTTTAATGATGGTAATGTATCGAAATTAAAAATGCTTCAAAAAATGGGCGTAGAACCAGGGGAATTTTCAGTAAGTGCCATGAAACTTCTCGATAGGGAAAGACTAATGAAAGCAATTTATGCTTTTTCTGGACGCTCGAAGAAAATTAGAAAAGATAAAAGAAGAAAAAGAAAGAAGATAATATTAAGAAAAATAAGGTAAAAACCGGCTACAGTGCAGGATCTTTTTGATGAGGTAAAAATTTATACAAAAGCTCTACTGTGTTTTCTAATTAATATATTTTTCAAGTAATCTGTTCTTTTTTCTTTAAATCTACTGTATGCATGAATTGGAGACTTTTACTATATATTTCATATATATTGTTGTGTGTGTTCTTATTCTTTATGCAAAATTTTTTAAATATTTCTTTGACATTTTTCACTAATGAACACATGTCGTAACACAGAAAATGACTATTTTTATTAAATTGTGTATTCTTTTTTTCTATAAATCTACCGTATGCATGAACTGGAAATTTTTACTATATTTTTCATATGTATTGTGTGTTTTTATTCTTTATGCAAAATTTTTTTAAATATTTCTTTCACATTTTTCACTAATGAACACATGTCGTAACACAGAAAATGACGATTTTTATTAAATTGTGTATTCTTTTTTTCTATAAATCTACCATATGCATGAACTGGAAATTTTTACTATATATTTCATATGTATTGTATGTTTTTATTCTTTATGTAAAATTTTAAAAATATTTCTCAGACATTTTTCACTAATGAACATATGTCGTGACACAGAAAATGACAATTTTTAATAAATTGTGTATTCTTTTTTCTATACTTCTACTGTATGCATGAACTGGAAATGTTTACTATATATTTCATATGTATTGTGTATTTATACAAATTTTTAAGCTTTGGTGTTCAATAGTTTTTTAGTAAAAGGTTTATAAATATCTAAAAATGCAATGCCTTTTTTCGTTGCACATAGCTTGTTACATATATAAAAATACATAAATTTCATGTTCAAGAAATCTGTTTTTATGTTTTTGTTGTTTTGAATACCATTTACCAAATATTTAAAGAAAATTTTTAATTCTGCTGCTGTAAAACATTGTGTTAACAGGTGAATATATAAAACACTAATGAAACTTTTCGAAATAGTGTATAATCATGTATTACCAAAGCCATATTTTCATGTATTGACACATTTTCACATGGTATTTATGATGCTTTATAGTCAAAATTTGATGAAAGTAATGTATCAGAACTGAAAATTCCTCAAAAATTGATACAGAATTTGAGTAAAATAATTAAACGCTAAAAAAATACCTCGATAGCTTAAAAGTGAAAAATGCTATAAATGTATTTTCTGAGAAATCTAAGTATAAGAAAAAACTAAAAAGCCGAAAAAGTAATAGAGAATAAGCTAATATTTAATAAAATAGGGCAAATACTTGTTGTAATTCATTATTTTTGTGATCAAGTGCTTTTTTTTACACTAAAAATGCAATTATCTCAAATGGTTGTTTTCAAACTGCGGGTACAGTTTTCTCAGAATCTACAGAATGAGTGCTCATGCAATTTTTACTGCACATAAATAATATGTAACTCTATATACTAAGCTTATTTTTTTGGAGATTTTCCTGAAATATTTTGCTGAAAAGCAGTTATCGTAAAAAATTTGACAGTTTTCAAAAATTTCAAAGTGATACTTTTACGATGAATTTTTTTGAAAAAATTAAACAATATATTTTAAATATATTTACTAGTATTTAAATAAAAAGCCTAATTAATATACAGACAAAATTTGAAGTTTATATATTTAACAGTTTCTGAGAAACTTGTACCTAAAATGGCTCAATTTAACATTGTCGGTATAGGCCCTACCGACTTCCCTTAAGCCCATTTGAAAAAAGAGCGTTTAAAAAGGAATCCTACAGCAGTTCAAATGTTTTAACTTTGTTTTTTCGATGTTTTTCTTATATTTTTCATGGAAATGCATTATCTAAGTGCAATAATTCGAGTTCTAATAAACGCAGAGTAAAGTTTTAATACGACTGCCCGTTGGAATGACACCCAGTTTTTCTTAAATCGGTCAGTAAGTTCGCTGTCCAGCCTCAAAGCATCTGTTTTTTTAAAGATGATCTTTCAATTTAAAAAAAAAAGTTACAGGAATTTTGCCAAAACGGAGACCAGACTTTGATTCCTGGTAAAATTTCGAGTGAAATGGGTCACTTTGGTAAGTTTCTAGGGGGAAAGAAAAAAGTGATTGGCTTGGTCACCGAATCAGACGATTGAAAAAAAAATGGGCCGAATTTCAAAGAAAAGGTAGGGCATAACTTTTGAAGCAATTATAAATTCGACAAACGCCATACATATTCGTGATTGGCATTGAATTCTACGCAAGAAAAACTGGATCATTTCATTCTCCATGTCGAGTTGTATCTTTTAAACAAAGCCCTGCTTAGTGATATTGTTAGTCAGTTTTCTGGAGATTTGGAAGCTTTGCGTTTGCTCTTGGAACAAATCCCCATTTCTCAACTCTAAGTGCATCTATCCCAATGGATTCATTACATTCTCCTTTCCAACAACATTCGTCTCAATATTAAACTCGTGGCCCTTATACAAAAGAATATGGACAAATTATCCCCACCCAACCACTTGGAAAAGGAAATTCAACAATGGTTAAATGCTTTGAAACCCCAGAGAAAAGTGGATTTGGTCACGGAATCCTACCTCCTCCTGTTATTTATGTTGCATCTACGTTTCATCTACGAAAAGTTTCCCGTGAAAATGTTTGAAATTAAATTTAATGCTTTGAAGATGGCCGAATCTCCTTTCTGGAAGCGCTGGATGAATGCATCGCACGGTCCAGAAAGCGTTTCTACTACGTATTATGCTATACTGGGCATCTCGGCCACCGTCATGGGTGGATGTTTGTGCAAGCTATTGGGTTGAATCGAATCATTTCCGTGAAACCATTCAGCGACAAATTGGCAAGAGTAAAGTCTGTACTAAAGAGACATTCATTTGACGAACCATGCCATCGATGCACTCTGTAATAAAGATACCAGATGAAAGGGACAAACCATGTTGATCTGTACCTTGAAAAATTTAAATTGTAAATAAAGAGAGTAAAAAATTTTTGTGTGTAATGTTTTTTGTGTGTGAAAATGTTTGAAATGAAAAAGTAAATTGACAGTTGAAACTGTCTTCTACAAGTAAATATATATATATATATATATATATTAACGAGTTATTAGCTTAAAGCTCAGCACAAGCTTCTGCAAGTTTTGAGTGAATGAAAATTAATGTCAGTGCCTCAATCACTTGTGACACCTAATTGATTCCCTCTGCTCAATGTCTCGAGGGTCATCACGCTCTGCGTTCACGCAAGCAGTGTGTTGAAACAAGTTGGCTTCACAGTCTCGAGATTGTCAAATATCTGTGCTTGGCACCCTTTCTGAAGGATGATGCAATCTGAACACAATGATTCCCTGAGCACATGCAAACAAGAAAGCAATGATTCCACTGAATGCTGCATATGTTTGAACAATGATGATTCTGAACGGTACACACTGAGTCAATGCAAACATACATTTCATTCAATTTGCTTAAAATAATGGGTGGAGAGTGGCAAAAATACATGTCCCTATTGTCGTGGTAAATTACTTAAAAAAAGATAAAATTAATGATGTGGTGCATTCGTATTGCAGTTTTTACGAGATATATATGGCCCCGACATTGATGCATTCGACTTGGAATATTTAATGTCCCACACGGAAAGTGACTCGGATTCTGAAAGTTTTTCCGAATCAATGTTGGAGTTTATACCAGGCACGATGGACCAAGTGATACAAGATTTACTTGGACCCATCCCTAGATGTTAGAAGGATGCAGGTTATTTTGGAAATTTTTTACAACCTCGGAATCGATCCACCCTACTGGGCAAGTTGTAAAATAAAATGATTTAGAAAAAAATAAATAAAAAATAAACAAATTTCCGGTTCTCTAGCTTTATAAGCGAGGCTCATGCCCCACAGATTCATTCATTCACAGCAGCTTGATTAAAGCTCTATTGATCCTCCCTGTGTTCCAGCCGTGTTCCTATCATCCTGACCACCAGACCCAACTGTGATTATCTTGTTTCCATTGAATGGATGCGTTACCAGAGGCAGTGGGTGCATTATTGCATTTTTTCCGCAAGTCCTTCTGACAATAGACCGGTGGAAATTCGTCCGAGCCTGGAAAGCCTGCAATTCTTTTCCTACCAGGACATTGTGAAAAACTTGAAGCATTCCCATTCCCTCATGGAGGAGGACGAAAGTTGGTATCACAACGACATTGTGCAAGTGCCCCATGTGAGAAGAACTGGAACATTTTATCAAGGTCCACCTGCTGAAAGATTATTTGGAACGAGGGAGCCACGGTTCGGATTTGGTGATTTGAGCCACAGATCTGGCCACCTACATGTATTTGGACCGGATCATTCCCGAGGTCATGCAATATGTTGGAGAAAAGCACCAGGTCGAAACACTGGACCACGACATGATTAAACGTTACCGCTGGAGGGAAGAAGAATCTGCCAATGTGTAATGGCTGCCAACCTGTATTGTAACCTGCCAACCTGTATTGTGTAACCTGCCAATCTGCCTAGACTGTGTAACCTGCCAATCTGACTAGACTGTGTAACCTGCCAACCTGCCTAGACTGTGTAACCTGCCAACCTGCATAGACTTCGTGTAAGCTGCTAAACTGTGATGTCTCTGCCAAACTATATTGTCTCTATGTAACCTGTATTGTCAATTTATGTAACATGCAAAAACAACCTGAATAAACTTTGTAATTTAAAATTTTAAACCGTGGAGTTGTGTGTCTCTCGATATAGATTAAAAAAAATTTTAATTGTTAGTATAAAAGACTTCTCGAGCTCTACATCTTAGCATGAACATGTGGTTCCAGTTCGCTCTCAATGCTTCAGTCCCTCCAGTCCAAGTCTTGATTGGAGTGGATGGTAACCTGTACTTTCACCTTTGGGATATCCTTCAATTGTCGCAACTTAAAAAGGTTTCCAAGCATTCCCACATATTTCCTTGTAAACCTGTGCTGCCTTCTCATACGTATTATTTCAAGACTCTTCAAAATACCCGTGCAGTGGATATCGAAGGACTCTTTTCCATTTTGCATGCTGAAAATATCGTGATGAGAGATTTGTTTTTAAAGGCCCTCACCATTGGCTATGCTGATCAAACGGGAATGCGAAAGATTACGGACAAGTTTGAAAAGGGTCCTAAATTAACCCTGGGGGACACTCGTGACAATAAAAGTGTGTTTATTCCCGAGTGGATTCATCGTTTTAAACTGGATGTGAAAACGGTTCGTCGGGAAGAAGTCACATGTCAAAAGCCCATTCATTCATGTGAAAGCTCCCATACCAACAGACTGCCCCAGTGAACTCATTTTTGACTCGATTGAATCCAATCCTCACAATGTATCCCAACCCGTGATTGAAATCATCATTCCCATGGAGGAATACTAACCAGATGAAACGTCTCACCATGGAATCTGATGAAACATTTTCTCTGGAGCGCAATGACTTTGTTGAAAGAATGTGCCTTCCCATGAAACCTGTTGCAATTTCTCAGTTTCCCCAAGGAATCTGTTGCAACTTGCAGTTCCCAAGGAATCTGATGAAACAACTTGCAATGCCCCCAAGGAATCTGATGAAACAACTTGCAATGCCCCAAGTAATCTGATGAAACAACTTGCAATGCCCCCAAGCAATCTGGTGAAACAATAAACACCCAGTGTTTAAATCATCCAGAGTCTGGTTTAACTGACTGAGCCAAAAGTAAAAATATTTGTTGGCTCTCGAAAGTTGGCAAGAGAATAAATTATTTTACTTTGCTGCGCAAAACTTGTCAAAACACCAGATGAAAAGTGACAAACCATAGTCGTCACTAAATAGATTGCACCTATAGCAGTAAAAATGTCAATTGTAAATAAAGAGTAAGAAACAAAAAAAATTGTGTGTGTAATGTCTGTGTGTGTGGAAATTTTTGTAAATGAAAAAGTAAAAGGACAGCCAAAACTGTGTCCTCTACAAGTAAAAAAAAAAAATTTTTAAGTAGAGTTTAAATACTTTGCGAAGTCCTGCAAGTTACAATTGCATCATGATTGAAATTTACAAATCACACGGATGGTACTTCCTCATTGTTCCCAATGTAGCATTTCCCACTTTTGTGGAAAATTATGTTTTACCTTGTCGAGTTGGAACTCATCTGAAATTTCATGGTTTTCCACTTGCATTTTTTACCGATGCACCCTGTGTTCTCAATGTCCAATTTGAACGTACCGAGGCTGGATTCTTTTGCAAACACAACCCCATCCTTTAATCACTCCCCATGTAATGGAGGATGGCATTGTGCCCTTTAAGGCTATGCTTGACTATATCCTGCCTGAAATCATCTCTCATTATCCCGAATTGACCATGAAATATTACGACACCATCATTTGTGTTTGGCCTCAAACCTTTTGGACCATGAAACAAAGAAACCATTGGAAATTGGATTCCTATCTGCAAATGAAGCCTTTGAGATATTCTCCCTGTCAGGACAAAAAAATCTTTACCAGCTTAAACGAACTGTTGGGGGAAAAGGATTGGGTTCGAGAGCTATTGAAGAATGGCAGTGGTGAACCTTTTGATGAACCATGAATCCCCTTTATTCGAATCATTTCATCTTGAAAACAATTTTACGATCCCAATGTCCCGGGGTAAAACCCATTCCAAATTACAGTACATTGCCTACCGTACGGCAAAGGATTACAAATGGTACCCCCCTGAATCAAGTCATGATTGAAATTTACATATCAAGTCAAAATTATTATTACATTTATGTTCCCAACATAACCTTTCCCTCATTTGTGGACAATCACATTTTACCTTGTCCTGTGGGAACTCGATTGAAATTTCATTGATACGCTTCCGATCGCTTTGCCGATGTCGAATTCCTACGGACTGAGGCTGGATTCCTTTACATACAAAATATTCATCCCTATTTTAACCGGGATGAAGTGATGACCCCTGATGCTCTGCGCGCTTTCATCCTGCGTGGATTCAAAAGTTTTCCCAGTTTAAAAATGAAGTATAATACTACAATGGTTTCCATTTGGGTCCAATATCATCCAGGAATTGTCCCAGAGGGTTGGAAATGCCACTCGGGGCAAACGAATTGTGACTAGTTTAAATGAATTGTGGGGAGATGCAAAAATGCCACAACAACATAGCGGATGGAGGTGGATATGTGTATTGTAAAACCAAAATATCAACATCACAAAGACAATAAGCATTGTTAAAAAAAATTTGTGTACCAATTACATCAAAACAGCATCATGTTGTTACATGATAAAAGTAATTATATTAAAAAAATAATTATTATTATTCTTAAAAAAAATTTAAAAAAATTTTTTTTGTTTTTGTATGTAGCATTTATATATCAAGCATATTGTTGTAGAGTTATTTTCTTTCTTGGTTCCAAGTGAAGCAGCACAGGAAGCCATTTAAAGAAATAAAAGAAAAGGTGCAAATGAAACAGGATAATTATTGGAAAAGGATAGTGGAGGATTTGAAGTCGGAACGAGATATATTTAAAATCGAGTTTCAATCCAAGGAAAATGAGTGGAAAGCTGAGAGAGATGCTCTTAAATCAGAAAGAGATACCTTGTGAAGGTCCCTTAGGACCTCACTTTGAGAACGAGAATAATTTTGAGTCACAGAACCAGTAGCCATTTTTATAAATAACTTTATTTGGTTACCTTTCCCAAATAGAATCAAAGACTTATTAACAAATACTTCTACTAATATTATGAGGTTTTAAAGGTAATATCCTTTAAATTAACTTAATTAATTAATGATCTAATTAATTAATTTATTAAATAACGATCACGCAGAGATTACCACGATAAGAGATCCCAGAATTATATTTAATAATGTTCTTATTGAACATTTAACTTTAATCTCACTCTTAAAACTTTAATGAGACTTTAAACACAAATCTATATTTACCGTTCGGAATCTCAATTCTTGAGATTAAATATCTCTAACAAGAAATCTTCAATTTAAATTCACTATAACTTTATGCTTCAATATCTATCTCCTACTGCTCTAACTTTACTATTTCGTTTGACTTAAATACTGAATCTAATCTGCATAACAAGGAATCATGTCCGCTTTTTGGAGTTGATTGGAAATAGGTAGGGAATTAAATTTCCCTAAAAAGGTCGACTCAGAAGGTTAGTGATAAAGTTCCGTATAGATTCGTCACAACCTTTAAAGCCGAAATAAATGTGTTTAAAACCGAAAGGGAAAATTATGGACTGAGAAGAATGCTCATCAATGTGACCCGAATGTTTTCAAATTCATTGCAACGATAAGAATGCTGGGAAATTACATGATATTGAATAGATTTATTACAATCACAAAAAAGCCATGACAATAATTATATTATTATTATTATTATGATTATTATTTTTAAAAAAAATTTTATGTAGACTCAGGAACATTGAAAAGAATGACCTAAGAAGAAAGCATCGGATTGAAATGAAATTTAATACACATAATGACACAGATGAGAGATTCACTTGATCTCAAAAACAAGACAATTAAACGAATACAGGGTGTGCAACGACACAAATACTGGACAACTTCAATAGCGCGTTGGACCACCTCCAGCTGCAATACATGCCGCCATACGGTCCGGCATTCAGTTGATTAGACACCTTATGTTGTCCTGAGGCAGATGGGCTCACAAATTTTGAACAGCCAACTCTAAATCATGTACAGAGTGGCACGATGGCTTCTACCGTTTTAGCTGATCCCACACGTGCTCTACAGGGGACAAATTGGGGGAGTTGGCCAGCCATGGAAAAGTCTGAAAATGACGTAGGAAGTCTTGAGAAACTCTTGCTGTATGCGGACGAGCATTATCTTGCTGGAAAATTGCCCCTGAGAGACCATTTAGGAAAGGTCCTACATGGGGTCGAAGAATATCATCAAAGTAACGTTGGCCCGTTAAGATTCCACGCATCACAATTGAAGTGGATCGGCTATAATAGGCTATGGCCCCCCAGACCATTACACCAGCTGTGCGGGCAGTGTGACGTAGAACAGTGGGGGGGAATTGTACCGCTCACCAGGGCGCCTCCACACCCATTCACGGTTATCATCTGTCCCCAAAACAAACCGGGATTCATCACTAAACACAACCTTTTGCCAATCTGTGACATTCCACATTGATCTGGCTTGGCACCACTGTAGACGCAGTTGCCGATGTTCCGACGGCGCGTCGACCAGCCTGCAGTTTTCTTCCCGATGATCAGGCCTCTCTCAAACTCGCTTAACTGTGAGAAATGACTTCTAGCACGTTTACCTGGCATGTTTCGCTTACCAAAGTCTTCCTACAATCGGCGGATAATCGTCACGTTTATGAATCTTCGAATTTGCGCTGGCTTATATAGCAACCTCTTCCTGATTGTAGCGCCACCTCGGTGTGTATGAGCATGCGTATTGGCACAAAACTTGGATCATTTGCATATCACATTACGTTGTACTTATTTGCAGAGTTTCGCGATTGTACTTAGCTTCCTTCTTGGATCGCTATTTTCAATGTTCCTGAGTGTATTTAGTATTTATATATCAAGTCTATTGTACAGTTATTTTCTTTCTTGGTTCCAAGTGAAGCAGCGCATGTCTCTCAGGACGCTTTACACGTATATAAATTCATCAAAGTATGTTGCCGTTCTTTGTCACATTTGTTTTGAATTCATGACCTTTGAACATTACTATCCCAAACATGCTTTGCAAAAACATTTTTTGAAAAATCGTAAAGAGTGCGTTTTTTGCATGGGATTGAGATATTTGCCTCATGGGCAAAGAATGAAGCGTGAGAATGTGAAGCATGTAGTAGAATGCTTAAAAGGCTTTGTGGCTCGTAGGAAAGATGATGATCGACCCCCGGATTATGACTCATTTGAAGGTGTCACATGCGCGCGCGCGCGCGCGCGAGTGCAAGTATTTCATCTCGCTACCCCACTCCATGTACGATCGTAGCAAAGATCCAACGTATGTGAGATTTTACGATTCGGTGTTTGAAAAATCTGACATGTGGACTAGAATTTAGTGAAGCGAGTGGTTTGGGGAAGGACGTTTACGGAATCATCCAATGCTACATGTCTCAAGACATGAATTGGTTTCCATTATGGTGAAACACGACGCTTTTCCCATATTTTGTCAGGAGATGGAAAAGATTCGGGACGAATTTGTCCTTTTACCCTTCTAGTGTCTGTGCGATGGATTCGAAGGTAAAATACAACACTGGCACATGATTCTGGCCTGTGAGCAAAAGAGCTCTTTTAAAAACATTTGGAAACACAAAATTCGTTATGATTTTCCAAACAAGGGACGCGCCAAGAAATGCGTGAAAATTCGAGATACTTTTCACTTGGCCCGGACCATTGTGTACGTGAGCCAGCCAAAGGCCATGTGTGATGGTAGAATCCCAGAAAATGTAGAAGGGAGACATACCTCGCATTTTCATATCAATTGACTATGCATGAACACAGTATTGTATTTTTATGCACTCTGTTTCCCAACGGGAGAGAAAGGTTACTTTCGGAACAAAACGGTAGGAAGAATATGGTACTGTGGGATATCCATGCTCGACGTGGGCCAGACAAGTGGCGTCATTTGAAATGGGTAGTCCCTATTAAAGTGACGGGTTCGAAGGTTATACATTGTCAAGTTCCCTTCAACGGCCAAGAAGAAAGGTATTTGACGCTGCATGGGGACAAGAAAATATATTTCACACCTGGATATTCACTTCAAATTCTCAAGGACGAAATGTACGTTTTATCCCCTAAGCAACACAATGTCATGAAGCATCTCAGGGAAATAAAAGAAAAGGTGCAAATGGAACGGGGTAATTATTGGAAAACGATAGTGGCGGATTTGAAGATGGAACGAGACGTATTTAAAAATGAGTTTCAATCCAAGGAAAATGAGTGGAAAGCTGAGAGAGATGTTCTTAAATCTGAAAGAGATACCTTTAAGGCTGAAAGAAATACCTTTAAAGCCAAAAGAGATATCTTTAAAGTCGAAAGAGATATCTTTAAAGTAGATAGAAATGTGTTAAAAACCGAAAGAGATAATTTGTTGTTGGAAAATTGTGGACTGAGAAGAATGCTCACATCAATGTGACCCAAATATTTTCAGATTCATTGCAACGATAACATGCGGGGAAATTGCATGTGTGGTATAGATTTGATGCAAAAAAAAAATTTTTAATATAGCTTTAAATGTTTCTTGCCTTCAACTTTTTTCTGTGGCTTCTAAATTTTGACTTTTGCCTTTCAGGTGAGTAATTTCAGAAATTTCTCAGTACCCTGGAATATCCACAATTTTATCATTAGCCTATGGTAATTACTGCAATAAAAGTGTCCCAAACTGTAAAACCATTTTTTAGAGTATACAGCCGGATTTTTACAGTCCTTACCATTCATTGTGTGTTTCAAAACCGTCTCACCTGTTTTTACAGTCCTTACCGTTCAATGTGTGTTTCAAAACCGTCTCACCTGTTTTTACAGTCCTTGCCGTTCAATGTGTGTCTCAAAACCCTCTCACCCATTTTACAGTTTTTGTTGAAAAGTGTCCCAAATCCGTACACCTTTTGGGCATCCTTTTTACAGTCCTTCCAGGTATCGTGGACCCTGAAAAAGTTACCACTTTTCTTACAGAAAGCTGAGGTCTCTTTTAATAGGTTAAAGCTTCTCCCGTGGGTCATCCATGGTTGACGAGGCCCTCGGGTTGCTGAATTATTCATTTGTTACGCTTCTCTTCAAGATATACGCTCGTTTCGTTTGAACACCCTCCTTTTGGTTGTTTCCAAAAAGATATTTGCACATCCGTTTGGGACCTTAGAAGCATTCATTTCCCGTTTGATCACATGAGATTACTCATTACATGTTTCCATTTGCTTAGCCTCCCCATGTACCATTAGCTTATGTCGCTCATTTTGGAAATGGCACAATGTTGCGGTGTTTCTAGGACCCCGGTACTATTACCACTATACCATTAGCCTATGGTCCTAAATGTAAAATAGGTTTCACCTCTTGTTTTACAGTCATTATTATAGGTTCCATACAGTCGGTCGAAAAAATAGCTGAGCACCGTGACCATTTCAAAAGATGATTCTGTGCAGATACCACATGCGCTGACGACACCACTTGTACAGATTCCAGATCCACCTGTGCAGATACCAGTCTTTCAACCACCTTTGCACATAACATCTGTGCCGACGAAACCACCTGTGCAGATACCACCTGTGCAGCTCTTTTTACCAGATCCACCACCTGTGCAGATTCTTTTACCAGATCCACCTGTGGTCGAGACTTCGCAGCCGACCCTTACGGACAACTCTTCAATAGATCAGATCATGTCGTCCGTATTTGGAGACTGCTCGCAACAAGGGCTTACCCCGGCTCATACCCATTAACCCCAGGGGCTTGACACGGTGCCTTCCCTGTTTGACGAGAGTAATGATCTCATCTCGTTCTTGGATCATTTTGAAACAGGGTTGGCCATAGAGCAACAAGAAACACCCATGGACTTGACCATGCCCCGTTTGAAAAAGAAAGTGAGAAAGACTATTGGGTTTAAAGTGATTAAACCATTGGATCTGTCTATACGCGATTGTTTGCCTTGCATGTAAATAATTTTTGTAAAAAATATTTTTTGTAAATATTTTTTTGTTAATAAATTTCATCTTTGCCTGAAACCAGTCTCATTTTTTTGTTCAAAAAATATCAAGCATGGAGACAAGAGTATGTAAAAAAAAGGTTTCGGTAACAAATTTATTGGACCAGTGTCGATATCGCAACAATATTGTGTTTGGAAATCTGGGTTGGTGGCCGGTACGAGTCACGTATTACGAGCAAGATTATCCTTATACCATCATTTTTGAACCAAACTTTGGTGTGCACATTCCTCGGTCGTTTTGAAAAATGGTGATTGTGTTTACGAGTCATTTGGATCTTACCTGGGACACAGGGGTCAAGTTGAGATTCTTTCAAGTGGGTCATCCTCCCTCTCACCGAGTTTGGGATGCCTACCAACTTCAAACTACGGATGATGCGTATATTTTGGATTTTACAGACTGCACTCGAGTCGCAGACGTGTACGTGAAATGGTTGACGTGGTTGGACGATTGGGAAATGCATCGAGACGACAACGTCTCTTGGCGCATGGTGGGTCTTCAACCTTCGAAGCAAGCTTTGGGAAAACTTGTACAGCACTCGCATGAAAATTCTTTGGCCAATGGGATGCCATATGACGTCACGCTCCTCGAGCATATATAAGGTGAGCAGTCAGCCGCTAGAATCATTTTGCTTTTCTCATATTGAAGCATCATGTCTGTCTCGAGTCAACCAGCCTATTTTGCTCATACTAACGAGTTTCATCACGATGGCAAGCCAGTGCCCAACGAATTGTCCTTTGCCACAATTCCCAGGGATGGCAGCGATCCCGAAGTGATTTGCATCACCGTGAATCATGCCGGGCAAACTTCCAAACCCAAAGATTTTCGATCCAACTGCCAGGAGATTGCCCGTCTTCGTCTGGTACACCACCCGTTTCCCAAGAGTGTGCCCGTGGAATACCTGCCCTTTTGCGTGAGGGGCAAGTTAAGTCAGCTGGCCCAAGGCAACTGGGGCCTGGTGGTGGTCAAAGGAGAAGAGCAACAAAAAATTTTTCAAGAGCTCGGACTATTTGCCATGGCCTTGGAGACGCTGCCGAAATTCAAAGACATTTGCGATGGAACCTTTCCCAATCCCGTGCATGAGGGTGCGCACGAGGAAGAGGACATTTTGTGCTGCCCCATGGTAAAATCCTACCAATTTGCCAAATACCTGCAGCAGTTTAATAAGCTGCATGCTGAATGGAGCTACAAAGTTACGGTACAGTAAAAAAATGGACATTGGCCCGGAAAAAGGGGGATCGAGTCGACACGAGAGTCGACTCGCTCCCCCTTTTATCGGGCCAAATAGTGTACCAAGATTGGAGTGTTAAAAACTTGTGCTGAAGGCACAGTTTGATGCACTAAGATTGGATTCATCTGTATTGTGGAACCTTGGTGCTAAAGACTTCTTTCATCAGCAATAAATATCTGGTGATTCAAGTTTGTAAAGTATCAACCAATGGGAATCGATTCACGTGACCCATCAGAGTATAAAAGGCGAGCGCTCATCCACCAGAGACATTCTCACTCAGCAACATGTCTCACTTAGCCTTTTTCGCCTACGCCAACGTGTTTAACTATGGTGGCCAGCCTGTCCCTATCGAATTGTCCATTGCCAGCATTCCGGAGGATGGCAAAGACCCGGAAGTGATTTGCATCACGGTGGATCACTCCAATCTCCTCACGACCTCCGGAGACAGCCGAGCCAGCAGGTAAATCAATGAACGGCTCAGCTTGAAAAGCCACCTGCCCGGATCCGTGTCTCTGGAATACCTGTGTTTCTGCGTCAGGGGAAAGTTATGTCACTTGGCCCAAGGAAACAGAGGCTTCATCGTCGTCAAGGGATCGGACCAGCGGAAACTTTTGGAAAAGCTGGGACTTTTTACCATTAACCTGGAAATGCTACCACATTTCCGGGATTTGAATGACCGCACCCTGCCCGACCACCTGCACGATGAGGTGCATGAGGACTATCCAAGTGCACAATGGTGAAATTCTACCGATTTGCGTGATACCTGCAGCATTTTAACAAACTGCAGGCTGAATGCAAAAAACAGACTGCCCATCTAGTAGAGTGAGTGAAAAAAACATTTTACCGAAAAAAGGGGGATCGAGTCGACTCGGTCCCCCTTTTTTCAAGACACACAATATGCCAACGATGGAAGGTACTTTATGACAACATGCGCCAGGCAATAGAAATCGTTTCACGTGACCTCATTAGAGTATAAAAGACCAGCATCCAAACATTCAGTCATATTTTCATGGAGCATGCTAAATGTTTTTCGTTAAGATTGGCAGGATTTGGAGTGATTAATATTCTCAGATTCTGGCAGTCTTATCGGTAAATGTTTTAGCCAAAATCTTCAAGTCCGAAAATTGGGGGCAGTCCCCCTTTTTTCGGGTCAATGAATACAACAAGATTGGAATGTATCAAATATAGATTAGACTTACCTGTTAATAATTGTCGTCTTCACACACTAAGATTAGAGAGCTTGTTTCGTTGAGTTGACTCGTCCACTGTATTCCCGCCGAGATTGGAGGGCTTGTCTCGTTGAGTTGGCATATCCCCTGTTTTCTCACCAAGATTGGAGAGCTTGTCTCGTTGAGTTGGATGGTCCTCTGTTTTCTCACCAAGATGCATACATTTCATTTGACATGCCAAGAATTTCATTTGACCCCTTCAAGATGCCTAAATTTCCTTTGTTGATGAGCCCTGTCTAAATTGTCTCTCTGGGATGGAATGAAAAATTTTCTCTCGCCCCGTTATAAAATATTTTTGGGAGAAATCTGAAAAATTTTATGTTGTTCATAATGAAGTGCTCTGTAGCATATACTTTTCTTCGATCGTGAATCGAGACCCAAAATACAACTTTGGGATAAAACTTGGGTGAAAAATGTACAATAGGCATACAGAAGAGCCGTTTTAACTTTCTTTTTGGATGGAAACTTTAAATGCAAGTTTTTGGACAAAAAGTAGGTGCAAAATGGACAATAGTCATATAAAAAGAGTCGATTGAAACGAAAAGGGGGGAACAAAATAACAAAAATACGGTGTTGAGATGGTTTTCATTTTAAATGAGAGGGTTTCAAACGAGATGGTTTTCACTTTAAATGAGCTGGTTTTCGTTTCAAATGAGATGGTTTTCATGATTAATTTCAAGTGAGATGGTTTCAATAAAGGTCGTTTTCATTTCAAAAAAGGTCGTTTTCCATTTCCAATCATTTTTTGAAAGGGTCACGGTGCTCAACTATTTTTTCGACCGACTGTAGACATAAATGGCAATTTGAAAAGGAAAATGTAACTCCTAATTCAATGGTTATTTTAAAAGATGAAAATCTTCCGCCATGTAAATGGATTATTGGAATAATTTTAGAGGTAGTTAAAGGTTCAGATGGAAAGGTTAGAGTTGTTAAAGTTAAGTCACCTCAAGGTATTTTTAAAAAAGAGGAATTTCAAAAATCTGTTTATTACCAAGTGTTTAAATGTCTATTAATCATTCAAAAATGTACGCATTGATATTTTTGTTCATATATATATATATATATATATATATATATATATATATATATATATTATTGTTTAATTTAATGTGCAATTTTTTTCATATTGATCATATTTTTTAATTTTTCATTATTTTTATTTGTATGCATTATGTGTTTCTGGAAATGTTATTTCAACGTATGCCGGGATGTTGGTGCCGCGATCGTCACCCCCACCTCACTCACCCACACTTGTACATTCTCTTGCAAGGGAGACACTGCACAAAGCAGTCACAATAAATGTTTATGCCTTAATAATCGCATTTTTAATTAAATACAGTACCATTCGCATTAATAATTTATTTAACAATTCTAAGTTAAGAACAACACTCGTAATTACCAATATCCCCCATGAACCTGTTGTATATAAAATTACGTACAAAAATTAATACTTATCTTAATAATTTCTACGGTTTTTAATTAATTCCTTTACTATCGATTAAGAGTTACTCCCCAATGCCACCGTGCTAGTATGTGATGTATTGGGAGGGAGGAGGAAAAGAATGAAAAAACTAATCCTCTGATGTGAATAAATCCTTTTCAAACACTATCTAGGTCCCTTTATTGCATTCTAAAACCTTCGGAATAATTTTATGCTTAGCATTGCATAGAAAAGTTCCTACTTCGGAAAGACGTATATATACGTTCGGGGCAATTAACGCTTTGGATGAGTTAAGAAGACGTTTATATACGCCGGTGGCACTAAAGAGATTAATGTCGTATTGTAGCTTTAGCGTTTGTGTACTATATTATTTCCAAATTCAATACATTGTTATTGTAGAAAAGGAGGGCGCGATGAAAATTATGTTTAAATATTGGGTCGCAGTATTGAAGCACTGTTGTTGGTTGTTCCTGAAGTTTCCTTTTTTGAAAATTACCTCTCGTGATTTTGATGTATTGATTGATATTTTACTCAGTGTTCCTTTTAACTTCATGAAGTATTTTTGCAGCGCTGTTCTGACTCCATGAGGGATGTTAGACTGGCTGAGTATGGCGGCATCGTCGGCAAAAAGGCAGATATCCCCTACTGGAGAGGTGGGCTAATCTTGAGTGTAAATATTGTACAATATGAGACTAAGAAAAGACCCTTGGGGCGATCCGGCTTGGATTTGATCGATTTTTGATTCAGTTGCTTGTATCCTCACTTGGAAAGTTCTGTCGTTCAGATAGTCAATGATGGTGTGGATCAGGTATGGTGATTAATTTAGGTTAATCGTTTTAAAAATCAACTTGTTGTGCAATAATCGGTCAAATGCCTTCTCGATGTCCAGGAACAATTCTCCGGTGGTTTTTCCTCGGTTGAACCCGTAGATAATTTTGTTGGCTGTTCTTAGGAACTGGTGACAGGTGGATGTGTTTCTGCGAAATCCGTGTTGAAAGTCAGGGATGATGTTATTGTCGAAGGTGTGACTTTCTATTCTTGTGAGCAGTATTTTTTCGTAAATTTTAGCTATGGAAGAGATCAAGCTGATGGGTCGATAATTAATAGGGAGCTTCAAGTCCTTGTTGAGATTGGGTAGCATTGTGAGAAGGGTGTGCTTCC
Source organism: Trichonephila clavipes (assembly GCA_019973935.1). Lineage (NCBI taxonomy): Eukaryota > Metazoa > Arthropoda > Arachnida > Araneae > Nephilidae > Trichonephila > Trichonephila clavipes. The sequence goes on from BMAU01021309.1 coordinate 185,656, forward strand.
AGGGCTTTGCGAAGTTGTTTAGCATCAGGCATTTATTTATTTTTGTCAGATGGGTGATAGCATTGATGAGCAGAGACTTCAATGAAATATTTTTCATTTGGTCCTGTCCTGAGGCTTTCTTGGTGTCCAGCTTTGAGATGATATTGCAGTCTCGTTAGGCGAGTGAGAGAAGAGGTGGCAGAGATATTTGAGTATAGGATTCTTCTCACTGTTCAGTCCACTTTGGTCATCATCGTATGGTGTTTTGTTTTCCTCAAATGATCCTTCAAGAGTATCCACGAAAAGACCGGCTTCTTCCTTCGTCTCGTAGATCAGGCCTCGAAAACCAAGTAGGGGGAGGGATAAGTAATTGGTTTCTTCTTTGCTCTGATAATCTGTTTGTGGAGTTGTCGCAGTTGTTGCATTCGACGAGGGCGTCGCCCTACTCTCATCACTTGATGTTTAGGAGGTCCCTCTTGATGTCTCTTTGAAGGTGGTTGAGTTCCGTCCTCAATGGTGGGTAGCGAGTTTGTTGCCAGAGTTTCCGAAGCCGATTTTTCCCCCTTATCTTGATCCTGGTCGGGTACGGAACGAGAGTGAAGTCTTGCTTCATGGATTTAAATTTGCTAGTTTGATTTATTGCAGTGTGAATGTTGTCGTTGAGGCAAATGATTGCTTCTTCGATGTCTTCTAAGCTATTGATGGTCGGGTTGCCGGCTATTGTTGCGGAGAGAATGTCTTGAAATTTTTTCCAGTTGGGGATGGTCTTACAATTAAAGAGGTGGCTGATAAGGAAGTTAAAGTTGATGACATAGTGGACTGGGCTGTGGCCACTTAGCTCGTAGCGAGATTTCACTGGGATGTTGTTGAGTCCACAGGATAGGCCGAGGTCTATCACAGATGGGATGTGGTTTAGCTGACTGAGTATCCTGGTGGGGTTGGATGGCACCGAAATGACATATACACATGACCGGGCGTAGTTGTGGAGGGACGCTCCGGCTGGGTTTGGGTGGTGGCTTGGGTTCCATGTTATTTGTTTTGCATTGAAGTCTCCGACCACAATGCATTGGGTTCTGTTACGGAAGATTTTGATGGAATCCGGGATGAAACTACTTACAGATGATACAGGAGGTCTGTACAGAGAGCAAATGGTGATGTTACCGGAGGATCCTTCAATTTCAATGGAGGTGTTGCCAACGGTAGAGGTGAAGATATTGATGCTATGATGGGCTATTGAATTTTTGACGAGGATGGTAGTCCCTCCACCACGGTGGGTGAGTCTGTCATTTCTGTAGGGGGAATAACTTGCAATATTAAGGTTGATGCTGGGGCGGAGAAAGGTTTCTTGTAGGGTTATGATGTCCGTGCTATTATCGTTAAAATAAGCTTCCCAGATCGTGGTTTTTGGTGTGGATTTCATTAGCATTGCAGCTGACGATATAAAGGGTTGAGCGTTGGAGGGAGTTAAATGTTAATTCCTAGGAGTTCGCAGAGTTCAATGGCTTTTTCGCCCTGTGATTTGTCGGATTTGGCTATTTGGACGATCATCTTCACCGTGGACATGAGCTCGACCAATTGGAGATCTTGAAGTTGTCTCATGGCGTCGAGAAGGGGGAGTCTTGAGTGGGCTTGGAGGATGAGGAATGCCTAAAGGAACCGAGCTCACCCGAAAAGGGTTTAGAGTTACAAACCGATTCCTAGGAAAACAACCATTCCCACCTCCAGACTTTATAGAAAAAAAATCAAAGTTTACAGTTTATAAGCATTAGAAGATAGTAAAATTACAAAATACAAATTTAAAGGTAACTGAATTATATACATACATGTGCGTGAGCGTAATACAAATATACAAAGCAAATATAATAAAAATAATAATAACAAAAAGAGTATAAGAGATGGAAGGAAGAATATACATACTCCGACTTTCTTACAAAGAAAAAAATAACAATAAGATTATCCAATACAAATGAGCCAAACAGACCAAAATAAAAAGAGAGAGAAAGAAAGACAGGAAACAAAAATAATAATAAAAAAATAGTAAATAATACAAAAAGTTTTTTTCCAATCATAGTTCTAGTTGACGCCATCACTTCCTGTTCATATTTTTCCCCTTAAGAGTAGTCGGTAGGGCCTATACCGACAATGTTAAATTGAGCCATTTTAGGAACCTGTTTCTCAAAAATTGTTGAATATAAAAACTTCAATTTTTTTTTGGCTGTATAATAATTAGGCTTTTTTATTTAAATAACAGTAAAATGTTTAAAATATATTGTTTACTTTTTTCAAAAAAATTCATCGTAAAAGTATCGCTTTGAAATTTGTGAAAATTGTCAATTTTTTTTACGATAACTGCTTCTGAGCAAAATATTTTGGGAAAATCTCCAAGAAAGTAGCTCTATTATATATAGTTACATATTGTTTATGTGCAGTAAAAATTGCAAGTATATTGATTTTTTAGATTCTTTGAAAAAGATACATGTAGTTTGAAAACAATCATTCTGAGATAATTGCATTTTAAGTGTAAAAAGGCACTTATAATTACAAAAATAATGAATTACAACATGTATTTGCCGTATTTTATTAAACATTAGTATCTTCTTAATTTTTTAAACATAAAATAGGAAACAAAAAAGCCTTAAAATGTTCAGAAAATACATATATAGTAATTTTCAGTTTTTGTTCAACGAGATCTTTTTAGCATTTTGCATCAATTTTCACAAATTATGTAACAATCTGTGAAGAATTTTTAGCTTCAATGCATTACAAATGTCAAATTTGACCTTATAACATCATAAATATATAGTAAACATGCATCAATATGTAAGAGTCATGATTTGGGAATATGTGATTTTACGACGCTAGAAAAATTTAACTATGGGTTTTTAACTTTCCATGCAAACACAATTTCTAAAAGTTTCAAAATTCCAAAATTTTCTCTAAACTGTACAAAAGATTTTTAAAAAAGTCAAAAATAAAGCTGTTTTTATGCTTTTAAACATGAAATTTGTGTATTTTTATGCATGCAACAAGCTTCTCGCAACGACAAAAAGCATTACACATCTGAGTTATAATTAGTTAGCTATTATTGAAAAACCTTTGAATATTAAAGCTTAAAAACTTGTCTAAACAATAAATAAACAATAATATTTGCAATGAAGTGAAATATTTAAAATAAATTGTTTAGTTTTCTCAAAAACATGTAACATAAAAATATCACTCTGAATTTTTAAAAAAATTGACATTTTTTGTGACGATATATGGACTCCAGTGAAATATTTTGGGAAACTCCTCAAAAAACTCACAGAAATATATATAGCTACATATCAGTAACATGAGGGAAAAAATTTTATGCACATTTATACCTTATATTCTGAGAAAAAGATGAATACAGTTATAAAACATCATTTTTTAAAAAATTGAATTTTTACTATAAAGTGCCATTTTATAACAAAAATCATGAATTACAGCATGTATTTGTCCCATTTTATTAAACATTAGCATCTTTGCAATTTATTTTGCATAAAATAGTAAACAAAAAAGTCTTAAATTGTCCAGAACAGCATTTTTCAGTTTTTTTTTTAACGAGAAAACATCAAAATTTTCTCAAATACTGAATCAATTTTTTAAACAATTTGTAGCTTTCATACATTACAGATATAAAATTTGAACAGAAAGCCTTATAAATATAATGTGAAAATATATCAATATGTTTTTGGTGGGAATTTGAGATGGTATTTAAAAATACCTGATTATATATATATATATATATATATATATATATACGGCGTTTCTTAAGTTTTCGTTTCGTTTTCGTAACATTATCATTAGGTCTTTTGTTGCAGACAGTTTCTAAGTTTAAAACTTCAAAAGTTACTTTAAACTGGACAAATAATTTTTAAAACAGACAAAATAAAACTGTTTCTATGTTCTTAAACATGAAATTTATGTATATTTATGTATGTAACAAGCTTCTCGCAAAGACAACAAACATGACATTTAATGTATCATCTCATACCTTTTTCTCAGAAACTATTAAACATAAAGACTCAAATTTTTATTTATATTAATTAGACATTATATTTATACTGAAGTGAATTTTTTTAAATATAATAATTACTTTTTTCAAAGACAAACTTTTAGTTCACCGAACAATTATTATTATGAATTTATTAAAAATTGTAATTTTTTTGTTATGATAACTGCTTTATATTTAAATGTTTTAAGAATATTTCAAAAATGTCACTTCAGTATACACAATTGCATTTAAAAAGCATACACACAGTAAATTTACACAATTTTAAAAATTTAAATTTTAAACATGCATACAGTAAATTTACACAATTTTAAAAAAATAAGTTTTTGAAAACAGAAATTTTTATAAAAAAAAATCTTACCTTTGTATTAAATTTAATCCAAATTTTTCTTAAATATCACATAATTGTAACTTCAAGTATTTTTAAAATATTTTTAGCGTTTTTCTAAGTCTTTTAAAATTTTAGTTAGTTATTATTACTAATTATTTAAACTAAATTTAAAGTGAAGAACAGGTTTAAATTTAGGTAAAATCACTAAATATTAACTATACCATTCAAATTAAAACACATGCTTTGAAATTTGGCACAAAAATTTTTTGCATGTCTAACACAGTTAAATTTACTGTTACTATACAGGTATCTAATGCGTATTAATAAAAATAAATTGAGGCTTTGCAACTTTGCTTCAGATTTAAAAAGACAATGTTTACATTTCTATCTGTCAAATGGGCGTGGTTCATAAGCTGATTATTTTTTTTAAAATCATTTTAAAGTGCTTTTAATTCATATAATGGCTTGTATGTTATATCAATGGAAAGCTCCCGATTAGGGGTTTATAGAAATATCAAAATCTCAAAATCGATTTTTAAAAGGGGTCTACCCTTCTGACTGGCCTTAATTGGTACTTCAGCTTAAAAAAAATAATAAATATGCTCCGTAAAGATGATTAAATATTTTCGAGACCTCCTTCTCTATTTATATTTTAAAGAAACAAACAGGAAGAATGCAGTTGTGTCTGTGTGTGTGGGTAAAATAAACAAATTAATAAAGAGAAAGAAGGGGGAGAGAAATTATTGAACTTTATTGAAGATATCATTTTTGCTAAAAAGAAACAAGAAATTAACCTTAAATGTTGACTATGAGTTAAACCAGGAAGCTGCAATATATTATGTGAGAAGAAAAAAATAATAATAATAAGGTTTAAAGAGATTGAGAAGAAAAAAAAATCCATTCCCACCGAAGGAATTTGATTCCGGATTGAATAGGCTATTTTGATACATGATTTTAGTTTAGAGTGGATGGAAGGATTTCTAATGATAGATTGGAACCAGACTTTTTTAGCATTTTGAGATAGAGAGACCAAATGGAAATCCTTAGTCAGAGGACATGCGAACACATAATGGTCAGAATCCCCAATAGAACTACAAAGACAATTGGGAGTAGTTTTTAATTTGAAGCGATGCAAATAAGAAACAAATGGGCCATGGTTTGTCAAGAATTGTGTAACGTAACTGGAATGTGGACTGATATCTAAACTGGGTTTGGGAAAAAGGATTTGACTCGTAAGCCAGTATTAGAGTTTGACCACCAACTCTCCCAGTCCTCAATTTATTTTGAAGTGTTTTGATGACATAAGAGTGAGGGGCCACTCACCTCTATACCATTAGTAGTAGCGACTTTAGCAAAATGATCTGCAATATCATTAAAAAAATTATTATTATGAGCCTTAACCCATAAAATATTATAAAAGTTGCAGTACATAGAGAGTTTATTCTTAAATTTAATTATGATAGGCAAATTTCTTTTTTAATTGTAAGGACTTTTAAGGAAAAGAATAGATGATAAACTCTAGCAGTATAAATATTAATTTTAACATTTTTAGCAACAGGCCATAGAACGGAGAATCCGATTGCAGAAACCTCCGCTTCGAAAACAGTATTTTAGGGTTTTAATTTTAAAAAATACGTCCCAAAAAGGGACCCCCAATAAAAAAATGCACATCGCGAACCCGGTCTCAGTCCCAATTTTGGATCCGTCGGTGTACACCTCCCACTCATTAGGCCCCTGTAATTGATTAAAATTAATAATTCTATTACGAGCTTTCACAGAGTGGAGAGGAATAAAATGTTTAATGGAATGGCACTCAATAAAATTATTTAATTCAGGGTTTTGAAGTTTCCAGATTTGGTATTTAAGAAAAGCTTTTTTAACAGAAAGGTGAATTGGAGGAGTACCAGATATGATTTGTAAGGCGTTTGTGGATGAGGCTCTAAGGCCCTTCATGATTTTTAAAAAATAAATTCTCTGAATAGCGTTAAGTTTTTGGATCTGACGAGACGCACCGTAGATAATGATGGGTTCAATCACAGAAATTAATTTAAAATTTTTAAAGTTAAAATTGAAAGACAAAATTCTATTAAACTGAAGAGACAGTTTATAGATTCTCTCTTTTAAAAAATTAATATGAGGGAAAAAAGAGAGCCGGTTGTCAATGATAAGCCCAAAACATTTAATAGAGTTGACTACTTCTATAGAAACATTATTGATTTTAAAAATAGGTTTCCTGCGAAACACAGTACTACCACGGGCTGTGCACTTGAATGCGACTGAGAAAGTTTTTTCAGGAGAAATAACAAGTTTAAGGTTTTGAGTTTGTTAGAGATTTGATCCAGAATTGAATTGGTTTCAATTTCCAAAGTCCTTCAGGCCTTACCCGTGGTGACAACAACAACGTCATCGGCAAAAGCTTGAATAGAAAATTTATCCGAGTTAAGGTCAATTGATTGATTGATTGAATATTAACGTCGCACTGTTCAGCTACACGAGGGCTTTTGGCGACGGACCACGTAATTTTGAACCATGGTCAAGTGACGTGGACGACACCTGAGCTGGCACCCCTCTCTCCTAACTACCACACCACGCCAACGGGAGGACGTTTCAGCTCTCGACACATTTAACGTGCATCGCTGCCCTACACGGCGGGTCTTTAGTGGTACTGGGCTCGAACTCGGACAAGGCAAGCCACGGTCCGATACCTATACCACTCGGCTACCGCGGCCACGCAAGATATATACAATTTTCTCCATTAAAATGTGTAAACATAATGAAAGTCTACTCACTGTAAGTTTTAGGAGTATATAATTAGTAGTTTTTGAGAAAAAGGTACATAAATTGAAAATATTACATTTTGAGAAAACAGGCTTTAAAGTAAAAATTTGTAATTTTCTGAGCATTTATTTTGTTTATTACTTTCCAGAAGCACATTAAGTCCTTTTTTTAATTCTGCTCATACAAAAGACTTTTCTAATTTTCTTTCTTTAATTATTTTTCACAATTTTGCCTTTTTGGGGATCTTAAGATGTTTTCAATACGAATAGGTCACAAGTTGGTGGATGACAATTTTCATGAATTCCTTGCATCCATCGCAAGGGTGTATCCACCGACGGAACATGACGAAATGCAAGCGTAAGGTAAGTGCCTTTTAAAAAATTTTTTAACTGATTTCATGTATTTCTTCGATTTTATCTTTGCGAAACGCCTCTTTCGTCCTTTTTTTAAAATGTAAATCATGTTCTACACACTGGTTTTAGAATGCTTTTTTAAAATGAATTTCATTGCTTTCTCCGTTTTTATCTTTTTATAATGATTAATTTAATATATTTATTCGATTTCATTTTAATGTATTTATTCGATTTTATCTTTGCGAAACGCTCATTTCGTCCTTTTTTTAAATAAATCATGTACTGGTTTTTGAGTGCTTTTTTAAAATGAATTTCATTGCTTTCTCCGTTTAAATCTTTCAAAATGATTAATTGCATTTTTTTCCTTTTTTTATCTTTGCAAAAGGCATATTTTTTCCTTTTTTTTAATGTAAAACATTTACTAGCAACGGTTCTCAATGGAAGTCATTCATGAATCACCGTTCATTTCATGATTTTTTAACTTTTCGTACCCTCCCCCCACTTTCAGAAACCAATCGTTGCTCTTCGCCCATTTCATCCCCCCTTCTCCCCCCGCTGACACATACGCTTCCCAAGAGTTTTTCGTCATTGACGCCTTTTTGAAAACCTTCAATTTGGCGCTTTTTGGCGAAAAATTTTTGGTGCCAAAAACACCAGTGGGTCCTCCTAGGATTTTACCATATTCCATTAGTTGGCGATAAGTTTCAAAAAAAGGCGATAAGCAAGTGATTATATCAACCTTGCTCTAAATGAGCTCAAAATTTAACAAGGTATTTTAGAAAAGATACAGAAATAAATTATATAAAATCTGAAATCTACAGATCATCTTCTATCCATATAGTTAAAAAAAGTTTCAAAAACTTGCATTAGAACTTTGAAAAACTCAGTTTAATTTCGATGTGCAAGTTTCGAATTTTGTTACTATTCTGGTGGCAACATCTAATGAGCGTTTATATTTTTCTTTTGTTTGGGTGAATTTTATAAGTACAGTTTTCGGGTTGTCGTTTTTGCAATTTTCCGCGGAGAAATATTGTTATCACTGGCAAAAGTGAGCGGTGATAAATATTTATAATGGCTAGAGTTATTTCAACGTTTCGGTCTGGCCCATCTAGAAAAGGTTGCTGGTTGAGAGTCATCAATGAAACCTCGAGAACTGTCACTATCATTTGGATTGATTATCACGGTAGAGAAGTTAACTATGCGTTATTGAAACCGAAAGATACGCAAACTATTCATTCCTACGAAGGACACCCATGGCTTTGTCGAGATTCCGTAACGAATAGGCGTCTTCTTTTGAATAAAAATGAAATATTCGTTTATCAAAGGGATCCATTGGCTGGTGGAGTGAATGTGTTGGTACCTGTGGTTGAGGTCGTTCTTTCCATTCCAAGTAAGTAATAGAATATTAGTAAGAAAAATTGATCTCAGTAATATTTAATTACATTTCTTCTAAGAAGTAATATCGTAATTTTTTTTCGTATGTTTGTTCGTTCTTGAATGTCTTTTATACAGTGTTCGATTTATTTAGCGCCATTTTATCTCAATTGTTTTAAATTAGTGCATCATAATTGTAAATATACAGTGGGCCACAAAAGTGTTCATACACTTGCAATTTCTTTTAACTTAATGTTTTTGACTAATAAAAAGTAATATATTGTAATTGTAATTTTTTTAATGATATCTGCACCTTATTCTTAATGGAATGACATAATTATTTTTTTAAAAATAGTAAAACTATTTTTTTAAAGATTAATTATCTAAAAGCTGCTAAAAATTATGCCACAAAAGTCTTCATGCAGTTAATAAAAATCTCAATTTGGCTTTAAATATTGTATTTCTTTCTTAATTTAGTACTCAGTAAGATACCTTTTAGTGTCCACAACAACTTTTAAGCGTCTTAGTATAGATTTAATCAGTTTTTTTTGTAATTTCTGCATCGATTTTCCACCAGTCTTCTGCGATTGTAGTTTTTACTTCACATTATGCGTTTATGTGTCATGTTTTCTTTTTTTTACAACAAAATCTCACCAAATATGTTCTACTGGGCTAAATAAAGTGATTGAGGAGGTGTTTTCATAATTTGGGGACAGTTATAGAGACACCAGGGGCGTACATTGACAGCAGTGCACTTGGCGAAAATGAAGTCGTTTCCAATATCCAAATTTTGGGCGGATAATTTAAAATTTCTCTTTAAAATATTTTAATAGAGCTTATGATTAACAATATCAGCAAAAAATAGCAAATTACAAAATTTTGTGGGCGATTTACACTCCCACTCAAGAACACTTCTACCTCGACGTTTTATTGATCCAACTAGATTCTTGGAATTAAGTTTCAGAAAATTCAAAATTGATGCAAATTTTTTGGGATGGCAGATAATTCAACATTTTTGATTCTGATGAGCCTATAATAGCTTGTAAATGAAAAAACAATGAGTTTAATCCCAGAATTTTTGTGGAACAAGCATGGAAGTGAAGGTGTTCTGGCATGAGGGTGTAAATAGGTCTCAGAATTAGGTAATTTGGTATTTTTTCATGGTATTATGAATCATGAGCTCTATTTAATTATTTTAAAGAGAAATTTTAAATTATTCACCCGAAATTTGGATATTGGATACTAAATTTTTTAACTGGGTAATGACGCCAAGTGCACTACTCTCATTGTATGCCACTCATGCCACTATAACTGTCCCCAAATAATGAAAACACCTCCTCAATCACTTTATTTAGCCCAGTAGAACATATTTGGTGAGATTCTGATGTTAAAAAAACGAAAACATGACATATAAAGGCATAATGTGAAGTAAAAACAATCACAGCAGAATGGTGAAAAATTGATGGAGAAATTACAAAAAACTGATTAAATCTATACCAAGATGCTTAAAAGTTGTTGTTGACACTAAAAGGTATCCTACTAAGTACTAAATTAAGAAAGAAATACAATATTTAAAGATAAGTTGAAATTTTTGTTAAGTGTACGAAGACTTTTGTGATGTAATTTTTTAGTAGCAATAATTAATTTTTAAAAAAATAGTTATACTATTTTTAAAAAAGTAATTATTTCATTCAGTTAGGAATAAGTTGCAGATATCATAAAAAAATTACAATTACAATATATTAATTTTTATTAGTCGAAAACATTAAATTTTATAAGAAATTGCAAGTGTTTGAACACTTTTGTGGCCCACTGTATATCATTTGTGGTTCATACTTTAAATTAAAAAAATTATTATGCCTATTTAACATTTATAATATATTTCTGAGATGTATTTAGTAATTATTTGTAGTTAATCAACAAAATTATAGTTTAATTAGGCAGAAATTTGGCTGTATTTCTTTTTATGCTATTATTTAATCATTAGTGTTTTAGGATTCAATCTAGACTACATAAGCTCAGTATAGGAATTTTAAAAACATATATAAATAGTAAGGAATCTTAGGGTATAAATAGTAAGGAATCTTAAGGCTTGCAAAAATTATCATCATGTTTAAGCTAATGTTGCATATATATTTTTAAGAACATTATCGGATTATTTTAAGTGTAATACATTTTGTTATTGGAATAATTCAAATTAAGGTTTAACTTATTGTAAGTTGATCAATGATTTTTTAGTGAAATTGTCAGCAAATATTTTTTTAAAATTCAAGTAAATTTGCAATAAACCTTAATTTTTCAGTTAAGATACTGTTGTAACTCGATATTTAAATGAGTTTTTGATATTTTGGGTAATAGCACCAAGTTTTTTATGTTCGCCAAGATGGGCGATAACATTACAATATGGTTACCTTAATATTTTTATTGTCTCTCGATGTGCCATGGGGATAACATATATTAGAAATAACTTTTATTCGTTTTTCCCCGCTGTAGCCCTATTAATTTCAGATGATTTTTTTAAAAAATTAACCATTTTCAGTGTAATTTTTCTCTTGTTTGCGTCTTCTGTTTAATTCTGTGCTATTTTCGAAAATGGATATTTCTAAAATGAGTTAGTACTAGAATATTTTTTTCTTAAAAGAATAAGTGTTGTGCTTTCAATTATCGCTATAAATCGTTTATTTTTGTTTCAAAAATGTTATTTTTTACGTTCTTTGTTCGATGAAATTCGTTGAAGGAACTTGCAGTGCAAGTTTCATATTGCAAGCTTTCACTACTTTGTAATTGATATTCTTAATTAATTTTAGCAGGTTCAGTCCTAGGAGGACCCACTTTTGGTCACCAAATTTTTTGTCGCCAAATTTTGAGCGATAAAGGTTACAATATGGTAAACCTTCCATTTCACCCCTAAAATTTGGATTTTCAAATCACCGAAAAAAATGGCAACCCTAAAAAGGGTGAAACGTATTTCGCCTTTTCCGACAAAACAGTCTTTTTGACCCCTGACTTCGCTTGAGAAGGTTTGCTCTGCACCGGTTTGTGTTAAGAATGGCTTGTGAAAGGAAATTACTTGAAAGTGAGGCTACAACAGGTTTCTTTGTGCTCCTGGGAACAAAGGGGAAGAAAGATACGTTAGAATGGTGTATGAAAGCTAATTTAATTGCTTCATGATATGAATGTACGAAAGTGTAGAAAAGATATGAGTTTTTGACCAGATACTGGTTCGGCAAGAGCATTAATGCGTTCGTTGTGAATGACGTGAAAGTCAATAAGAATACTGTCGCGGACTGGTATATGTTTCGTGAAGTATGTATAATCCGTAAGAGTAAGGTAAGTGCCTTTTAAAATTTTTAAATGAATTTCATGTATTTCTTCGATTTTATCTTTGCGAAACGCTCCTTTCGTCTTTTTTTTAAAAATGTAAATCATGCACTACACACTGGTTTTAGAATGCTTTTTTAAAATGAATTTCATCGTTTTCTCCGTTTTTATCTTTTTAAAGTGATTAATTTTATGTATTTCTTCGATTTCATCTATGCGAAATGCTCATTTCGTCCTTTTGAAAATAAATCATGTACTGGTTTTGAGTGCTTTTTTAAAATGAATTTCATTTGTTTCTCCGTATTTATCTTTTAAAAATGATTAATTGGATGTATTTTTCCGATTTTATCTTTGCAAAAAGCACATTTCGTCCTTTTTTAATGTAAAACATTTACTACCAACGGTTTTCAGGCGTCCCTGACGCCATTCCAGAAACTCCGTTCATTTGATGATTTTGAACTTTTTGTACCCCCCCCCACACACACACTTTCAGAAACCAACCATTGCTCTTTGCCCATTTCGCCACCTCCCCCCCCTCTGACACATACGGTTTCCAAGAGTTTTCGTCTTTGACACCATTTTGAAAAACTTGTGTTTCTCAATTTGGCGCTATTTGGTGAAAAAATTTGGCGCCAAAAACACCAGTGGGTCCTCCTAGGATTTTACCGCCAAGCAGCACTTGACGCCATTTCCCCCGATATCAAACTAGTTCCAGAGATTTTAAGTTGATAACATTACTTCTATTGTATCTGTGCACACACATACTTGTACTAAAATTAGTGTTGATAGTTTAGGTTAATTAAAGTGCTGAGTGAGTGTTAAATCAAATGTTTCTATATATATATGACGCATTTGTTGTCTGTTTGTCTGTTCCCTCATAACTCAAGATCCAGACAACCAAATAACGAGAAATTTCGTACACGTGCACAAAATTACACGAGGAAGGTTCTTAAATAGGTTTGGCGTTCATAATTCTTTCCGAATTTTTTAAAATTTAATTTTTAAGTGATTTTCCAGTGTTATGATGTCATATGTCATGTTTCTCAGTAAATGGACAATTTATACTTTACATGCAGTTTTTCAAGATTATTACATATTTTTACTGTAGCTATGTTAATCAGTTGGAATATTTATTCAATTTTTCTATTCTTTGATATTTAATTAGGATTATTTTTCGAATAAATCATTTTTTAAGGATTCAACTAAAATTTTGTTTTGTTGTTTTGGCAACATTTAGGTATTATTACGGGATGTTTATGTGTGTGATTTTGCTTAAAAATTACAACTTACAATTTCAGCATTTTTTCGGAGAATTTATTTATTTCTTTAGAATGCGAACGTTATAATTTCGACAAACTAAAACTTCTTATTGATAATGGTATTTCAATTCTTATTACTGTGATTAACATAAGTATACTATTTCCGTTTTCGTTATCTGTTTTAGATACTATCAAATTAATATTTTGCAATTTTATGTGTCTTTATTTTAACCTTTAAGGGTATACTATGGGCTTCATTATATAAAATTGCCTTGCAGAAAATCAAACTTGGGTAATTATACTGCCCAAGAGAAAGCAGTGTTGGTAGTAATTACGTATCAAACTGGAATAGGCATCGGAGAATGAGCAAAACAGACAAATGGCTTTAAATACCTGTTGAGGAAGCAGGTAGTTGTAAGATAAATTATTTTTGGTACTTATGTACTATCCTAACAATCGCCAACATTCAAAATAACTTGTGAAGTTGGAACCCCGATTTCGCATGTCATATAAAGGGTGTTTTTTTAGAGGTATAGAACTTTAAATTGCAATAAAACAACGATGTATTATTCAATTGACATGAATTTTTTTTATTCGAAAGATAATCTTGTGGCATTACATTTTAAATATGATTTCTGGCATATGACTGCCACGGCTGGCTCCGATGTAGTCCAATCTGGACGTCCAATTTTCGATGACTTTTTCCAACATTTGTGGCCGTATATCGGCAATAACACGGCGAATGTTGTCTTCCAAATGGTCAAGCGTTTGTGGCTTATCCGCATAGACCAATGACTTTACATAGCCCACAGAAAATAGTCTAGCGGTGTTAAATCACAAGATCTTGAGGCCAATTCACAGATCCAAAACGTGAAATTAGGCGGTCACCAAACGTGTCTTTCAATAAATTGATTGTGGCACGAGCTGTGTGACATGTTGCGCCGTCTTGTTGGAACCACAGCTCCTGGACATCATGATTGTTCAATTCAGGAATGAAAAAGTTAGTAATCATGGCTCTATACCGATGACCATTGACTGTAACGTTGTGGCCTTCATCGTTTTTGAAGAAGGATTCCACCAACCCATAAAGCGCACCAAACAGTCAGTTTTTCTGGATGTAACAGTGTTTCGACATACACTTGTGGATTAGCTTCCCTCCAAATGGGGCAGTTTTTGTTGACGTAGCCATTCAACCAGAAGTGCGCTTCATCGCTAAACAAAATTCGCTTATGAAAATCGGGTACAACGGCAATCTCGTTTTGGGCCCATTCGACGAATCTCTATGAGGCGTGAGTCTATTCATGATGAATTGCCAAACCAAACTGAGAATAAATCACTTGACAGCTGTTAAATCGGTCGCCATCTTGGAAAGTAAAGCCAACTTAAACTTCTATACCTGGAAAAAAAACACTCTTTATATGCTGAATTGTGAGTCATGTGCTTCGTTTCATATAATGTCGCCAATAGGTTGCGGTTATATGTAAGTACCTTATTTTTCAAATTATGCTTTTGCATTCATAAAGTTAGTTCAGTTCTTTTTATGTCAGTTAATGTTAGTATTGTACTTCATTTTTCAATTTATTTTTATTATCGGGATATATATACTTTGGATAATTTTTTTATTTAGTACTTACGTATTATTGCACAATCGCCACTGTGCAAGACAACTCGCCACTTTGGCAATCCCAACTTTGTATGCGTTGAATTGGCAATCATGTGCTTCATTTTTTATAATGTGACCAATAGGTTGCGATAATACACAAGTACCTTTAATTCTGTACACATTACTATAACATTAGACGGGCCGCAACATACCAATTTGGCGTGATTTCAAAATCATGCCAGAAAATGAGTATGTTGAGGAAGCAGGTAGTCATAAGATAAATTATTTTTATTATTTATGTACTATCCTAACAATCTCCAACGTTCAAAATAACTTGCCAAATTGGCAACCCCGATTTCGCATGTCATATATTTGGTGAATTGTGAGTCATGTGCTTCGTTTCAGATAATGTCGCCAATAGGTTGCGGTTATATGTAAGTACCATATTTTTCAAATTATGCTTTTGCATTGATAGAGTTTGTTCAGTTCCTTTTTATGTCAGTTAATGTTAGTATTGTACTTAATTTTTCAATTTATTTTTATGCTCGGGATATATATACTTCGGATAATTTTTTTATTTATTACACTTATATACGTATTATTGCCCAGTCGCCAACGTTCAAGACAACTCGCCACTTTGGCAATCCCAACTTTGTATGCGTTAAATTGGCAAACATGTGCTTCATTTTGTATAATGTCACCAATAGGTTGTGATAATACATAAGTACCTTTAATTCTGTACATTACTATAACATAAGACTGGCCACAACACCCCAATTTGGCGTGATTTTAAAATCATGCCAAAAATGAGTAGCCTACAAATATGAAATTATTATGAGTATTATCTTAGCCTGTTTTATCTTTCCCTCCACTAATCCTTGATTAATTCAATATATAATTTTTGTTTTTTTTATATTTTAGTACTTGCATTTTTTTTTTTTTTTTGGCAATTATGTACTGCAAATATTTTTTTACACATTGCGATGTCTTTGGCAAAATTAATCAGTGGTATTTTTCCTTAAATATGTTTTTTATCTGTTTTTGACAATTTTTAAAATTTTGTTTGTCTGTCTGAAAGGCAAATAGCAAACTAAATATTTTACAGTATGTATATTATGTTTGTACGAAAATATTTATACTGATTTAATCAAAATATTGAGCCTTCTTTTATTTTTGATATCTTCTTAAGATTTAATTTTATGTTATAACTAACTATACCTAGCTAAATGTTGCTGTGGCTCAGTCAGTTTTAAAAGACTGGTACACCATAAAATATGTCATGAAGCTTACAAAAGTAATACAGAAGAATTCAAACAAATCTATATCTACATATGATACATTTGTCTGTCTGTTTCCTTATAACTGAAGATCCAGACAACCAAATAACGTGAAATTTGGTACACATTCACAAAATTACATGGGGAAGATTCTTAAACAGGTTTTGTTCCATCCCAACCTCACTCTGGCCTCCTCCAGCCAAAAAGAGTGCTCCATGTGCATATTCTGAGCCATGGGTTCATTTTAGAGAAAACTTTACTAAACAAAAGTGTTAAAAGTAATTTGCAATACTTCTTTGTTATATTTACTTTACTGCAACAAATATCACATTACTTACTGCATTCCATTCCATTCCATTTCTTCATTCATAGGAATGCATTGTCATTTTTTGCTACAGTCATGCTTATGAGAAAAAGGGGGAGAGTATAGACTTGCAGACACCATGCTTTTCTCATGGGCAGTTGTATGTGGCCTGCTCTAGAGTGGGCAGAGAGGAAAATCTTTTTGTACACACTCCAAATGGAACTGCCAAAAATGTTGTCTATCACATTGCTTTAAGATAAATGTCCCCTTTTATTGCATGCAAATAAACAGTTTTGTAAGCTTCTACAGAAAACCTTTTAAACCCGGGCAAAGCCGGGTACCTGCAGCTAGTAGTATATAAAGTGTATTTATTGTTTCACATAAAGAAAGTGTCTTATAACTTATCATTTGCAATCTGCTGATGAATGCTTAAGGATTGAACATTGAATAACTTTATACATAAACTTGTTTTCCTGTAATAAGAAATCTGTTGTAAAATTGCTGTATAATATAGCTTTTTAACTCATTGATGAGAAAAAACACATATTTCCTACCATGTCTTCTAGATTATGAGCTGCATAAAGAAATTAAAAAGTGATCATAAAAGTCGTGCTTTTTAAAGAAATACATTGTAATTACTTTCTTCATTATAAATATAGACTTGAAATATGCTCTTTTGATTGTTTTCAATTTTTTATATTTAAAATGAAATGTGAATATCAAGATAAAATCATAGTATAAATTTTGTCCTGTAAGTTATAATATAAGAGAGAGAGCAAGATCTCCCATATTCCTTTATATAAAAACCATGTACAGGAGTACTAGATTATCACTATAACAATTGACACTTCTTGCATCATTTTTACTCCTGAAGCTGTTGTTATTTACTGTGTTATATTAACTTATACAATTTATAAAAACAAATATTCTATTAATATATCTATACTGATAGCATGATTATTTTGAGGTGTTGGAGAACATTTTAATGATCAAATGTTATCCTATGATTCTTATTATCGGTTATATTTCACGTCTGTTCACGAATTTTGCTAGGCTAGGAATGTAAACTTACTAACTGTGCTATTTGATTTGCAGTGACCTTGCTGCAGCTAGCAGTTCCTCTTTATAACATGAAACACTTCTTGAGCCATGTTAAAATGTGATGTGCCAGGAATCCTGAAATCTATAGACTAACAATAAATTGCACTTGAAGGATTAGAAGCGGGAGTATATATGTTAAATCATGAAACTTGATATGTTTACATATCTTTAACTTTCTCCCCATCCAGGAGTGGGACCACAATGGACATTCCTTTCTCCATACAGTCTCCAGCGGTGTAATGGACAATATTAGAGCCCCGTGTAAAGTTAGGTTTTGGACCCCAAGCGGGATCTTACTAAGGATTGCAACTTGGCATCACACAGTCAGGCTTTGGGCACCCCCACAATGCGGGGGTGTACATTATGCCACAGCCATTGTCAGCTATCCAAAAGGGGACAGTAGTAATTAGAATGTCTGATTGATAGAGATCATAGGAGATGTTTTATTTTAGTCTTGAGTGTAGTAACTATAAGTTACATATAAAATAATTGCCTGTGATCTCCCCCATCAGTTAACTCTTTTTTTGAAGAAATTAGCCTGCTGAAATGGGCGATTTCTTCTCTTACATTTTACTCCTTTGAAATAATAACTTGTAATTATGTCCTTAACTTCAAATTATTTTGTAAGACTTAAAATAATACAGTTGAACCTGTTTTTGTGCAGTAGATAGGGACCGCATAAAAATAAACGCACAAAAAAAATTCAAATATTTTATAAATTCTTACATAAAACAGCTAATTCGGGGAAATACAACAGAATTTTTTTTATGCGGTGGATAGGGACCGCATAAAAAAGTCGCATTTATAAAATATGCCAATTATTTAATAATTTTATGTAAGAGTACCAAATAAATAATTACCAAAATAAATAGATAACCAAATAAATAATTAAATATTACACATTGAAACATTTTTAAAACATAGTTTCTCATTGTACACACGGATAAGTTTTCAAAATGCACATACATAATTCATTGCTACTCATCGTAATCCAAAGCCCTGTAGTAAATAAGTTCAAAATCCCTTTCGTCACTTGAAGGTACAATTTCAGTTGATTTATTTTTTGGCAACATAAAGTAAGAGAAGTTTTTATGACGAAGGTTGGGTGGTCAGTTGCTTGTAAATGTCACGATAACCAGATATATATGATTGAAGCCCTTTTTAGAATTTTATACTCATTTCTTAATTGGTATCTATTTGAAGAAAATGCTTTTCCAATTTGTTGGAAAACTGGAGCCCTGCATATTTTTATCTACTCTCAAAAAATCCGGTTCTTCTTGTCCGTCTTCATAATCTATCAAGTTATTCATAATGTCACTGTCAGCTTCATCTTCAATCAAGCGCAGGCTGCTGGAGCGTTGAGAGAAAGCAACTGAATGCTCGTTGTCAGGAGACTGTTTATAACAAATGAACAGAGCGTCTTGCAATGTCTACATTTCAGTAGCATAACCTACATCCCCATATTACAGAGAAGGACTCTAGGGGCCCAAGGCCTGACTGACGGTAAATACGTATTTACCCAATTTATAAAATATTAAAGGCGAAACCTGACTTTCAGGGGGGGGGATCCTAACATTCTCCGTTATGCTACTATTTAGTAGATATATATAAATCCTTATAGTAGTGCCAAAGCCATTGAAATTCATACACCGCATAAGAAAAAAGATTGCACATAAAAAATCGCATAAAAAAAGACCGCACAAAAACAGGTTCTACTGTATATATATTTATATTATGCTGTCTTTGTGTTCACAAGAATTATTTAAGTTTTATAGGTGTGCCTATCTATGTGTGAGTAATTTATCTTTTTTAATTATAATTTTTTTGCTTTGGAAAGAGGGGCAGCATTTTCCATTTTTGTCCAGGGCAGCAAAACTGCTGGAGCTGGTCTTGCTTTCACATTACAACACCATCTCAAACACAAGTATCTGTTGTTTGATGAATCAAACACTCACTGCATCATAGCAATGGCTTAAGATATCCCAAATTAGTGTGATTAATATAATAGCTGCATAGATGAAATGATTTATCTGGAATTTTCAGTAACTTTTGTCTTTTCTTGCACCAGTAACATGCAGCTTTTGCCTGCCCAAGAGACTTGTTAAGAATAAAAATATAAAAGAATATTTTCAAATGGGGGTAAACCTGGTAGAATAAGTAGGTTTCTGTACTACAGAAAGCTAAGTTCTCTGAAACTCCTAGAATGTATCTTGATAGTATTTAGAATGATTTGGTATCTTGTTTCATTTAAGATGTTAGGTATTAAAAATCTAATTTAACTTTTATATTATACACATTTTATAATGTAATGTAGTTGTCGTGAAGTTAAATTATGAATTACAATTCTGATTTTTATGAAGACATACATTTCCATTTGTCAAGCTTATACCTGGAATGTTTTTATTTATAATCTTTTAAGATATTTTTAGATGTTGAAGTTATTTTTTTATTAAAAATAAGAAATTTGTATATTTGTACCTAATTATCAAAATTCTGTGGTCGATTTGTTAGGATGAATAAGGCTCTTATATTTTATACTTTTGAACAGCTGATCTTAAACTGGTCTGCAGATCCTCTGCACTATTCTAGGATGCCCATAAAGGTCTCTCATTTAGTGAATGAATTAATTAATTTCAGCTCTTATTTATATCTTAAAAATAAGCATAGAAATTGCCTGGAAAGCATTGAATTGAGACTGCAGACTTCAAATATTACACCTAATATAATAGCAATTGCAAAAAAAAAACAGCACCCATTCTTCTCATTAAAAAAATTAGTACAATTAAGTAGTACATTATTTATTTACTTGAAATTAGTATTTTAATTTGATGCTTACTGTTTTCTTAAAGGAAAAAGAAAGAAAAGTTTTAAAAAGTATCCATAAGTAGCAGAGCAGGATTTTTGAGCCATGTGTCAGAAGAGGTGTTCAAAATCTTGGGGGAGGGGGGGATGTGATGTCAGGATGATGTAAAGGGGCCACTGCGATCAAAAGTTTAAGAACCGCTGCTTTAGAAACAAACACTACAAATATGATTAAGGAATTAGTTTGATATCACCGGGTACGTGCCAAATTGTTGTTTATGTGCACCAAGATGGGCGATAACATTACAATATGGTTACCATGATATTTTTGCAGTTTCGGGTATATTGCAAGTTTCTGTCCAGTATTTTTTAATTGATATTCATTATTAATATGTATTATGCAATTATTTTATTGATAATATAATATAAAAATACAATTATATGTAATAATCATATAATTATTTATAATAATTTCTTATATTTATTTTGAAATATTATTACATATTATGTTCTTTATTTATAATTATTTTGTTATTCATTTATAATTAATATTATGTTTTTTTATTTGTAATTACCTATTACATTACTTGAGTATTCTTATGAATAATTTTTATATTACAATACAATGATTTTATTTGTTTTATAATTACTATTAAATTATATTGTATGATTAGTATTATATATTTATTATAAGTATTATTAAATACTGCATAATATTAGTACATTAACTTTTTTACTATATTGTTATTCATTATTTATTGATTGATCTTGCTTTTTGTCAATCTCTTCCTATATTCTTGTTTTGAAATATATTTCAATGTATTTCAAAATAATTTTTTAAAATTATCTGCCTGATGATTTGATACCACTAGGCTGCCATCTTGGATTCTATTCCAGCGACAACAAACGCTGCTTGGCATCATGCCTCGTGATATCAAACTAGAAACATGATTAACATTGATTTAATGAATCCTTAAAATTCTAATCTATTTCCATTTTTATTTTCAAAAGCATTCTCACAACTCAAGGAAAGTTAGAATTATTAAAGAAGGTAACTTCTCTAAGGGAAAAATCAAAAATTGATTATTTGTACACAAAAATTTTTGATGTATCAAAAATACTGTCAATGCATTTTGAAAAACAAATAATGAAATACTTTCCGGGTATTGGACACATATAATCTAGTTTTAGAAATTGGAAATTTCAAGCATCTATTTTTTTTTTATCAGCAAATTATATTTTACTTGTGCCAAAAGAATTTTTCTTATTCCCCCTTCCCCATGTTACCTTAATATGTTATTGAATTGGTTTATATTATAGGATACCTGAATTTCAAATTTGGGTTGTTTTCTAAATATATGGTAAATTTTATTTAAACTTAAATGTCTATATAAGTTTATATGTTGGGAAAATTTAAAAAGAAAATTTATCTTGAGTTATAATTACTTTCCAGTAATTATATGTAGTGTACTGCTATCGTACAAATCACTATTCAATTTGAGTGAGAATTATATTAACATTGTACTATAAAGCTGTCTGTACAAGAGCTATATTGGTGATGGACCCGATTATTCTGAACCATGTTTAAGTAACAAGGATGACATCTGAGCTGGCACTCGCCTCTACATGGCAGGTCTTTAGGGGAGACCTGTGTACCTAGAGCCACCCTATTTTATTTGAATAATATTTAGTTCTAAGTTTTATAACTCAGTTGGGTGAGTGACAACGCCAATTCCTACTTTGACATTCATTTTGAAGTTTAGCAAAAGAAAGCTGTGGCAAGTTATAAATGAAAAATAGTTTTACATGGTCTAAAGTAAAATTTTGCAGTTCATTTCTTTTTATTGTTGTACAATGATAAGTCAAATATTTTTCTTTGAATTCTAGTACATAATTTTGTTTGTGACTTTAAGTACTGAATTATATATATTTTAAATAAACCCCCTCTCCATCTGAGTTTTTCTGCAGAAGACATTTTGTATGAAATTACCTAGTCTTGTACCTAGGGCCTTGACCCTAGGTACAATTGCAATTAATATTCTTTGTTATTTCATTTAAAAAAGTTTATAATATAAGGAGGAAACTGGCCTTAATTATCTGAACCATTTTGATTTAGTCAAGTTTATTATAATTGAATGTTATTTAAATGAGAGGAGTGTATTTTCTGAAACTTTCAATATGCTTGATTTATAAAAAAATATGTTTGCTACCATTGTTATTATTCAGGATTATTTTGTTTATACACAAACATAAGAATTCATTTAATAAAAAAATTCTTTATAATTATAAAAACAGAAGCATAATTCTAAATAATTTCTAATAAGCATAATTCTCAAAGTAAATCCAACAAAGGTGGCCAAAAACCAGGGAGAGGTAGAATCTTGACTGACACTCCGGAAAATGAAAGAATCAAAAATATCATGTTATTAAAATTGCCAAAAAAGAAAGAAAAAGAAAACTCCTGAGTTTGAAATTAAGGCAACTTCATCCAAAGAATTATCAGATATTGAAGATTCTCATTCCACTGATGATGCAAATTCTACAGTAGCTGATGTAAGAAATACTATTGAAAAGAGGGGGGGGGGGATTTTTATTTAACAAAAATACAAGGCAAAAAAACTGAACATTTTTATGTAGCATAAATAATAGATGTTAAAGAACACTATAGTATTAAATTTCTGAAGAATATTACTCGTTCAAATAAGTTTCTTTATGATAAAGAAGAAACTTATGAAATTTACAACAGAAATATTGTGTTCAAATGGCCCAAACCACAATCTGTTGGTGCTTCTGAGCAACAATGTATGCAGCTCACTTTTGTAACCATCTTTTTAAATTATAATGTTTAATGAGAGAGAGAAAGTACGTGTAATTCATTAATTATTTGGTGCATTGCAAATTAAATAGTTGCATGATAAATCAATGTTAGCTAATATTGATCCTTTTATTAAATTCATGTGTGTATGTTTCTTTTCTATTGATTGCAGAGCAAAACCTAATTTCCAGGGAAAGGCCCTAGGTGCAGCAGCTGCTGGCCCTAGGTACAATGACATCATTGTACCTAGGGCCATTTGTGAATTTTTTTAAAAACCTTTTATTTCACAGAATTTATTATTTTAAGTACTTATATTAACTCCTATTGTATGGTAGTTAGTATAATGATGAATGCATATCAGTTTCACATTTTTAAATAGGCCAGTGGCTCTGTTTTTGTGCATTGAAAAAAGTGGCCCTAGGTACAAAGGTCTCCCCTAGCGGTACTAACTCATGACATGCCAGGCATGAGTCTCTGACCTTGGCCACTAGGCTACTTACTACTTTTAGTCACTAGTTAATTGCTATTTTCAAACCTTTCTTATAAAAATGTGTTTTTTAAAAGTCAATTCAGTTTTATTGTAATTCTGTGTTTTATTAAAAAAATCATTGCTCTTGTAATTTTATATAATAAAGCAGACTTGCACATGGGAACAAATTATTATCTTGTCTTGTACTAAAAAATTAATTTGTCTCTCTTAAGTGCTTTCAATAAATTAAATGTTCATGTGTGTGTGGAACCAATTTTATATAGTATATATAATATTTTTATATAGTATGTATAGTTAATATTGTACTATACTTTTGCAATCACTTGGCACAGCATACCCAGAATTTGCTCTTTCTCCATAAGATCTTGAATTCACTCACTCTTGTCATAAAATTAAATATGCATTATAGATAATGTAAATTTTAGTTTATAAGATTTATTTCTGACGGATAAGTATTGTTTTAAATGTGAAAAAACTTAAGATTTCAAGAGTAGATCTGAAACTAGGAACAAGGTAATTATTTTTTATCATTAAAAAGAGAATGTGCTGCAACATTAAATTCTATATATGAATACATACAATATTCTACTTAATGAATCTCTGGTTGTTGTAGAAATTAAAGAAACAATGTCTAAGTGTAGTAGTGCAATATCCCTGGATATCATAAATGTTGATGTAAATTGAAAGTGATGTGCATTGGTTAAGATTTACATTGTGTAAGGAATAAAAATTCATACAAATTTTTTATGTGAAGAAATAAGTGAGAAATTAAGAAGAAAAAATCTATAGTTGTGAATTTGCAAACCAGATGATTTTGGGTCTTTTAAGATTAGGTTTTGATGGGAGAATGCTCTTAGAATTCCTTCCTCCCAGACAAAGTTTTAATAGTCTCGCAATTCTTTTGCAATAATATTTTGGAACAATGTAGTAAAGCACTACTTTAATGAAAACTTTCATTTTACTGATCAAATTATGGTTCATTAGCAAATAAATCCTAAAATTAAATGAGTTAATAATATCAATATTGGATTTCCATTTCTTTAAAAAAAGGCAACAGAAGTTTAATGGGTGTCAATTCCAATGCAAATAATAATGAACTAACAATACATTAATAATAAGTGTGTTGAATATATAATTTTGTGTTGTAATTTTGCTTAAGAATATCCAAAGCAGAGTTAAATCATACAGATTTAGTTACTTGACTTTAGTAGAATCCCTCATTTATGTATCAGGATTTGTTTATAAATCAAATGATTTTTGGATAACTATTTCATTTTTGCTAGTTCTTATTAGACCTGGCAGCTAAAAACATTTTTCTGTTAGCTTTCAGTTTTTATAATTGAAACTTTTTGTATTTGATGTATATTAATATTTTTTTCAGTGTTTTCAATGCTGGACATCAGTGCTGATTTAGTCACTAGATGCATATCTAGTAAGAGAGATATACAATCTCTGGAACTGCCTATTGCATTGAAGGATTATGTAACCAATTGCTTCAACACAGCTAATACATAATGTTGCACCCATCTTTTGAAAAGTGATTTTTTTTATCTTAATTTTTAAAATCCTTTGTATTTAATCTTAAATTCTTATGTTCTGTTGCTGTTTTTTTTTGTGTGTGTGTTTTGTTTTTTTAAAGAAAAATAAAAGTTTTGAATTTTAAATGTTCTATAAATTTGTTTGCATTTACTTTTTTAAAGGTAGCAGTTATAGCTATATATTATTTAAATTAAATTTCCTTCATTCTCATTAAATGAATTTAATATTCACAATCTTACTGGTGGAATAGGAAATGGTTTGATATTTTCTTACCTGACTTGTTACTTAACTCTATTTGGAAATGCCATCTCTCGCTGCACCTGGAAGTAGTTACTTATTTCTTAATAATTGAATTGGTCTGAAAACAAATAGTATCTTGACAGCACAAAAGACGACCACACACGAACAAGTTTGAACATGAACTGTTTATTTACGCTAAGGAATATTACAATGGAATGCGCAGAGCGCCATCTGTGGACTGTAAGATTAAATACTTACAGTATGTAAGCATGAGTTATTTACAATTAATATAAATTTAAAAACAGTAGCACATTCTCATTTGAACAAAGCAAATACATCCAAAAATGAAATGTGGTCTCACAGGCAAAACAAACTGATTCATATTATGTAACAAATAAAAATCAGAATGCTGTGTAATTGCCTCATATATTTGTGTTATCTCCAATTGATAGCAAAATAATTCTTAATATTTGATGCTTAATGTTCCAAATAAGTAAATTTAACAGTATCAAATATTTAAGGCTCTGACATTACATAATTTTGGAAAGAAAATTACACCTCCATATATACACTGAAATAGGAATAGCAAGGGCTATGCAAATTGTGTTGCGCTGCACATCATTTTTGCGCAAGTGAGGGCGCTGTGATAACTGCATATTGTTTGTCACAACTACGTCAGAGCAGAGTAGCACAGTAAAGAAAAACCTAAATAACCATATATGCTCTTGGAAATTGTTTAATAATCAGCAATTCAGAATTCATTCAAACCAATTTCCGAACATATAATGTTATAAACATCCGAGAGAGAACATAACAGTTCAAAAACCACATGTTTTCATTGTCTTAAGAACTCGCTATTAAGAGAGTGCATCGTAAATTAAATCAAGAGGGAATCAAAGAAAAGAAGAAAGCGCTTGAAATCTCTTTGGGAAATGGAACGCAAGACGTTCCTCCATCCCATATTGAAATGTATTTGGGCCTTGAAATGGAGAGGCTTGGATTGAGAGGGAGCTTCCTGACTAAAAGAATCGGTGAGTTAACACTATTCGCTGCCTTGAAGTTATGGAACAGAAATTGATTGGAAAAAAGTGCTTGCCTGTGTGGGTTGCAGATTAAGAATAATTTAATTTAAGAAAGGAAACACAAGTAAAATGAAAAATTAGTTGTAATTTTCAAGATTTAAGACATTAAGGTAATTAGAATTTGGCAGATTATCAAAAAATATAATTGCCATTTTTTAAATATATTTTTAAAAGGATAAATGTTGATAGCTTTATAAATATCTATTTTTAGTGTATCTACATGCCTTAATTATATTCCTGATTAAGGCATTTTCTAAAAGTTTAATGTTTGAATTAGCTGCATAGCCCCACACAGGGCAAGCGTACGTTAAGATGGGCCGCAAAACAGTAGTGTAGAGAAGTACTTTGTTGTAAAGATTCATTTGAGAATTCCGACAAATTAAGGGGTAAATTGAGCGCAAGGCGTTCCGGAATTTTTCACGTGCGTATAAGATGTGTTGTTTTCATTATAAATTTTTTTGTCAAGGAGTACTCCTAGGTACTTCGTGCTCTGAGACCAGTGTAGTTGTTTAGAATAGAAGGTTGGCGGTGTGACTGGTTTTCTTCTCCTGGTGAAGAGTACGGCTATTGTTTTATGTATATTAATTTTTATTTTCCATGTGTTAAAAAAGTTTTCAAGAAGGTGTAGGTGTGAGTTGAGTGCACGGGTGATAGTGTTGTGATTTTTATAAGTAGCCAGGATAACTGTATCACTAGCGTAAATATTAGTACTGGTTTGAGGGTGAGTAAGTATATCATTAATATATATGTTGAATAACAGGGGCCAAAGGAGACTACCCTGAGGCACACCACATTTGATACTAAAAGAAGAAAGAGTATCATTCACTCTTACTTTGAAGGATCTGTTAACTAAATACCAATTAATGAGATGAATTAAAGCAGGTGGAAAATTGTTAGTGATAAGTTTGTAGATGAGCCCCCAGACCCTGTCAAAGGCCTTGTGAATGTCTAGAAAAACAGCCCCACTGGACCTGCCTCTCTGAAATCCAGAAGAGATTTTTTCATAAGTCTGAGCAGCGGGTGGTAGGTAGAAAGATGCCTTGTGAACCCATACTGATTTAGATTAATGAAGTTATCATTAGTAAAAGTATATAATCTATTAAGAATTACATGTTCTGCTATTTTACTTAAAATGCTTAGAAGGGAAATTGGTCTCTAACTATCGGGATGACTATTTTTGCCAGGTTTTTTAATCTGAAAAACTATTGCAGTTTTCGTTATTTGGAAAATGTCTGAGAATTAAAGCTGTTTTCGCCATATGTACGAGAGCGTGAACTTGACGCGGAGCACATTTTCAGACAGAAAAAATGCTTGAATTTTTATAAAAATTTGTGACATTGTAACTCACGCATTTGTTTATAACATAGTGTTTTTAAAATTTCAAAATATTTCATAAATAGTTTTTTTCTTTTAACATGTAAAGGGATAGCTCAATTAGCATTACGGTATACGGACAAATATGCGAAACGCATTTTATAAAAGAAAAATTGTGTCAACTCTGATAAAAATGAGTATGATAAAATAAGTGATTCTCTACAAGATATTAACTTGTGAGTACTTTTATATCTGAGGAGGTAGGTGGGAGAGAAAGTCTTCCAAAGTGTTATTAATGTTATCATCAATAGGGTAAATTTTATGATCAGGCCTTTTGTTTTATATGAAATTTTTAAGTGTTAGAGCAAGTAGATTGACTTTCTGTTCATCACTGTTTACGATACCCGAAGAACTATTAAGATTAGGAAATTTTAGAGCGTTTTTTGCGGAAAAAAATTTGACACTGCCACAGGCTATGTCGGTTGTGTTAAGAGCTACTAACTTTTTAGTCCAGGAGTCTTGTGAATGTTTTTTGAGTGCTTTTTTAAGTTCTTGTACTCTAGAATAACTTGCTTTGTGTATTGGCTTTAGAGTTTTATTGTATTTTCTTCTAGCTTTATTTTTGAGATAGATTAAGTCTTGGATGTGATTTGGAGTGAAAGAGTGGTGCTTGTTTTCTATTTGCTTAGAGGTTTAAAGGTGGGCGGAGCGAACGGTGGCAGTGAAAAGAGAAATTTTAGATTCCAGTACATTTGGGTTTCGAATGCTCGAGAAGTCAGACAGCCGGATATAACTATTAAGACTATTACTAAAAGTTGACCTGCTCTAGAATTATCGCTGTGAATAGGGGTGTTGAGAGAAAAATTTAAAAAGTCCGCGTTATATTATCAGAGGAAAGCTCCGGAATGGAGTAAATGTACGGGAAATGAAATTATTAATGATAGCAATATCGAGGGTGTTAGAAGAGTTATAGTTGAAATGGGGGGGAGTATCAGGATATGCAATTTTTAAGTCGAGCAGATCAGTGAAAGTTTTTAATTGCTTTCCACGAGTGGCATACTTGATCGAAAGTTGTGAATTAACTCTAAAGAACACAAATTACTACTCCTTGCTCACAAATTAAAATTTTAATCTAATTATTGTAATGCAATTATTATATTATTTTCTTTTTAACTAACAAAATTTTTTTTTCCCATCGATTTTATATTTGACGTAAAACTTTACCATAAACCATTGGAACAATTATTAACACAAAATATTGTTTTCTAATTTAATTAACAGAAACTTATTTTTCAATTAATTATGTTCAGATTCTAAGCCGTACCCCAAATTCTCAGCACATTTTTGTGAAAAAAAAATAGTGTAAAATATATTATCGATATATGATATATTTACGGAATGAAAAGTGGCTGCGATACCCTAGTGGTCAAGGTAACGTACTCGTGGCTGGCGTGTCATGAGTTCGAGCCTAGTACCGCTGAAGTTCTGTCGTGTAGGGGAGCGATGAACGTTAAATCTGAGAGCTAAAACCTCCTCTCATTGGTGTGGTAGTTAGGAGATGGGAGGTGCAAGCTCAGGTGTCGTCCTCGTCACTTGACTATGGTTCAAAGTTACGAGGTCCGTCACCAAAAGCCCTCGTGTAGCTGATCAATATGACATTTATATTCAATCACTAACTAAACGAAATAAAAAAAATAATAAAGGTGAATTAATAAAAAGTGAATAATTAATTTACTTTACCAGCATTAAAAACTTTTTTCAGTCTTCGAATCTAAGCTGCACCAGAATTTTTGTAGCCTAAGTATCGGGAAAAAAGTGCGGCTTAGATTCGAATAAATTCGAAGAAAAATTCAGTGTAATGAATGTTCGCTACATGTCTAAAGACATGTGCCAGTACATATATACGATAATTTAATGGAAAACCATCTTTCAAAATTAAAAGTACAAAATATCTATGATTTAGAGAGCGAAACTAGGGGGCAAGCATCTTCTGAAGGATGGAGATATGAGAGATCGTTGAGACTCATCTTCTTTTTTCAAAGAAATTGCTTGCAGGAAAAAATCTACTCCGTGTTCGAAGCTTGTGATGCGCATTGTGTATGGTAGAGACTTATGCAATGCAGCAATGAAATATGGATTGGCAAATGAGGAGATAGCTCGGAAGCAGTATGAGAGGGAATATTCAACTGAAGTAAAAATATGTGGGGCTTATTTGTGGACAAAGATAAACCCTTTTTGTGTGTTTCACCCGATGGATTGGTTGGTGATGATGAACTCGTAGAAATTAAATGCCCTTATTCTGCGAGATTTGAATCAAATCTGCTGGAATTTTTAATTACAAAAAAAAAATAGTCTAGGTTTCAAATTTTCCAATGAAAGGGGAATCTATTTACCATTAAATCATAAATTTTATTTTCAAATACAAGGTCAGTTATTTATTACACAACGGAAATGGTGTGATCTGTATTTATGGTGCAAAAAAGGATTCGATAACTCTGCGTATAGAGGCAAACGAAGAGTTTTGGAAAGAAATTATTCCAAAACTATAGAAAAGTTTTATTTTAAATGTGTTCTTCCTGAAATTCTTGATGGAAGAGCACCACGAAATATGCCTTTGAGGGAGCCGTTATATGTAGAGGAATCTAGTAGAAGCAAAAAACAGAAAGTGATTGATATAGGTTAGGAAATGAAACCTATATATTATCGAATTATTTGATTAACGTCAAGCTTTGAAGCTTCACTGGGACTATCGCCGACATCGTCATTTCGATCAAGTGACGAGGACGAAATCAGAGCTGGAACCGCAATCTCCCAAAATTTCCACCATTAGCAACATATAGTATCATCTACTTCAAACATCTGCTTTGAGGTTCAGCCTTCTACATAGCGGACGGCCGCGGTAGCCGAGTGGTATAGGTATCGGACCGTGGCTTGCCTTGCCACGAGTTCGAGCCCAATACCATTAAAGACCCGCCGTGTAGGGCAGCGATGCACGTTAAATCTGTCGAGAGCTGAAACGTCCCGTTGGTGTGGTGTGGGAGTTAGGAGAGGGGGGTGCCAGCTCAGGTGTCGTCCACGTCACTTGACCATGGTTCAAAATTACGTGGTCCGTCGCCAAAAGCCCTCGTGTAGCTGAACAGTGCGACGTTAATATTCAATCAATCAATTCTACATAGCGGATCTTCAGCAGGGACACCAGAATTCAAACCGACGATGCAACACCACGTCGATCACGAGTTCGTAACCATGAACTCTTGCCTACTGTGACCTCCTATATCTTCTCGAACAGGATACCGTAAAAACTGTCGGTGATATATATTTTTATAATTAAGTATATTACTTAGCCATTTATTTGGATTCCTACATAGAATGAAACTTATTTTGTTACCAAATATGCCCAAAAATTAAACAATAATGCAATTTTCTTTGATTTAAATATGTTAACTTCCAAATTGAAAAATTGTTATTGACATATATTCATTAAATAAACATAAATTTCTTAGAAAAATAAAAGCAATGTTTATATATTATATGCTTGATTAATTGTGCTTGATAATTAATTGCCAGCCTATTTTCTCTCCCTTATAATGATATTTTAATCGTTCTCTAAAGTTACAAAAGTAATTTTAATTTCAAAATATCTCTTTCTTTTTTTTTTTTTTTTGCTGAACATGAAATAATTTTGTAATGCTTATTTTCATTTACGTACCATTTCTTATAAAAAAAATATTTTTTGAATTTAAAAATTATTTTACAAACACACGTAAAATAATGGTCAAAACCATAATTAACTAGTTTTTTAATGAAATAGCTGCATACTATCTTAGAAAAATATCAAAATTGATAACCTTTAACCTTTTTAACATATTTATATAAAACTACTTTTTTAAAGAAAACTCTATTCAAAATTGTTTCCCTTAAACCTTTAATAATGTAATACAGGAGGTGTAAGTGTATACCTAATTGGAAATTTCTGAAACTTTTTTTGTACATAAGAACTTTATTTTGTAATACTTTTAGAAACATTTATTATTCCATTATAAAAGAATATTAAATCGTTTTTCTTTATATGTAGTGCCTACTAGATTGTGAATATTCCATTGTTTACTGTACCGGGACCAACAAAACAAATTTATTCACGTTAATACATTGCTTTTGCACAACTAAATCGTTTTGTAATGGAAAATGAACTTTTTTTTTATTTGTGGATAAAAACACCTATAATCAAGGAGAGCGAACAACTTATTGACATTTTAAAAGACATTTGACGGTAAAATCTATATTAAAACAAGAACAGCTCCTAAAATTTAGATTGCAAAATACATAGGATTTTTTCCATAGTTAGAAACGAATAAAGCATTCATAACAAATTATCAGAATCCATGAGTCGAAAAAGTAAGAAAGCCATTTTAGATCTCTCTCATGGTCAAGAGTCAACACTATTTTACTCCCCCTCCCAAAAAAAAAAGTATTTCGTTTCACAGTCGTAAAGACTGTGGCCCTCTTCCCCCTGCAGAGAAAGGGGAGGATTCTATTGAAGGAAGTGTGCTACACACACAGAATTTTTTTTTCTTGCCTTTTTCAAAATCAACCAAAAGCGGAGAGCAGAGTGCACGCGATCTTCTCTTTTCAAACAATTAAATCTCACCAGCAATGACATCCAATAATTCACAAAATAGCTGTAAATTTATGTTTCGAGATATCTCTTTCCGATTTTTTCGAAATTTCGCAATTGTCCATAATTCTGGAGATCTTCGTATAATAAGGACCATTATAAATTTATCTTCCATCCTCTCAAAAATTGACACATTTGTTGAGTAATTCAGAGTACCACTGAGAATTGTACCTCTCGTGAAAAAGGTTGAAACCCCTGTTCTATTGTATAAAAGTAAAATTGTATCATACTGTTTGTTCATTAAAACGTGAAATTTAATTTTTCATTGCTTTAAATCCACCTATTCTTCCTTTAAAAATCATTTGTTCAGGAAAAATTAAACAGTTTCGTTCTGTACATCATTTATCTAGAGAATTGATCGACAAACTGTTCCACGAGTCCCAATAAAAAAATGGGAAAGAAAAATTACAAATATGTATGCAAAATGGATTTATGTTCTCATGAAATTCGTTTAGCCACAATCTAAAGATCATAGACTAATATTAAAAATTTTATTTATACATAATTTGAAATTTTTTTTAAACTTTTATTGTAATATAATAAATGAATTTTAAAACTTTATTTTATGCAGCAGATTGTGAATATACTATTGTTTGCTATCCCGAGTTCCACGAAGTAATTTTATACTAGTTAGTACAATGTTTTGAAACCTTTTACATTTGTGGGGGAAAAAACACCTATAATGAAGATAAAAAAAATTTATCGACATATGAACAGATTCGATGCTAAAATTTAAATTTAAGCTAGAAGACCTACATTTCAGGTTACCAATTCATGCCATATACGCAGAATTTCTCACAGCTATGAACATTTTCATGCCATTCACAAAAATGTATTTAGAAAGTGAAAAATATTTTTAACGCGATTGGCAACAAAAACAAAATACAAAAACGAATTGAACACGGAATATGAAATGCTACTGCAGATAATTTCAAAAAGCTTATACGTCGATAGTTTGTGTAAAAAATTGTTAACACATATCTCAGTTACTAAGTATAATGCATGCGTAGGTGACATTTGGATCACAAATTTATATTATCAATGAGTAAATAACATTAAAATTACATCATAAAAGTTTTTAATAAAAAATGAAATATTTTCTTAAAATTGTCTTTACATATATCAAAAATATCTTTATCTATATACTTTAATTATTTTAAGATGTATTCCCTTCAGCGAGGAAGGGGTTTCCTCGAAAACATGTTACAGTTCTAAGGGGTCCAAGAGTTGAAAAAGTTTGATGATTGACCAATGTCCAGACATGAGAAGTCTTTCATGGTCAAGATTCACTCTGCTGCTTTAACCCCCTCGCCCGAAAAAGAAAAAAGGCTAACATTTATTTTACCATTTGACGACCGTCACCCTCCCTTAGCCCCCGCGTGTTCCCTTTCGCTGAAGGGGAGAATTTCATTGAAAAGGTTACCCGAGAGAGAAATTTATTGCCCATCTTGGGAATCTTGAGACAAATATTTGTGCCAAAAATTTCGCAATAGCCAACGCCATCTAGATGTCATGTAAGGTGTTAAACTAATGGCCCGCCGTTACCTTAATTGAGCAGTTTGTGAAGTATTCCCCCGTGGGTGATACATTACTCCTAAGTTATCTTCGTGACCTAGAGATGTGGGATTGAACGAAGAACCAGGCGTTGTCATGATCTAAAAATGTCTTTATTAAGATCTTAACTTAAACACTAAAAATAATATTTGTATTATAACTCAGCGGATCTGAGGTGAGAAAGCACACAATACGTATTACCAAATAAGTGCGATCTTAACCACTATATTTAACTTTTTTTTTTCCCGTCTATTCCTAATCTCTGTTTATATCACAGTTACTATTAAATACTAGAATGATCCTACCTTAATCTCTTATTTAATCACAATCCTCTCGGATCCTAAATGTCTACATTATCTGGTGTGGAATTGGATCCACCTTGACTTGATCTCTCTGTCACGGATAGCTTCACACTCAACGACGGCTTTCTTCACTTCCTTCAGTTCACGCGCTTAAACCAGACTAGCATAATCACTTCGCAATAGGTCATACGCTTACGTTAAACTTCTGCTATTTAAAAGGTTTCTAATTTGCATGTTTACGTTTCGCTTCTTTATTTGGTTGGAAAGAATGCCTTTTTCGGCCCCAAAGAACTCAAGGAGATTTTAGTAGAAAATGCGATGAGCCCGTCACTATACCCTCCAGGAAGCAAAACGTGATTTATTCGAGAGTCTTAATGGCCATTAACAAATAACGTGCCTAAATTTTGTTCGTCTTAGTTTTAACTTTAAACCTTGCTCGGAAATTTTAACTTTCAATATTTGTCTTAAACTCTAACTCTTAATATTCACAATAATTTTAGTCAATTAACTTGCCGCGTTGCGTGGTCAGGCATTCTTCACCACAACACGGTTGAATTAAATAACTCCAATTCAGTTCAGTTTTGGAGTCGTTATGTTGAGCTGTAAGGTCGCTGCATACTCCCCTTCCAGTGTCAACGATACCTAGTTGGAAGATGAACTTTGCGACCAGAACGTGTAGATGGCTGGGTAGGCGTTGAAGCTGTTGGATCAGATTCCACAGTAGCAGGTGTTTCATTCTTGGTTTGAGGTAGTTGAAAGTCCTCAGTGTTAAGAAGGCAGGTTTGCATCTATCAATAGATACAGATACCCGTTTACCATTGATGTCAAGGAAAAACACTTTATCCTTCCTTTGTAAGACTTTGAAAGGGCCATCATAGGGTTGTTGAAGTGGACGACGTAACATGTCTCGGCGAAGAAACACATGTGTTGCTTCCAACAGTCCTGGATGGATAAAAACTGGACGTTTGCCATGGTGTTTTGGTGGTTTAGGGTGGAGTGATTGCATGTGAGACTTAAGTTTTGAAACAAAATTCACAACATCATCGTCTGGCTTGGAAGAGTCAAACATCTCCCCTGGCAGTCGAATAGTGGTCCCAAAAACTAATTCAGCTGGGGTACACAGAATATCTTCTTTAAGAGAAGCTCGTAGACCTAGTAAGATGATAGGGAGTACTTCTGTCCAACGCTCAGTAGCATGGCATTTGATTGCACTTTTCAATGGGCGGTGCAATTCTTCGATCATCCCATTAGCTTGAGGGTGGTATCCAGTTGTACGACACTTCTGAACACCAAGTAGTTTGCTAAGAGCTTTGAAGAGCGGGGACTCAAACTGCCTGCCCCTGTCGGTTGTGAGAATTGCAGGAGTTCCAAAGTGAGACACCCAAGAGGAAAAGAAGGCCTCAGCCACAGTCTCAGCAGTTATGTCTTTGAGAGGTTGGGCCTCTGGCCATTTCGAAAAACGGTCAATCATTGTCAGGCAATAGGTGTAGCCATTTGATGGAGGTAGAGGTCCAATGAGATCCAGATGAACATGATCAAAACGTTGGGAAGGTTCTTGAAATGATGAAAGAGGTGATCTATTATGACGATGAATTTTGGATTTTTGGCAAGCTAGGCAGTGTCTTGCCCACTTAGCTACATCTGATGAGATTGATGGCCAAACAAAACGCTGCTTCATCAAATGTACTGATCGACGTATGCCAGGATGGGATAAATTATGCATAGCAGAGAAAACATCTTGGCGATGCTGTTTTGGGATGTAGGGTCTGGCTGTGCCCGTTGATAGATCACACATAATTTCAGTAGACGAATTGGGAAAAGTTACCTTTTTGAGTTCCAAGGAAGTTCCAGATGCTATTAGGGTGGGAAGCTCCTGATCAGTCTGTTGTGTCTCAGCAATACAGTCATAGTCAATTTGACTTGGGAAGGTGATTGCAGAAACACGAGAGAGAACATCAGCAGCAATATTGTCAGATCCTGGAATGTGTACAATATTTGTGGTGAACTGAGAGATGAAATCCAGCTGACGGATCTGCCGTGGAGAACACTTGTCACTTTTTTGCCTAAAAGCATAAGTGAGGGGCTTGTGGTCAGTAAACACTGAAATCTCTAGCTTCCAGCATATACCGAAAGTGTCGGATAGCCGAGTACATAGCAAGGAGTTCACGGTCGTAGGCACTGTAAGACTTTTCAGATGAAGTAAGTTTTCTGGAAAAGAAAGCCAATGGCTGTAGCTCAGAGTCCACAACTTGGTGAAGTGCACCTCCTATGGCATAATCAGAGGCGTCCACATGAAGAGCAAGCGGGGCAGAAGGTGAAGGATGAGCAAGTGCAGCATCAGCAAGAGCTTGTTTACACCTGAAACGCTGTAATTGCCTCAGAAGACCAGTTTAAAGGCTTTGAGTCCTTCTTACCTTTAGAACCTTTAAAAAATTCACTTAAAAGATACTGTTGTTCAGCTGCTTTAGGCAAGAAACGTCTATAAAAATTTAACAGTCCTAAAATTTTCTCAGAGAGCCAACAGTCTCTGGTTGTTTGTAATCAAGAACTGCTTGAACTTTGTCAGGCAATGGCTTAATGCCATCAGGAGTGATAAGGTGGCCAAGGAAAATGAGTTCAGTCACACCAAATACACATTTAGAGATATTTAGTTTTAAACCATATGAGCTCAGTCTTTGGAATATAGTTCTTAAGTGAGAACGATGCTCCTCAGCATTTTCTGAGTAACACAAAATATCATCTAAGTAGACAAAACAAAAAGGAAGTCCTCTTAGTACTTCATGCATGAATCGCATAAAGGTTTGTGGTGCATTCACAAGGCCAAAACACAAATGGGTATATTCGTAAAGACCCCATGGAGTTGTTACAGCTGTCTTAGGAATATCACACTCAGCTATAGGGATTTGGTGGAATGCCTTAAAAATGTCTATTTTGGAAAATATCTTCTTGCCATGTAGTGCATGAGCAAAGTCATTCAAATAAGGCATGGGGTAGCTGTCGAACTCGGTAACAGAATTCAGCTGCCTGTAATCCCCAACAGGTCTAACTAGAGTCAGATTTGGGCACAACATGAAGAGGAGAACTCCAGGGACTTTTGGAAGGTCTAATAATGCCTTGAGCAAGAAGAAATTCAAATTCTACCTTCACTGCATCATACAGTTTAGGGTGTAGTCTTCTAGGCCTGGCAGTGACTGGTGGGCCAGTAGTAATAATATGGTGGACTGTGCCATGTGATGCTGATTTGGAAATTAAAGAAGGGTTGCTGAGGTCTGGATATTCCGATAAGATGTTTTTAAAACTAATGTTTGCATCTACAGTGAGGATTGAGGGCTGTACAATATTTGAAAAAACACAAGTGAAAAGAGAAGTTTCCACATCCACCAACCTTTTTTTCTTAAGGTCGATTAAAAGGTTGAAGTGCTTTAGAAAATCAGCACCAATTATAGGAGATGATACATCAGCAATTATGAAAGTCCAGATAAAGGTCGCCTCAGACCCAGGTTCAGTTCTTTACGGACCATACCATAGGCTGGAATTTTGGTATTATTAGCAGCAAATAAGGAGAAGTTAGACTGAGGTGATTTATTCATAGTTGGAGAGGGTGGGATGACACAGATTTCACTTCCAGAGTCTATGAGGAATTTCTGGCCAGACTTGCGGTCTAATAAAAATAACCGGCTGGTATGTTTCGAGGGCTCTGCCATTCCAGCTATGACAGAGCTTACTCGTTTTTTTGCACAAATGCACAAGGTGAAACACACTTGCGGGCCTGCTCTTTATAACGGCGATGATAGTAGCAGATGCCACTTCCTCTATTGACACTCCTAGAGCGTGAATGTGATCTCCGGCGGTCAGAACTATATCGTTGGTGGCGAGAGGAATTGCGCTCTCTTGTCAGTTCAGCAACTTGTAGAGACAGCTCTTGGATCTGCCTGGCGAGAGAGAGTCCATGGTTGGCTGAACACTGCATGAAGATGACTGGGATGGTGGAGGAACAGTTGTGGCAGCACAGATAGTTGAGGATGAACCAACAACCTCAGAAACCTTATCAGCGATGATAGCCAGTTTATCCAAAGGCTCTGAGGATGCAGATAAAACAGTCTGGATATGTGGTGGCATTCTTTGAAACCACAAACTTTGCAGAAAGTCATCCTGGAGTTGGCCATTAGACAGCTCTTTCATTTTTCGCAACAGGTGGCTGGGCTTCTCATCTCCTAGCTGAAGGTCAGTAAGCAGTTTCTTAATTTTGAGTCTCCGAGTCGCTAAATTGGGTGATGAGCCGCTGCGAGAGAGTGTGATATTTGTCACTGTTCGGAGGGCTTAACACAATGTCCGACACGTAGGAGAGAGTTTCAGCATCCAGGTTCGCAACCAAAGCAGAATACTTAGTATCATCACTGGAGATACCACTGAATGTGAATGCATGGTCGCATTGCGCAATCCATAGACGAACGTTGAATTTCCAAAACGGTGGCAGCCGCAACGCAATACGAGCGACTTCAACGGTTTCACTAGTGATATTGTTGAATAAGCAGGAAGCGAAACGAATCTCCGAGCAGATGCTTCAAGTGGCCTTGAGGAGAAGGAGAAAAAAATCTTTCGCTACGTACTGATCATCCGTAGTAGAAGAATTTGTATTACATTCGCCAGTAGAACAGAATAGCTTACGTGTTTTTAAGTCCAAAAGGGGTCACCACTGCCGCGTTGGGTGGTCAGGCATTCTTCACCACAACACGGTTGAATTAAATAACAATAAACATTTATTAACTTTAAAGATTAACTGAGTAATTAAGAGGTAAACTTCTAAAAACTACAACACATGGGAATCAGGCACGCTACAATAATAACAGATCAATTCAGTTCAGTTTTGGAGTCGTTATGTTGAGCTGTAAGGTCGCTGCAAACTATACCAAAATTATCAGTTATATTATTTAATCACCTCAAATTCATTTTTATATATTTATTAGGGTGTATCCCATTCGGTTAACAGAGCCGGGGAAGTACACAAAGTTTCTGGTTAAAAAAAACCAAGACCATACACCTACCGAACTTATATTTCTAAATATACTCAAAACTATTCCACTATTCATCTGTACAAGGTTTTTTATGGCTGCTACTACTAGAGCTTACAAATCAGACCTAAAAAAAGGCATCTTCAATCATCAGGGTCAGCCACCCTGAAAGAGAAACTATATTTAAGTATCTCACCATACAATTACATTTTACGAATTCCATACTTTATACACAATCATTAAATGACAACTATTTTTCATATATACCCCTCATCTGGTTATCTAAATAAAATTCCCCTCTAATCGCGCAGCGCTGTTAGTGTTATTGTTAATAATCTGTCTACGTCGCGTTCCCAAACCAGATGCACATTAATATGAATCAATGCAACAATATATATATCATACAATTACAAACATTTTTTTCAATAATCACTTAAAACAACCCAAAGAATAATCGCATCTCAGCGAAGTCATACAAAGCATTAAACAAGTGTACATATACATTTGTTTTCTCCTCAAAAAAATTTTGGAAAATTTTACAAGACTAAAAGTTTATTTTTCAATCTTCTAGAAAAATGCACCCATGGTAGTGTCAACTTTGCCTTTTATATAAAAAGATTTTAAAGAACCAATATGATTTTCGCATTGCAATAAGTCTTCTGACTGCTTGTGAGAAAAATGCATAATGAAACCATACAACCCGATTTTTGTCTTGTAGTTGACGTCTTCTACTAGGACCTCCAGGGGGAGGGATTTGTTGCCGTTCTTTCCTCTCTTGGCCATGCTGTTGCTCACTTCAGCTACTGATATTCCTGCTGCTTGACATTCTTTGCTCCTCGGCGTAGGGTCTAATGTTGCTTCTCCCTGCTTCCTCTGGATCGAACTGGTCCTCGTTGTGTCCTCTTCTCATTGGCTGTTTGGGACTCCACCTTTACACCTCTTCTTGGTCGCAAGTTGTAGCCGCTGGTATTTGGGTATCACTGTTTCATCTCTCCTGTTTCTTTTTGAAAAATTCGGTAAATCATTACTCCAGTGTTTCTCAAACTGTGGGGCGCACCCCTTAGGGGGCGTGATAACCCTACAAGGGGGGCGCGAGAATATTAAAAAGTAGAAAACAAAAGATTGTTTAAAATATTATTAATGTACTAAAAGCAACCAAATAAAATATGAAATACACATTTACACTTATAAATATATCAGTACTACGCAATGATATTTATGATCATTTTAAAGATACTACGTTAAGAACAAGTTTAATAATTATCAGTTTCTCCATAGACTTGTTATATATAAAATTAAAAACAAAAATTAATACTTACCTTGATAATTTATATGGTTTATAATTACTCCTTTGAATTCCGGTTAAAAATGCCAATGCCACCAATTAACACGTAAACTGGGAAAGGGGAGGTTAAAGGAAACAAGTCAAGGTCCTTTTATTGCATTCCAAAGCCTTCGGAATAATTCTATGGATAACAGTGCGCAGAAAATACCGTTCTTCGGAAAGACGTATATATACGTCCGGGGCAATTAAGACACTGGCTGAGTGAGACGTTTATATACGCCGGTGGCACTAGAGGTAAAAGTCGATCTGTAGGTTTAGCTTCAAATATAATATTATTGAATTCAATGTATCGCTATTGTACGGGGGGGCGCGATGAAAGAATGATTGAGTATTGGGTCGCGAATATTGAAAGATTGAGAAGCACTGCATTACTCTTAACCGAAAATTTTCGCTTAACACTCTGCTGTCTCGGACGCTTCTTACACTTCCTCTCCAGATCACCACGATCTTTTAAATCCCCGTCTCCTTTTTACATTTTTTTTTGTCCTTGTATTTGGTTCTGTCCAAGAGCCGGGAGATGATCTCACAAGTGGTCTGCGATTACTGGCCGTACATGTGTGCCTCTCACCCTGATCCTTCTTAAAACATGTTCCTTTCACCTGACCCATTCTTCCTACTATACTGCGACTCATTTGATCTAGGCTGCCTACCTTCAAAATTATTCGATTTATAGCATGAACTAATGTTATCAGAACTACTTGTTCTTATCTCAATCTCGTCACATTTCCTATGATGATAAAGTCTAACTTTATTTACATTGGCTTATTCTCTCTCTTTTTCCCGATCTCCAAACCACTAAATTATTCTGTTTTACCTCTAATACTCTATAAGGACCTTCAAATTTTGGTTTAAACTTTGTTACCCCCTTTTGTGCTGCCGAACTTAAAGGATGCGTTTTAACCAGGACCCAATCATTAGCCTTA
The DNA here is from genome assembly GCA_019973935.1 of Trichonephila clavipes. Lineage (NCBI taxonomy): Eukaryota > Metazoa > Arthropoda > Arachnida > Araneae > Nephilidae > Trichonephila > Trichonephila clavipes. The sequence continues at coordinate 227,462 of BMAU01021309.1, forward strand.
ATCTGAACATTTCGCCTCCGTCTATCATAATATTTCGCCCACAGTTCGTGCTTTGCCTTAATGTTTCGTCTAGCTTCATCAAATAATTTCTCAATATCCCTCTACGGCAAATTCAGTTCCGTCAGATACTATCACTAATTTTTGAAATGGGGTTGGGGAAATCAATTTTCCACTTAAAAATAATTCTGCAGTGGGTTTTCTCGTCGTTTGCTTCATTCACTGCCGTTCGAATACCATAAGCGAACTCACGTAAGAACTAGTCCCAAGTATCATGTTGATCATTCACATAGTTTGCAATCATTTGCACAAGATCGCGATTCACGCGTTCTGTTCTATTCGCCTGAGGTCTATATACAACAGTCTTCACATGCCTTATGCCGAATCTGTCACTTAACTGTTCAAAAATATCGGATATAAATTGGGGACCGTTATCATTTATTAATTTTACTGGGGCTCCATAACGCAATATATAATTATCAAATAAAATATCAGCTATTATTCGAGCCGAGGCCTTTTGCAGGGGCATGATTTCAGCCCACTTGCTGAAATCATCCGTATTTACTAAAACATCGGTTAAGTCTTACTCGTGACGCAGGATACGGACCTAACAAATCTAACGTCACTATCTCGTTTGGATAATTTGAGACTATCGTAACTAAGCGACTGGCTGGTAACGCGTTTTTATAATTGTTAATCTGGCACATGTGGCATGTAGAGACATATTGTTCGATAGATTTTATCATATACGGGAAATAATAACGTCCCTTATTTTATGGCAAGTCTTAAAGCGTCCTAAATGACCTGCTATGGGCTTGTGAAATTCTCTCATTATTTCATTTCTTAAAGACTTTAGAATGTATACTCGCATTTCACTTAACGACGCTGCGTATTTCGCATATAACAATAAGCCCTCAATCATCTTAAAATCGTGAGACCAGTTCTCACATATTGTCGCATTAACCGAGCTATCTTCTGGGTTTTCTAGATATCTATAGATATGACCTAATTCTGGGTCCTTTCTTTGCTCTTCGATTAACTGTTTACGCGACGAAAGTACCAAATCCCGGATTATTGCAGAATTAACTTTTTCTCTTATTATACTTTCAACCGGGTTCCTCGATAAATCGTCAACCACCGCATTCTGATTTCTTGGACGGTGTGTGTGTTCCCATTCTATATTAAATTCCGCTAATTTGAAAACCCACCTTATCATCCTACTTGACAAATTTTTACCATTTATTAAACGCGTCAATGCAGCATGATCGGTTAAAACTTTTACTTTACAGTGTACCTAAATACGTTCTGAATTTATTCAGAGCCCAAACTACTGCTAAGCACTCTTTCCGTTATTGTATAGTTTCTCTCCGCACTACTAAGCGTTCAGGAGGCATATACCACTGGCCTCTGTTCCTCATTAAGAACCGCGCCTATGTTTATTACCCGGCATCCGTAAACAACTCAAATGGCTTTTCGAAATCGGGTAATTTTAAAACTGGCGCTTCCGTTATAGCCGTTTTAACCACGTCAAATGCCCTCTGCGCCTCTACTGACCAACAAAACTTTAAATATTTCTTCAAATTATAAAGGGACTCGCATAGATCGACATAATTCTTAATAAACTTAGAGTACCACTGGGACATACCTAAAAATTTGGATACCTCTTTAGAATTCTTTGGGGGTTTCATCTCAACTATAGCTCGAAATATTGTCTCGTCCGTTGTAATTCCAATTTTACTAATTATCAAACCTAAATATTTCAATTTATCAACCAAATTTAAACTCTTCACTTTGTTCAATGTTAATCCTGCTTCCTGTTATAATCTTAAAACCTCTTAAATGTTCTACGTGGTGAGTGAACGATGGAGACTATGATTTCGTTATCGATATAAACATTCCCAAACCTCCCTATCACCGCTTTCAAAATGTCTACTGCCTTCTGAAAGTTGGAAGTCGCCCCTGACAGCCCGAAGGGCATACATTGGAATGCGTACGTACCATTCTTGGTACGAAGGCCGCCTTAACTTTATCACTGGGGTTTCGTCCACGTCACTTGACCATGGTTCAAAATTACGTGGTCCGTCGCCAAAAGCCCTCGTGTAGCTGAACAGTGCGACGTTAATATTCAATCATTCATTTAGTATATTTCGAAGATTTCATACAATTCGGTTGAAAACCGCATGCTAAGAGCAAAAAATATACTAAAAAAATTGATGAATATACAATTACAATAAATTCTTATATAGAGAAGCAAAACTGAGAAGCTAAAGCGTAGGAATAAAAAATTTTGAGTATATCTGAAGTAGTTTTCGAAATATTTATTTTAAAGTTTAGAAAATTTGTGTGCGTTATGTTATATTTGATATCAATTAAATGATTAAAATAATGTGTTAATATTAGTCATGTAATCGTTTGATGACACATTCATATACTAATAAAAATTATCATGGTCATTGATGCGAATGTCAAGAATTTTATGTAATTTTAAATTCAGACATTAAGATATTGATGTAGAAAATATAAAATGACCATCTAAAATACATGAAAAATGCAGTCTGCTATAAAATGATCTTGACAAACAAAATACGGCATTTTCACTTACTATGGCAGAGCCGGCTTAACCAGGGGCGATCTGGAAAAACAGAGAGAGAACCGCGGTTTTGATGGATGCCGCTCTAGCTTTTAAAGCTCCCAGGAAAAATTATATATATATATATAAATTACAAATGCAAAAATAAATCTTGTAATTTTCCATACATTTTTATAACAACGAATTGTGGAATTGGCTTCCAATACATTGTTGTGTTTGACAATATCTAAGGTAACCAACCCTACTTTAGATAGATTTGTACTACTTTTTCGTAACCGTATTCCTTTTAAAATTAATTCGTGCAGCCGAAATACACCTTTTGTACCCTTAAAAATTTATGTTAACTATAACGGTTAATTTTAATTTATGCAACTTGTGAAATGTTCATAATTAACCATTTCCGTCTAAACAGTTTACATGAAAAAAAAAAGTTTGGACTCCTTCATTCATTAGGGATTTATATAAGATTCTAACATTAAATTTTATTTTTCACCGAATAGGATTGAGTGAAAGTGTATAGTGCTTCCACACCACAGGTCTGGGGTTCTATTAACGGGCTGCGCAAGGTCGACTCTGCCTTTCATCCCCGCTACATTGGGTCGATAAATGAGTACCAAGCTTGCTTCGGGTCTTAAACACTGAAGGTCTCTCTTCAGACAGACCACCAAATCGGGACATCTGTTCATGCACCTCAGCGTCCAATGGTCACGTGTATTATGATGGGCACAGTAGTTCCTGGCCCTCATGGATTGTTGTGCTTCTGAGTTTGAGTCTTAAGTTTGAGGATTACCACTTTGGGGATACCCCTTAGATAAACATGTATTTCCACTCATTTGCAATTAAACATTTTTCTTTCAATTACGTTTATTTCAGAAGGAAGTTTGATTTTTCAAATGTATTTGCTTAATAACATGTATATTTGTGTGTATTATATTAAAAATTTGATCAGTTCAAAATTACATGTTTTTAGCTCCTCTAAACGCTTTTAGGATTTTACAACTGATCTTACAATCCATATACGTTTTATAGTAGTATATTTAAAAATGATAAGGACATTTTTACGACTGTGTGAGCTGTTATGCCTCGTTTATAAATATAAAAAATTGCATTCAGCTACAGTTTTTAAAATGTACAGAAATAAGTGGAGCAACAGGATACTTACATATTATGAATATTTTTGACTGCAGTAAGATATATTTATATTTCAGTTTCTTTACAATTTGAATAGAAGTTGTAAGCCATTTTGCGAATAGTTTGATATTGAGTATAAACCCATAGGCTGTTTAATATTGTAAAGTGTTTTACTTTGATACCAGCACACATTAAAATAAGGCTCATTTGCAGTTATATGATCAGCTTCAGTGATATTTAAATTTTCAAAAATAGTCTACACGTACGAAAACATTCTTTCACAAGCGCACACCACATCTCATACTATATCTTCCCTACAGCAGGAAATATTTGTGTATACTGAAAAATTTAATACAGGATACATTTCCAAGTGTTAAATTTGTTTTTAAAATTTGGTATGAATACATTGTGGAACTGTCGGTTAACTTCACTGAACAAAATTGTTTTAAGTGTACTGTTTTGAAAGACTAGATTAATTAGGGAGAACTTTTCTCACAATAGAATTTGTAATGACTGAATTGAGTGAAAATGTAGTTATCGATGTGTGACATTTTTCCTTGTAATAAAAGAAACAGAAAGATAAGAAATTTAACTTGAGTAGAAAATGGTTAGAAGTACTGTCATGCGCATTTGAAGAAGTATATCCCCCATTAAAATTAAAAATTATTGACTGAATGTGTGTTATGTCCATCACAAATGCCGATGTAAAAAAGGAATTTTTATTTAATACAAGAAGTTCGAAAAAAAGAGAACACTAGGAAGGAAAATTTAAATTTTTTTCCGAAAAATATTCAGTTAACATAAAAATATCTTTTATATGATTTTAATTAAAATAAATTAAAAGTATTGAAATCCTTTTTTATGCTATTTTAAATTAAAAATATAACTGAATAGAGAAAGATCGGTTTTATTTCATAAATATAATCATTGAATGTAATATTTATTGTGTCATTGTTTAAAAAATGAGATAGGGCCTTTGCTCTTTTTACCTCATTACTTTTTTAAAAACAGGAAAGTGAGCGCGTTTTCTTACTCTCATATTCAAAAATGAATACAGGATGCTTTTTCTGGTTCAAATCGCAATACCAAATATATATATATATATATATATATATATATATATATATATATATATATATATATTAATTTTTAAAAAATGACAGAAAAATAAATTTTCTTTGAATAAAATATAATTATATTTCAACTTCTAACATACTATTTATTTCATTTTTTCCTCTTTTTTTTTTACCTTTCATTTCGTTTTTAATTTTACTAGAAAGAAACACCGTATGTTTCAAAGAGGATTGATCAAGAGAGGATATCTACGCTTTCAAAGATGATTGCCGCAACTTAACAGCTAGCTGTAAACGATTGATCTCTTGGTTCTTACTTTTCAAAAGGGACCGAACTGGGTCGTAAAATTTTCCCCGTTCGACCACCCAAGTTCTAAAAGGGGGAAAGGAAAAAAGTCTGTTGCATTTTTGAAGGGAATCGCAAAATAAGAGTTAGACGCTTTCGGAATAACTTTTCAGGAGGAAGGTGTCCAGTTAGAGGGTTAAAAACCTTAAAATGCATTTATTATGCACGTGGCGCCATCTGCAGAGAATCGGAAAGATCATTTATTTTCAGGGGAAAATTCGGAACTTCTTTTTTTTTCAGAGGTTTTTAAAAGTATTTAAAAATTAATATATTAAAATTATATATATCTTTCCTTCTTTTAGCTTATAAAAATATTGCAAATAAAACAAACGAAATATTTTTTAAAAAAATACTTACGTAAAGAAATTTTTAAAACTATTTCATTTCAAAATAAATTTAGAAATTACCTTCTTTTTTTTTAATTTATGGAATGGTTCGCTATTTTTTTTAAATAAAAAAACATTCAGGCAGAATTTCTCTCTCTTTGTGAATAACACATTCTTAACAATTCAAACTAATTACACTGTAAATAGTTTTCATTAACTATTTTTTTTTTAAAAAAAGTGAAGTTTTTGTAGTTAAATTAGGACATCGGTTCCTTTTTTTGAATACGAATTATAAGTTGTTCTGCTTAAAATTTCCTTCGCGTTAATGAAAAAAATATTTTACACTAAAAAAAAGTTCGTTTTTCTTTTTTTTTTTCCGCGTGTAGAACAATATTATACGTAATCTGTACAAAGATTGATAAAATATCTTAAAAATTACGGTTAAAAAAAATGTGTTTTTCAATTTTTTTCTCTTTTGCGATAATTATGTAAACATTACTTTTTTTTAAAGTTTTTTTGTTTAAAAATTACCGTTGCTTTCAATCCATATATGAAGTTTGAAAGAATTAACTTAAAAATGAAGCCCGAAAAAAAATCTTTTACTTTAACGAGTAACGAAATGGCGTATTGAAAATAATCTACCTTTTTATTTTGAAGCTTAATTCAATACTCTTCCGGAGTAAGCGTAGCTCAGCTGTTTAAAGCGCTGCTTTATAGAACGGTACTTCCCAGGTTCGATTCTGAAGAGGAAGAGACTTTCCATTTCGCATCACGCCGCTTTTTTTAAAAAAAAAAATTGTGTTTTTCTTTTTCTTCCCTTTTTGCGAGAAATATTTAAGCATTATTTTTGTTACATTTTTTGAAGGTTAAAAATAAAATGAAATACCAAAATGTTTTTATCAGATCGTTTTTTTTATTTTTTCAGTACATGTATATATATATATATATATAGGCCCTCCCCCATACTGTTTTTTTTTCTAACTTATATATTTATATGTTTAATGAAACGTTCAGAAAAAAGCAATCATTTCAATAGCTATCTGTTAATTTACTTTCATTTATTACTTATAGAATTTTGATTTTAATAAATATATATATGTTTTTTAAAAGGATTATTTCTATTATTTCATTGCGAAATTAATTCTTTGTTAATTAAAAAGTACATAGTCTATTTAAGAAAATAAGTGGAATGGAAAAAATTTCGAAAAAGGGAAATTTTTTGACATAATTTTAGAAATCCCTCACATTGTGCGCGTACAAACACACAAAAATGCTGGTGTCATGAGGAAAAGAGAAAGCCCGAGCAACGCCGGGCTAAGCGGTGGAGGGGGGGATGGAAGTCATTTTGAAAATGAGTATTAGAAGTTCTGATTTTGTGAAAGAAAGGGAAAATTTATATATATATAAAAATAGAGATAGCCCGTGCAACGCCGCGCCATGCAGGTAGTATTTAATAAAATTTGTGTAAACCAGCCATTTCCATAATCCTGCCTATAATGGTTATTTTATCATTTAACATACTATATCTTTCATAATTTCGAATGACTAAAGACAATCAATATTTGATATTTTTGTCTTGTAACATATACTGCTGTTCAAAATTTAGAGAATTTTTATCGATTATCTCTAGACCTACTGGATAGATTTGAATGAAATTAGGTATGCATTTAGGCATGATATAGTGCAATAAAATAACCATTCAACACTTAAAATACACTTGCGTTATCGTGCGTAACGTTAATCGGAGTCTGAAGGTATGAAAGAGCAGTTGAAGAATATACAGGGTGTCCATAACTAAACTGCAAGTGTTCAAGGAGTGATGGAGAGAAAACCACTGGAAATATTCCAGTGAAATTTATTATCTGTGTCGCAGGGAAATGATTAAATTAGGGATTTCACCAAATCCCTAAAGGTAATGATCAATTTACGCAAGATATTAAAATAAGAACTCTGTGAGGTGATTTCCCTAAGGAAAGTGATTTGACCAAATCCTTAACCTGTTTCAGTCAAGAGTTATAAGTGTTTATTTAGCAAATATGGTGCATCATTAAATGTAGAGTAATTAATACAACAATAATCATTGAATTACAAATTATTTATTCCCAAAAATTAATTAAAATAATTAGATAATAAAGCTGGGTTTTTTAAAGGATATTTGTAGAATTTCAAACATTTTTTTAAAAATTATTGTGGCGTATTGGATAAGAAAACACACAGTCAGGCTACATATATATACAAATTTATTTACAGGAACATACTCCATTGCAATCTTACACTCGGATCACGTTTTTTTGCTCTCTGCTTCCAGACGGGATCCTAAAATGGTCCTCGCGCATTTCCTCTGGCGCAGCCTATCTCCGAACAGGGCCGACGCTAGCAGTTTCGCTGCCCCGGGCAAAGAGATAAATTGCCGCCCACGTTTATAACAAAAATTAAAAGAGATTACCTAAACCCTTCCCACACTTAATGGTAAAACAAAACGAGAGCAAAAAAAATTGCTATGAATAACGTTGAAATTTTGATTAGCAAAAAATACTAATTTATGTTTTTGGCACTAAATTAAAATTAGGGTTGCACAGAAAAAAAGGAAAGAGTCATTTCTAGAGCATAATCATAAAATACAGGTATTAAAAAATACTAAAACAAATTATAGAACCACTAAATATTAAACATTAATTACATATTAAAAATACATTTAGACCGAGAGTTAAACTTAAAAGTGTTTTTTTTTCTCAATTTTAATTCTGAGAATTTTTTTATAATTTCTTTAACATTAATTTCTTCTGCCAGTTCATGTTCAATGCCTATTATTGTCAAGCCGTTTACTCGATCCTCGGTAGTTGTGCAGCCTAAATTTTTTTAATTAATTTTAATTTGGAGAGAGAGAAACTCTTTTTTCCACTTGCCACACTTATTGGGAAAGTAAGCAATATCCTTAAAACTATACCGAGATTTGGAGCAAAATCCAGGTTCGATATGAATTTTAAAATGTCGATTGGACATTCTTTTTTATTTAGCAAAGCCAAAACCGCTACTATCTCGTCTGCCAGGTCCAACGCGTTTATATTTGATGAATTTCCATCAGTTAACACTGTTTCTAGATCTTTACAAAGCTTAAGTACGTCGTTTTGAATAGTATCTTTTAAATCACATATATAAATAATGAATGTACTCAAAATCTCATCAATGTTTTGCATTTTAAATGAACTACTATCGTCTTTATAAGCGACTACAGAAATTATTTTTATACATGAGGCAAATATATTTTTTTTTCCATTTGAATAACAATGTCAATCGAAAATGTTTTAAGACGATTACGGTACATACAATCTATGAAAACAAACATACTTAAATATGTTAATCAACATAAAAATATTCAACGAAACTGATGACATTTATATTTATGTATGTAAAACGAAAGATAAATAAAATAGAAAAGGCTCAAAGCAGCAAAATAGGGATTTTTTCACTTCATCTTACGCAGTGTTTTAAATTCATGTGGGCATTAAACCTTAAAAAAATCTAAAAGATAATTGGAAAATGAAAATATTGCTACCTTTTTGTTGTACGACTTTGTCTTGTCTGCATAAGCACAGGAAGCTTAAAGAATTAGTTTGGAAGTCAAATTGACATCAAATTCCCTGTTTTCTTCGAAAAATGGTCTTTTTCTCAGGGTTATTCTGCCCCCTTTTTTTCATTCATAAAACTTGACAGTGCTTTTCATCACTTTTGTTGAGACTTATCTGTGCCAAAATTTATCCCTTTCAATGGAGTAACTTCATGGACAGACTGACGCCAGTCAGTAATCACGTGATTCCAACGTCAATAAACAGCACGTGCGATTTCATAGCATTGGGTTTCCTATACGTTTGTTGACGTCGTTCTTTTGTCTTAATTTTATCTAATTAAAAACATATATCATTGTATTTTTTGCGTTATTCTAGTACATATATTTGTTAGGAAATAATTGTCTACTTCCGACTAGTGTTAGCTGGCATATTTATTTATCCTAGTTCGGTTGGATCCTAGTATTTATTTATAGTTCATGGTACACTTAGGTACGACTCTTAGTTATTTTAGTTCTTATAACTAAGAGTCACTGCGCAAGAATGGTTGACAGTATAGAATTAAAACTACTTTTTTTAAAATTGTATGATTATCGAGTAACATTGATATCATTTCTTTAAAAAGAGCTCACACCTATTATTATACAACACAGGGTCAGTTAGGTGTGAATAATGCAAAAAATGTCTGTTTGTAATTTTAATTAATAATTCAAAGTCAGGAAAAAATATTTATTCTGAATTTTTTCAATTTTTTTGATGATAATTTGTGGGAGGAATGTTTACAAAAATTAAAGAAATGTTTCTTTGATTTTTACCTTCCACACACAAATTATCGATTTCTAAATTATTTATAATTATTCTTTGCTGTTAAAATTTAATATCATTTCTTTCTTTAAATTAAAATACAATATTCTTAAGGGGAATGGAACCATTACAAAAGGGGTAACAATTTTTAGAAATGATTGCATTTAATTTGATATGTTATTGTCTTATTTTTTTGAAGTACATATCAAACTTGCAAAAAAGATTATTTCTTGAAGCCTGTGTACATAGAACATTAGTTAATATGAAAGTTTTAGATAAATGAAGAGAATTATCTTTTGGTAAAAGTGGGTTTTTTCCATTTTTTTAAATCTCAGTGGCTACTTAAGAAGTATTTGTTTATCCATGATTTAACTATTTTCCTTTTTTGCACAAATCCTTAAAATAGTTTAATTCCTGAAAACTCAGTATTATGCATGTAAAGGTAATTAAGGATGCGAGTATATGATTCATATATGTCTCCTGTGAATTTTTTTTACAACTTCATGAATTTCAAATTTTATAATAGTATGGCTTACCAATGGGGACATTAAACACTCTATGTGAAGCATTATAAGTGTCAGACATTTGAAATAATCCCGTAATTTTGGTTTGATTTATCAATACTTTAGGAAGTTCATTTTTTTTCCTTTGTACTTATATGCTACTAGCTGATAAACCTGTTCTTCACACAGGTGTGAATTTATATATATAAATAATGTTATGCATGAAATTTCTCTCCCCCCAGTGCTTCATTATTTATAAATGGTAAATAACAATTTTCTAAAAAAATATATTATATTTACTCGAGTTTACCTACCTACACTTGAAATGCAAATGAATATTTTATTTCACTGTGGAACACAGTTATTTGTTGAAAATCAATTTTTTGTTTACACAATGTATTGCGTATAAATACTTCATATATATTTTGTACAATATTATGAAGCATTTAAGGCTATTTGAAAATGTTTCTAATAAAATAACATTCCTATCTTTGACTGTCTCATTTACTTAGTAATTATCCTTTAAAAATGTTTGGAAATTTTTTTAAGAAATGATTGTATAAAGTAATAAAAGAAAATGCAATTTCACTATTAAGTTAAAGAAATGAATCATATATATATATTAATATATATTTTTTAAAAAATATTCAATGTAATATGAACTTTACCTTTATATCTCGGCTACTAAATATTATGCATTGATATGCGACACTTGGATCACAAATTCAGATTATTTAGGCGAGTATGAACTATATTAAAAATTTACATTACAAATTCAATAATTTTTTTAATTGCCTTTGTATAAAATGCTTATAACGTGTTGAACAACTTGTTATAAATAATTGTATAATATTAAAGAATATTTCATCAGAAAAAATACTATAATTTTCACAAATTCAATTTAATTTATAATTGAATTGCATACTTCTTTAAGCTATTGTTTATCTCATATTAGATAGTTAATATGAGAGTTTTTGATTAACAATAAATATTTATCCTTTGATGAAAAGAATCTTATTTTTATAACACAATGAATTGCAAACAAGATAGAAACAATTTAATACAATATGGAAATAAATAGTTGCATACAATTTCCATTCACAATTTCTACTAGTTATGTCTCTTGACAAGATATTTATGTTTAGTGTTAAACACTTGAGTTCCATTTCATGCAAACTTACTTGGAGAAATGTATTGGCATTTTATTTTGTTATCACTAATATGTATCTAAAGTGTCCTTTTATATATAATTATAATTTTAAAAAAAGAAATTGATCATTATAATACACAAGAGCCCAAAATTTGTCTTCGAAATATGTCACACAAAAATATCAGTGATTTTGACCAATTAACCTCTTAACAATAATTTTGAAAAAAGATTCTCTGTAATTCTCTTGGATAAATATCATAAAATTGATCAAAGTACTCTTCTTAGGTCAATATTTGCAACAAACTCAATGCAACAAATTTATTCAGGACATATATCATGAGATTTATTTTTGCAAAAGTATAAAATAAATCTAATCTCTATAATGATAAATCTACAAATTGTGCAAATACCAATAAATGCATATTTGTTATACATATGTAGTAAAAAAATTTGTATATGTGTGAGAGAGAGACAAGTTTTTATACCATACAGTCAAACTCTGAAAAACATATGTGTTGATACCACGCAAATGTATTACAATTTTTATTTTTTTCTAAAAGAATTATGAATTCAAAAATGATTTTTTTTATTTTGGTCATGTAGGAGTGAGAGTAGGACTTTTATATTTAATATATGGACACAAATTTATATTCTACTATATACTCATTCTAATTTAAAAATTTTAATGCCTTAATTTATTACCATATTTGGAATTCAATTCTCGATAAATCATATATTTTACCTTAAGTAGTGCAGCGAATAAAGATTTTTAAAATGTAGCACAATTTTTTTTATGTGTAATTTTACAAATGGTAAATGATAATTTTGATTTCTAATGTTTGAAAGTGGTCCTTATTTCATCAACTAGTATAAACATTAACAGAGCTGTAATAAAGTAAGATATTTTTCCATTTCTTTATTTTTTCTTTTTCCCTGTAATATTGTAAAATTACTAAGTAAAATAAGTTTTATATATATATATATATGTACTTCTCTCTTTTTTTGATATATGTATGGTTACATATCAGATTCTTGTGTTTTAATTTTAGATAATTAAATGCTGAAGTACCTCTGTTAACTACTCTGAAGATGTGTAACATAAGTAAAATTTAAGTTAACTAAACATATGTTCTCAATATAACTTGATGTAAAATAAACAAATATTTGCTTTTAAATATTGTAAGTCTACATCTATCTAAAATCCTTTTTAAAGAAGTTTCATTTGTCTTACGGTGTTGAAAACATTCAAAGAGTGGTCAAACACATAAACACTGGGAAGATGGTATATAATCCTCACGCTTCACCATGCTATCAAAGCACTTTGATTTGTTATAATGATATTATAAAATGGCTTTTTCTTTCTAATTATCCTTTCTATAGCTGATAGAGCAACCATTTCAGCAAAATAAGACATTTTAGAAAGTAAAATGTAAATCTTTAAGAACAAAATAATCGTACGCAATAGTAAACAAACGACGCCATATTCACCGGTTGACGCAATCACGTGATCGTGACGTCACATGAATTTAGTCCATTGGTGTTTGAAACAACAGAATAATGGTTTTTGAAATTTTCAGCTTCTTCTTCGTTTTGCAGATTTATTCTTAGCACAATCTTTTCGGGTGTGGATTTATCAGTATCTTCAATACAGTAAGGATAAAATTCCTACAATTGAGATACAAAATTTTGGTTGAATCCTAGGAGGACCCACTTTTGGTCGCCAAATTTTTTGTCGCCAAATTTTGAGCGATAAAGGTTACAATATGGTTACCTTTCCATTTCATCAAAAAATTTGGATTTTCAAATCACCGAAAAAAATGGCAACCCTAAAAAAGTGCAACATTTTTCGCCTTTTCCGAAAAAACGTCATTTTGACATTTGACTTCGCTGGAGGTTGTTAAGAATGGCGTGTGAAAGGAAATTACTTTAAAGTGAGGCTACGATAGGTTTCTTTGTGCTCCTGGGCACAAGGGGAAGAAAGAGACATTAGAAAAGCTAATTTAATTGCTTCTCGTTATGAATGTCCGAGGTTTAAAAAATATGCGTTTGCGAAGGGAACGGTTGACGGCTACGAATGGCGTTGCCGCAACCGGTCGAAAGATAATCGCCACGACGTCGTTCGGCGTGTGAGAAAGGGCACTTGGTTTAGCGAAAGCAAACTTGCTATAACTATTATCTTGCGTTTGACGAGATATTGGTTCGGCAAGAGCATGAATGAGTTCGTGATGAATGACTTGAAAGTTAATAAGAATATGACAAAGTTAATAAGACACATGTGGCGGCGATCTTACGATCACAAGTTGGTGAATGAGAATTTTCATAAATTCCTTGCGTCCATCGCAAGGGTGTATCCACCAACAGATCATGACGAAATGCAAGCGTAAGGTAAGTGCTTTTTAACATTTTTAAAATTGATTTCATGTATTTCTTCGATTTTATCTTTGCGAAACGCCCCTTTCGTCCTTTTTTAAAAATGTGAATCATGTTGTACACACTGGTTTTAGAATACTTTTTTAAAATGAATTTCATTGCTTTCTCCGTTTTTCTTTACATAATGATTAATTTAATGTATTTATTCGATTTCATCTTTGCGAAACGCCCATTTCATCCCCCCTCCGCTGACGCATGCGCATCCCAAGAGTTTTTCGTCATTGACGCCTTTTTGAAAACCTTCAATTTGGCGCTTTTTGGCGAAAGATTTTTGGCGCCAAAAACAACAGTGGGTCCTCCTAGGATTTTACCCAAAATTTTTTTGTTCTATTTCTTGCTGGAATTCCATTTTGTCTCGTTTCCAAACTTCCGCTATTATGATACGGGGGGCAGAGCGCATGCGCGGAAATGTATTTTGTCGCCAAGCTGTAAGGGTGTGCCAATCTCGCCAAGAGTGAGTGAATCCGTGACTGTTTCATAAGTCGCGCCCCGTGCAGGGGCCCGGCTTGCCCACCCCTAGCGCCGGCCCTGCTCCGAACGCAGGTGGAATGGATTCCAGGAAACCCTTGTCCCCTACTATCTCAGGCAATAACACTATCCGCTCTAAGTCTCTGGCACGTCATCAACTGGTTTCGGAATAATGTTCGTTACATTATACATTAATGTAGCATTTCAGAAATATCCTGCTTTATTTGTATAACCTTTTTTTTTTAGTTATTACTTCCCTTTTTAAAATAGCTTTTTTTATCTATAAAGAGGGCGTGGTCGAATTCCCTAATTTGTTTGATTACATTTTTCAATTAGTTTTATCCAGTTTCTAATTTTCAGGCACGCAAAAGTGATATGTCAATTGAAAGATAATAATGCAAAGAATATAACTAAATAAAACTAACAAATTATATTTTGGTCATTTTGTTTTGGTACGTCACGTCAGAAGCCCAGCGCTCCCTGCCACGGACAAGAGGGAGGGGAGGTAAAAGTGAGTGGTATCAAGCAAAAACAGAGCTGTACAAATGCTGACTTGTTCATTTCACTAAAACAGTTCGGGAATTTGATCTAACCAAATAATTCTAACCAGTGTGTTCCAGGTTGTGATGAGTCGTCAGAATTCACAATAGCACACATGTTTTCTTGCAAAGGAGGGAGCGTATCTCTAGAATAAACACCTTGAAAATAGGGGGACGTTGTCTTCTCTTGAGATAAAACTGTATACATTTGCATTCCATCCATTCTTTAATTTCCGAAATCATACAAGATATTTCTCGATTTGTTTATTTCGATTAAATTTTCAAACTCGGCGAAAACGATAACACATACGGTTTGTTCTAAAGATTTGCTGAATTTTAATTCTAATCGCAAATTGCTATGTTTTATCAGACTTAAATGTTCTCCTGAAGATTATAAATCCGGTGAGAGGTTAAATCCAAACAATGTATTTGAATCTTTATATTCTTTTCTAGAAATAAATATACCTCTGTCTTGACCCATTCGATCTGTCCCAACAAATAGAGTTTGATAGGCCCGTATGTATTGATCTTTAGAAAAATCGAGTTCTAATGGATTGTGAGGCACTGGTTGTCCATCCACATACACTCCAATAAAATTTAAATTAAAATGTTTAAACTCATAAGAAGATTTTGAAAATGCGCCGTGAAAAGCTTCATTATCTACACATCCTACAAAAAGTTTTTTTGGCTTTTGGCCTGAAAATATGTTATCTTGAATAAAAGACATGCTTCCTTTAGGAATCGAATACACTTTGCACAGAACTCGGTTAATGGGATATTTTGCGCTTGTTTTTTCTAGTGCTTTCGCATGACCAAGAATAACTCCAGGATTCACACGAACTTTTCGTATGAATAAAGAAACATGATCCAAAACAACTTTAAATCCCTCAGATCCTTGTAAACAAAATTCGGGCTTGCTTCGTATTAATTTTATTTTCAAATCCACTAAATTGAGTAAAAGACGATCTTGATGAAATAAATCCGAATGTATACAACCAATCATGTCTACAGTTGCACTTTCTTTAAAAAATTCGATTCTTTTCTTGAGACTATCATCAGAATCCTTGTAAAATAGTTCAGCCGTTAATTGGGAAGTTTTGCTGTCATATCCATGGTTTAAGAGAGTTTCAATATAAGATCTCGATAGGGATATGTATTACTGGAATTGGAAACCACGCGATCATTTAAGGATACATCTACTTGAGAAAATAGTGAATGTAGAAATAAATTCACAGGTCCTATAGTATCATCTTTAGTAATAGGCGTATTGTCCACTTTTACTATTTTCGCTTTTACATATAATTGTGTTTGACTGAGATCTATGTAATCTGCACTTCCGGAAATGTGAAATTCATCAGGTGCATTATCGAAAACGTTAGAAAGAGGATGAAATTGTTTCCACTGCCCATCTTGAATAACCGTTTGAGTTCCTGGTAAGTTGAAAAGTTCCAATTCAGATTTAACACATTCAGGAGAATCTTTAAGAATAAATGCCATTTTTACGAGTCGAAAATGTCACGTACACTCACTTTACGTGCTTTGGATGAAATGAATTTTTTCTGTTTCTTACGCTTTCTTTTATACTGTCCTTTTCCTACCATAGACTGAACTCTATCAATAGCTTTCTGAGCTAATTTTTTTCCACTTTCTCTGCTTCTTGTTTTTACAGCTTCTTTAAAATTTTCTCCTGACAATACATCAGAGGCAACACGACTCCCTGTCATTAATACTTCTTTTCCAATAGTTTTACCTCCTTTTACTAAAAAAGGTAAAGCTGCTTTAAACAATCGACGAAATATTCCTCCGATTCCATAACCCTTTTGAAAATTAATGCCCTTGTAATGAGTCAGACCCGAACCTATTTGACCTGCATAATGGTCTTCAAATCTTTTAGTACAGCAAACGTATGGTACACTCATCTTGGTCTTTTATCTCCAAATGAGGGTATGATAAATGCATTGCTTTAGTTATAGTATTTGCCTCATGCGAAAATGAAGCACTATGATCACACTTTACCTCTTTCAAAGGGAACAAAATCACCCGAATTGAGTCTCAGTTCAGATTGAATAGTTTGAAACGAGTGTCTCACCAAAGGTAAGTATTGAGGTCTATCATAATATTGACTAATCGTTTCCCCGTCTTTACCTTTAGTGCGAACGATTCGCTATAAAGGAGCCTGTGTATCCCCCACAATTTGGGGTGAAATTAGATCGGAGTAAACGTAAAAAACTGAAAAATTAGACCATGCATCAGCAACGAATTCGCTTTTCATGTTACCTATTATAATTGCATTGCGTTTGAATCCTAACAATTCGCCTAAATTCTCTAAGTGAAGGCTGCTACCTTGAACTGCATTAATTTTCACCCGTTTTGTTGCTTTATTGTGAACCGATTAGGATTTTTGGGTAAAGCAAGTTGTACGGCTGATATAATATCTAACATTGTTTCATAACAACCCACATCAATTGTTCGCTTAACAGTTGAAGAGATATATTGCCGTCACCAGCTTTGTATAGAAAATAATTGTTAGTTTCATTTACGTTAAGCCAAGAATGAGGGTAGATTATTTCAGACAATCCCACTTCCCATTCACCATTTAAACAAACAGGAGAGGGTAATTGAGTTTTGAAATGAGATATTTTGTTTTCTGGAAAGAAATGCATAGAACTATCAGAAGGTAATGTTACGTAGAAAGACATTTTGAAAATGAGTCGGCAATAAAAAAGTTTAACTATTTATACTTTTTGAATATCAGTCACCAAATCATTAAATTTTTCAGGGGATAGCCTAAAATTTTAACAAAATATTCAGTGATTCCTCGTCTTTTTCTTTGTTTGATAACATTCTCTACAGGGTAGAAACCAGAGTCGACAACTTTTTGTAATTCTGCTTCGTAATAAGTACCTTTAATCTCTTCACCTTGTAAATCTTTTAATCTATAAACAATCGGAATTCTTTGCACGATTTCAAAAACTATGAAAAGTTCTCTTCTCCAGTTTTGTTCGTATCCTTTTTCAAAGTGAAGTTTTTGTTTATTAATGCGTACAACATCACCAATTTTAAATCTAGGGGCTTTAGGTTTCTCATTTCTTAGACCACCGTATAAATTTTTTAATACTTGCTTCCGGTTATGTCTACTTACAGAAACAGGTTCCATTTTAATTGAACGGTGATACGAGTGATTATAACTGTGTATTAATTTATCAATGACGTTGATGTAATTTTTAGTGTTAAATTCAGTGAAATATTTCCACATTTTTGTTTTTAATGTCCGATTAAACCTTTCAACAATGCTAGCTTTTGTTTCGTTATTTGTAAAAAAAAAATAAAATTACATTCGGATTTTTTAAATAATTTTGAACTATTTTATTTAAAAACTCCTTACCGGCATCTGTTTGCAACACTTTAGGCTTCCTTTCTTTAAAAATAATTTCTAGCCCAGACTTCACACTTTTTCCAAATTTATCTTTCGGAGGAACTGCCCAAGCAAATTTTGAAAATAAATCAATGCAAGTTAACAAATACTTATACCCTTTATTAAATTCTGCTAAAGATTGCATATCGACTAAATCCGCTTGAAACTGACGATCAATATCACTTACAAGCACTCGATTCCGCTGAAACTTATGTCGAACAGGTTTATGAAGAGTGTAAGCATCTTTCTGCGATAACCAATGTTTTACATCTTTTTTACTATATTTCCCTTTTACAGAGCGATGTAATGCTTCCACACCCCCGAAGCTATTTGGAACTTTAGGATTTTCGTAAAACGCTGCTAAATCTTGATGCATTGTTACCGATGAAAAGAACTTGATTGAATGACTATTACAATGAATAGTTATATTATTATATACTTTTTGGGAAAGGCAAAAAGTTTATGTATAAAAACATGAGCATAAATTTTCTCACTTTCATATGAAATACATTTAAAATATCACTTGTACATACTTTGATAATTTCTTTTAAAAAATACTCTTATTTATTTTTAAGATGTGAAACGATTTCAACATAAATTAAACTAACAAACAATAAAAATAATAAGAACTCAAATTCAGCATATAAAAAAAAGAATTTTATTCAAATTTATAAAAACAAAATATAGCCGTGAGTTTCAATTTGGATTTATTATTATTATTTTTTTATTTGAGCGTTATTTACTTCAAACATTTTAAAATCTATAATTAGTGTATATTTTAATCAATAGGTGGTGCCATGAGCACGTTTAACATTCCCATACTTCCATTTTTTGTGCACATTTTTTTAAAAGCAACTCAACTTAGCTGTAGGAGAAAACAATTCAACTCGCCCCCTCAACTCGAAAATCAAAGCCAATGCAGGAGAAAAACAACTCAACTCGTCAGTAGGAACGAAACAACTCAACTCAAAAGGAGAAAACAACTCAACCCGTCAGTAGGAACGAAACAACTCAACTCAGCAGGAGAAAACATCTCAACTCGGCAACATGAACGAAACAACTCAACAGGAGAAAACAACTCAACTCGGCAGCAGGGACGAAACAACTAAACTCGGCAGCAGGAAAGAAACACCTCAACTCGTCAGTAGGAACGAAACAACTCAACTCAGGAACGAAACAAGCCGTCGACCGCCTACAACCACCTGCACCGCCTTTTTAGCAGAATCGGCTTTTTCTACCTACTGTCAGAAATCCAAGTCCCTGAATCCGGAAATGAGTGGAAGATGGTCGCAGAAGAATTTTGGGCAAAGTGGAATTTTCCATTGTGCCTTGGTGCAATGGACGGGAAACACACATACGAATAAAACCCTCCTCTCATTCAGGAGCAACATACAGAAACTACAAGGGATTTTTCAGCATCGTGCTGTTGGCCCTTGTAGATGCCAATTTAAAATTTTTGTACGTTGATGTTGCCACTAATGGACGAGTTAGTGATGGGGAAAATCTAAATTGAGGCAAGCCATTACAAATGGTGATATGAATATTCCTGAAGCAGCCGCGTTACCAGGATCGGTATCTAAATTGCCATTTGTCATTTGGCTTATGATGTCTTTCCGTTGATGCCAAATATCATGAAACCCTATCCGGGCAGTAATTTAAGTAAGGAATGCTTAGTTTTTAACTACAGACTCTTCTCGTGCTCGGAGGGTTTCAGAAAATGCATTTGGCATTTTAGCTGCTCGCTTCAGGGTATTTGGCACCACCATTTTGACGCCTGTGCCAAATACTAAATTAATTGTGTTAGCAGCCTGTTCCCTTCACAATTTTTGACTAACAGGTCAAAAATACATATATTCCTGAAGACTGTGTAGACAGAGAGGATATTTTGAATGGAGTTTTAATTAAAGGGAACTCTCTCTCTCTCTCTGGTGGCAAAACACTAATCAACTTATTTCCTGCCAAAGGATCTCTTGCAGGGGATCCAATTATGCAAAAGATGTCAGGGACAGATTTTGTAATTTTTTTAACTCTGAAGGTGCTGTACCCTGGCAAGATAATAATTATACATTGCATTAATATTTTTTTTAATAAATTTATTATATATTAATGCAATGTATAATTATTTATCTTTTTATTTAACTTTAATGAAGAGAAATACTTGAATATTGTTTTTTCTTATTATGCTTTAAAAATACATAAGTACAATTTTAATTTCTGGGAATAAAAAAAAGTTATATCTTATGCTGTTTATTTTTGTGAAGAAATATCTTGAAATGATGCAAATTAATGTATAATAAAACTGCAAATCTATATCATTGACTTCTATTTGTTTTATTCTACATGCATTATAGCGGGAATCAAATTGTTTCAAAAATATTGTACTGTGTGGCATGCTGAATCATATTGGTAGATTGGTTTGGCACACCAAAGCTAAAATGTTCCCACCCCGGTTAAAAACCATCACCCTCCATTTAATTTTTCCATTAAAAAAGATATTCTGTTGTGTTATCACTGTCAAAAAGGAACTATTAATAAACATTTTGTGTTGAACCATTTACAGTAATATACATTGCCTTTTTTATTGTCATCAAAACAAAACTTGCATTTTAAAATATAACTTTTGTAATATAACGTAAGTCAATAAAAATGAAGTTAAAACAATATACAACTTTACTTTTTATTTGGTACTAACAAACAGCAAAATATTTTATATATGTAATAACTTACACTGATCTCTGCTCATAATTCGAATCTCCTTTATTAACATCTAATTCATAAATCCTATTTTGAAACACGGGGCTCAATCTTTTTTCTAAAACATTATGTTGGTATATTTATTACTGATTCTTTAGACCAGCGGAGACCAACCTTTTTGGTAAGAATACCGCTATCTGATAATGAATCATTATGTGTGCCACTTCATACTTATACAACAAACAAAAAGATGTAAAGAGTTTATAAGTTACTTATATATTGACTAATGGGATTTTCACGCAAATAGCATATTTCTTAGGGCAAATCTGTGAGTAGGGAAAACATAATAAATACTTGAGTTTTATTGAAAATAAACTTTTTAGATATAAAATAAATAGTCAATACTTTCTTAATGTGGCTTTTGAATTTGTAATTTTTTTTTAACAAGTCATTCTATATTAAGATTAGTTCTGCAAGAAGTTAACAAAATTAAATGGTTTTAGGTGTATATTAGTTTATTTTTAACTATACTGATTTATATTATGTTTGTATTAGAAAATACTTGTTCACAAAAAAATGTTGATCCAAAACTATAATAATATCTGACTGGCAAATTGTGCGGATAACAATAAACGTTTTGTAGAGAAATTAAAAGAGGATTTATGAAAAGATAAGCATTTTCATATGCACCTAACTAACCACGATTTAATATCCTCTTCGCCTAGACATGTGACTTAATTTTTTTTATACATTTTTCCAAAAACTTTATATAAAAACCTGTACATAAAAACTATTATTTGAATACTTTCCACTCCTTTTCTTCGTCAACGTGTAAAACGCGCAAGTATTTTTGTGTTGTCCAGATATGTTTGAGTGTCACCATGAATATAAAAGCTGGATGTAAATTAAGATGTTTCTTTGGAAAAATTCTCATCTCTACAAGAACTGAGATAATGAACTACATAAAATAAACGCAATTATGTATATAAATAAAATTCATTTTTAAAATTAAGTCCATTAAAATCATCGTAGCTTATATAAAATAATTTTGTAAAAGAAAAACATTGCTAAAATGGTAAGAAATAAATTTTATTCCAAACACTCAAAGAGTGTAGCGCAGAGCTTTCGACGTACTGCTACCTGCTGCTTTGGGCAGGGCAAAATATCAAATTTTTCAGGGGATAGCCTAAAATTTTAACAAAATATTCAGTGATTCCTCGTCTTTTTCTTTGTTTGATAACATTCTCTACAGGGTAGAAACCAGAGTCGACAACTTTTTGTAATTCTGCTTCGTAATAAGTACCTTTAATCTCTTCACCTTGTAAATCTTTTAATCTATAAACAATCGGAATTCTTTGCACGATTTCAAAAACTATGAAAAGTTCTCTTCTCCAGTTTTGTTCGTATCCTTTTTCAAAGTGAAGTTTTTGTTTATTAATGCGTACAACATCACCAATTTTAAATCTAGGGGCTTTAGGTTTCTCATTTCTTAGACCACCGTATAAATTTTTTAATACTTGCTTCCGGTTATGTCTACTTACAGAAACAGGTTCCATTTTAATTGAACGGTGATACGAGTGATTATAACTGTGTATTAATTTATCAATGACGTTGATGTAATTTTTAGTGTTAAATTCAGTGAAATATTTCCACATTTTTGTTTTTAATGTCCGATTAAACCTTTCAACAATGCTAGCTTTTGTTTCGTTATTTGTAAAAAAAAAATAAAATTACATTCGGATTTTTTAAATAATTTTGAACTATTTTATTTAAAAACTCCTTACCGGCATCTGTTTGCAACACTTTAGGCTTCCTTTCTTTAAAAATAATTTCTAGCCCAGACTTCACACTTTTTCCAAATTTATCTTTCGGAGGAACTGCCCAAGCAAATTTTGAAAATAAATCAATGCAAGTTAACAAATACTTATACCCTTTATTAAATTCTGCTAAAGATTGCATATCGACTAAATCCGCTTGAAACTGACGATCAATATCACTTACAAGCACTCGATTCCGCTGAAACTTATGTCGAACAGGTTTATGAAGAGTGTAAGCATCTTTCTGCGATAACCAATGTTTTACATCTTTTTTACTATATTTCCCTTTTACAGAGCGATGTAATGCTTCCACACCCCCGAAGCTATTTGGAACTTTAGGATTTTCGTAAAACGCTGCTAAATCTTGATGCATTGTTACCGATGAAAAAGAACTTGATTGAATGACTATTACAATGAATAGTTATATTATTATATACTTTTGGGAAAGGCAAAAGTTTATGTATAAAAACATGAGCATAAATTTTCTCACTTTCATATGAAATACATTTAAAATATCACTTGTACATACTTTGATAATTTCTTTTAAAAAATACTCTTATTTATTTTTAAGATGTGAAACGATTTCAACATAAATTAAACTAACAAACAATAAAAATAATAAGAACTCAAATTCAGCATATAAAAAAAAGAATTTTATTCAAATTTATAAAAACAAAATATAGCCGTGAGTTTCAATTTGGATTTATTATTATTATTTTTTTATTTGAGCGTTATTTACTTCAAACATTTTAAAATCTATAATTAGTGTATATTTTAATCAATAGGTGGTGCCATGAGCACGTTTAACATTCCCATACTTCCATTTTTTGTGCACATTTTTTTAAAAGCAACTCAACTTAGCTGTAGGAGAAAACAATTCAACTCGCCCCCTCAACTCGAAAATCAAAGCCAATGCAGGAGAAAAACAACTCAACTCGTCAGTAGGAACGAAACAACTCAACTCAAAAGGAGAAAACAACTCAACCCGTCAGTAGGAACGAAACAACTCAACTCAGCAGGAGAAAACATCTCAACTCGGCAACATGAACGAAACAACTCAACAGGAGAAAACAACTCAACTCGGCAGCAGGGACGAAACAACTAAACTCGGCAGCAGGAAAGAAACACCTCAACTCGTCAGTAGGAACGAAACAACTCAACTCAGGAACGAAACAAGCCGTCGACCGCCTACAACCACCTGCACCGCCTTTTTAGCAGAATCGGCTTTTTCTACCTACTGTCAGAAATCCAAGTCCCTGAATCCGGAAATGAGTGGAAGATGGTCGCAGAAGAATTTTGGGCAAAGTGGAATTTTCCATTGTGCCTTGGTGCAATGGACGGGAAACACACATACGAATAAAACCCCCATCTCATTCAAGAGCAACATACAGAAACTACAAGGGATTTTTCAGCATCGTGCTGTTGGCCCTTGTAGATGCCAATTTAAAATTTTTGTACGTTGATGTTGGCACTAATGGACGAGTTAGAGATGGGGGAAATCTAAACTGAGGCAAGCCATTACAAATGGTGATATGAATATTCCTGAAGCAGCTGCGTTACCAGGATCGGCATCTAAATTGCCATTTGTCATTGTGGCTGATGATGCCTTTCCGTTGATGCCAAATATCATGAAACCCTATCCGGGCAGTAATTTAAGTAAGGAATGCTTAGTTTTTAACTACAGACTTTCCCGTGCTCGGAGGGTTTCAGAAAATGCATTTGGCATTTTAGCTGCTCGCTTCAGGGTATTTGGCACCACCATTTTGACGTCTGTGCCAAATACTAAATTATTTGTGTTAGCTGCCTGTTCCCTTCACAATTTTTTGACTAACAGGTCAAAAAATACATATATTCCTGAAGACTGTGCAGACAGAGAGGATATTTTGAATGGAGTTTTAATTAAAGGGAACTCTCTCTCTCTCTCTGGTGGCAAAACACTAATCAACTTATTTCCTGCCAAAGGATCTCTTGCAGGGGATCCAATTATGCAAAAGATGTCAGGGACAGATTTTGTAATTTTTTTAACTCTGAAGGTGCTGTACCCTGGCAAGATAATTATACATTGCATTAATATTTTTTTAATAAATTTATTATAATATATTAATGCAATGTATAATTATTTATCTTTTTATTTAACTGTAATGAAGAGAAATACTTGAATTTTATGTTTTATCTTATTATGTTTAAAAAATACATAAGTACAATTTTAATTTCTGGGAATAAAAAAAAGTTATATTTTATGCTGTTTATTTTTGTGAAGAAATATCTTTAAATGATGCAAATTAATGTATAATAAAACTGTAAATCTATATCATTGACTTCTATTTGTTTTATTCTACATGCATTATAGCAGGAATCAAATTGTTTCAAAAATATTGTACTGTGTGGCATGCTGAATCATATTGGTAGATTGGTTTGGCACACCAAAGCTAAAATGTTCCCACCCCGGTTAAAAACCATCACCCTCCATTTAATTTTTCCATTAAAAAAGATATTCTGTTGTGTTATCACTGTCAAAAAGGAACTATTAATAAACATTTTGTGTTGAACCATTTACAGTAATATACATTGCCTTTTTTATTGTCATCAAAACAAAACTTGCATTTTAAAATATAACTTTTGTAATATAACGTAAGTCAATAAAAATGAAGTTAAAACAATATACAACTTTACTTTTTATTTGGTACTAACAAACAGCAAAATATTTTATATATGTAATAACTTACACTGATCTCTGCTCATAATTCGAATCTCCTTTATTAACATCTAATTCATAAATCCTATTTTGAAACACGGGGCTCAATCTTTTTTCTAAAACATTATGTTGGTATATTTATTACTGATTCTTTAGACCAGCGGAGACCAACCTTTTTGGTAAGAATACCGCTATCTGATAATGAATCATTATGTGTGCCACTTCATACTTATACAACAAACAAAAAGATGTAAAGAGTTTATAAGTTACTTATATATTGACTAATGGGATTTTCACGCAAATAGCATATTTCTTAGGGCAAATCTGTGAGTAGGGAAAACATAATAAATACTTGAGTTTTATTGAAAATAAACTTTTTAGATATAAAATAAATAGTCAATACTTTCTTAATGTGGCTTTTGAATTTGTAATTTTTTTTTAACAAGTCATTCTATATTAAGATTAGTTCTGCAAGAAGTTAACAAAATTAAATGGTTTTAGGTGTATATTAGTTTATTTTTAACTATACTGATTTATATTATGTTTGTATTAGAAAATACTTGTTCACAAAAAAATGTTGATCCAAAACTATAATAATATCTGACTGGCAAATTGTGCGGATAACAATAAACGTTTTGTAGAGAAATTAAAAGAGGATTTATGAAAAGATAAGCATTTTCATATGCACCTAACTAACCACGATTTAATATCCTCTTCGCCTAGACATGTGACTTAATTTTTTTTATACATTTTTCCAAAAACTTTATATAAAAACCTGTACATAAAAACTATTATTTGAATACTTTCCACTCCTTTTCTTCGTCAACGTGTAAAACGCGCAAGTATTTTTGTGTTGTCCAGATATGTTTGAGTGTCACCATGAATATAAAAGCTGGATGTAAATTAAGATGTTTCTTTGGAAAAATTCTCATCTCTACAAGAACTGAGATAATGAACTACATAAAATAAACGCAATTATGTATATAAATAAAATTCATTTTTAAAATTAAGTCCATTAAAATCATCGTAGCTTATATAAAATAATTTTGTAAAAGAAAAACATTGCTAAAATGGTAAGAAATAAATTTTATTCCAAACACTCAAAGAGTGTAGCGCAGAGCTTTCGACGTACTGCTACCTGCTGCTTTGGGCAGGGCAAATTATCAAGCTCGGAGGCTATGAAAGCAGCTTAATTTATAATCATTGACTGTTTTTTGCCAACAGCCCCCAAGCATTTTTGCATACTTTCATAAAAAGCTTCTTGACTGCTCTCAACTTTTCTTTTTTTGGCTCGAGGTGTTGAGGTAAACACCCTTATCCTTTGTGGCAGCTCACTTTCAGATGGGGCTCTGTTTGGAATGGGAGGCAGTTCCACAACATTCTCAAACAAGTCCTCATCGCTGACATTCAATGAAGTCTGTAATACATGAAAGAATTAAAAGTAGTATACATTTGGAAAGAAAAAAAATATATAACTTCAGGGGTAAAAATACGTACTGCATTAACTTCCAGCTCCATATTGTCTAAATTTGAGATACTATCAAGTGGTTTGATAGTATCATCAAGGAACTGGAGGCGAGCGAAGTGTTCCCACTTGGGAACCAAATCTCTTGCACCTGTTCCACTTCTAAAAGAGGACAGTTTCTGTTTTTCGTTGCGGTAGTAGGTGCGGAGATTCTTAAACTTCGCAATGTATACTTCTGAAAATAATAAGAATTTTAATTGAATTAGTAAATAATTGAATTTTCTGTTGTTTACTATCCTGGGTTCTAAATACAATACTTTTTGTCTTTACATACAGTACCTAGCATATGTTAATCTACTTTAATTATTATTTTAAGGCATATTCTTTTAAATGTGTTGTTGAATGGGGTTCCCCGAAAACACCTTATAGGTATGAGGGTTCCATGAATCGAAAAAGATTGAATATCACTGATTTAATACAGCTTTATTCAGGTAACTGTAATTTCCTGTTTAAATTTTAGAGCTGGTCGAAAAGAATGAATTATTTTATTGCTGTATAACTCTTTAAGAAAAAAGCCTCTTAACTAAAATAACTAGGCGATCAAGTAAATATTCCAGAAATAAACAAGAAATACACAAATCAATGGATAATTTCTGAAAATTTAAAACAATTTAAGTTCCATTTTGTTTATCAACGAGAAATCCCGTGGCGTAAAAGTAAGGTGATAAATCATCAAAATTTCAACCCAAATTAAAATTTAATAGTTTTTCTGCATACTTGAACTCTTTCATCATAATATCTCATTGTTACATAAGTGAAAAAAGTTTTGAATGTAATATTCCTTCCTGGTGCAACAAATTGCCCAATTTTGTAACACAATGGATAGAGAAAAGGTAACTTGGACATTAGAAAGCTGTACTGAATTTTTTGACAAACAATACTTTTTGTTATATATTTTTATTATTAATTGTATATGGTAAATTTATTAATTGCTGTTTTAAATTACTATTATGTAATGTAACTTTGGAAAATTTATAAATACATACACACACAAACATATATATAGGTATATATTCCAAACATTTTACTCCAACATTACTAATACATCTAGCGCAGATGGTTAAAATGAAACACTTCGCAAATACTGCTGAAGATAATTCAAATGCATAACAAATAAAAATAAATAAAGAGTCTGTATTACTGACTCGCAAACTTTTCAATACACAGGCTGTTGCTGTAGCATTGTTGTCTACGCCAAACTGGATTTGGCGATAATTTGGCGAAATTTTATCAAAACAATCAGATCCACTCACAGAACAAAAAAAAAGTACATATTATTTCTTAAATACAGCAAGAAATAGACGTTACACTAATTGTTTGACAAGAAAGTAAAAAGAAAAAAGGAATTGTTAAAAATATTTCAACTTACCTGGCGTGAAGAAAGCTTCGAGTGCCGGCCACCTCTCGCTCATCCTCATGGCGATCTGCTGAAATCCAATTTTTTTTTAAGCCTCTTCGTAAAATGAGGATGCCTCGGATTCCATAGATATGGGAGCTTTTCAACCTTATCGATTAAAAAGCTCTCCATAATCCCATTCCACTTCATCAGAAACATCGACGATGAGCAAACGCGTGATGAAGTCGAGGCAGCCATCTTGTCTTCGTTTAGTAGACGAGGAATCCTATTGGCTGGAATTCCAAGCAATTTTTTATTCCGGGCAATTTCTTGAGCTCACTAGCAAGAAATTGCTCTAAAGCGGTTGCTATGGCAACTGAGTAAAAATTGCTCGAACTGGACGAAAAATTGCTTGAAATGTATACGTGTGATACGGCCTTTACAGTACCATTTAATCAAAAATTAACGTAAATTAAGATCACAAATTAAACAATCCATAAAAACGCTCTGAGAAACAATTAAACCATTATTTATTCAATGAAATTATCACATGTGTTCAATATGGGAACCACCAGATGCAACCACATGCTGAAAAGGTAAAACAGCATGGTCCACCGTAACACACCTCACGTGTTTCGTTATGCTAGATTTCAATTCAGCAACAGAAGCATGTTGTTATCTATAAACCACATCTTTCAGATGTCCCTGCAGACAAAAATAGCAAGGATTAAGGTCTGGTGAACGTGGGAGCCACATGCGATTTTTCGAAAACTCTGTTTAAGGCTGTCTTCGGTAAAAGTACGAAAGCTTGAACTAAACACGAAACACATTTTCAGACGGAAAAATACCTCAATTTTCATGGAAATTTGCTACATTATAACTCATACTTCTGTTAATTATATAGTGTTTTTCAAAATATTTCATTAAACTTCCTTTTTCGTTTTAATACGTGAAGGCATAGCCCATTTAACATTACGATATAGGATAAAAATCGCAAAACCCATTTTATACCAGAAAAAATGAATCAACTTGGTTAAAAATTGAATATATGATAAATAATGCTGCTCTCTAAAGGATAGTGAAGCTAGAATATCATATTAATACTTCTTTTCTTTTATATATGAAAAAATGTTCCGAATTCGGGTCCTATTCTTTAACATTAACCGAAAACAGCCTTAAGACTCGGTCCGCACCAAAAATGTAGCAAATTTTTAACAGGTTTTGCGATGTGAGGGGGGTGCTCTGTCCAGTATAAATAACGTGGTTTCTAAACAATGTCTCTTTTGCAATGCTGGAATCTCTCCTCAGGGGCTCACCTTCTTTAGGTGAGTACGGGTGTCACAATCCCGAAATCCCACAATCTTTTCCTTTTTCTAAGAGGTTTACCGTCTTTGGTAAACACGGGTTTCACGACCCCGAGGTACCCTAGTGATCCTTCTCTATTTTCGATCCTCTATCTTGTCATCTCATTTCCTCGTTGCTTCCTTTTCCGTCCAGACCACAGTTACAAATTGCTAGAAACACGTGAATATATTCTAAATTTATGTCTTATGATTGCATATTTTTCATTATTAATAACAACGTTTGATTGTGTTTCCTTTTTGTAATGCGTTAATTTGGCTTTTTTTTTTCTGTTTTCGTCGTTTGTATTATGTTTTACTAACACCGTTGGTTTTCCGACCCGCATGATTACCGTGTGCGGCGTCCCGTAAGGAGGCGTCTTTGGGATACCTTTTGCGTTCCCTTTGGCCCACGCTTCGCTGTAGACGGGAGTGAGCCCTCTCCTGTCAATCGGCTGGTTATACTTCTTTTGGGTGTCCCCAGAGAGACATTGCTGCAGGGCTAGTCCTGCAGATAAGAGGTGGCGGGTTTACCCGTTGAATCCTCGCCCTGATGCTGTAGGGTTATATTCTGGGTGTACTCCAGGTAAGCGCCGTGCCTGGTGTTTGCCAGATGACCGGCACACTGCCTCCCTTGTTGGACTCCGTGGTGGGTGGAGGCACGCCAGGTTGAAGTTGTGTTTCGCGCCTATGGATCCAAGTCAGCTGTGACCGGGTAAAGGCCTTGTATTACCCACATTAACCGTAGACCACAAGTTATATAACATACCAAATTTCATTAAAATCTGTCTTGTAGCTCTAGAGATAATCGACAAAATTTTAAATTTCTCTTAATTTTGAACACCAGTGTGCGTTGATTACTTATTTGTATAATTATCACACAAAAAGGAACAGTTCCAACTAAACTTAGACGTCTGTTTGCTAATTCAGTACATTTAGAAACGTTATCAACTGTAATACTTCATTTTATTTTGAAATTCAGTTCAGAAGATTTCAGTGCTTAAAACTCAGGGGCGTAGCTACCGCCGTATCAATGATACGGGGCCCCCAAGCTACAGGGACCCCAACATGTGTAACTACAGTGCCACTAACTGGGCTCCCATATCTAAAAAAGGGGCCCCCAAAGGAATTTTGATACATGGCCCCTTCACAGCTAGCTATGCCAGTGTTAAAACTCTTTCATTTTGGGGAAGATGAAGTTCTAACGAAAAGTTGTACTGTGGTTCACTGTGAACTCACAGCATATTTTACAAAAAAAAAGTTTATGGTGTTAGGTAGGGGTTTTCCTACACATAAAATTTCAATCTTTATGTATGATCTTCGATATTGACAGTACCCAAGACTGCTGCTATATAGCTTTAAAAAAATACCGTAGAATTGACATCTCCAAACTATTACTGTTTTTTCTTTTTTTAAATATACCGGCGTATAACGCGCATCTCCTTATGTTTTGAAGTCAATTTTTCGAGCCAAGCTTTTAACTTCTAGAACTACAACCCTTTAAGTTCATAAGAAATGTAATTTTTTAAATAAACAGTATTTCGATATAAGGAGAATGTAATTTCTTTTAAATAAACAGTATTTTGATATATATAGAAGTCTAATTTCTTTGCAATGCTCATAACTTTTTTTCAACACGCTTTTATAAGTTTCACTTGTATGTAATGGAATCTTTGAACTCGATTTTTAAAGTGGGTAAAAGGTCAGATTAATTCGAAATTTTGCACACTTGTCAAGGACCGATGACAATACAATAATTTCATAATTTTATTTCATTGTCCTGATCAGAATCCTCATAAATAAGGATTTCGAGATTTGGCGACTAATTCATTATATCGTTTCCAGATTTTGTGACTAATTGCATAAACCACTTTCAGATTTGGCGACTAACTCCATATGCCATTTCCAGATTTCTCAACTGAAATATTAAGGAGCAACCCGAAAACTGCGAATAGGCTTGTGGTCAATACAAATGAAACAAAAAGAAGTGTTCTTTATGTGAAAAAGAGTAGGGTGGGTGCATATTTTTTCTGAAAATGAAAAAAAAAAAGACTCATACATGTGAATAATAATAATTTATGTTCTAACTGCTAAATATTTTTTATTATTGTAAAGCAATACGTTTCAAAGTGATGATACGGATTAACGTTATAGCAATACATTTAAAATGTGATATACGATGAACATTTAATATTTCTTCTTAACACACTTTTATTAGTTATACCTGCAATTATAGTGACAGAATCTTTGAAATATAAAGATATGGAACTCATCCAATGCCTCGTAAACGGAGAGAATAAATACCCTTCAGACCCATTAATTAATATCCATTGCAGATCAAGACTAATTGCAGCAGCCACATAATTTCGGCTCCAAATATCAAACTCATGGATAAATTCAACAAAGAATAAATTATAGTTTTAAAAACTAAAAAACAGGCTTTTATTGTAGATCAGACTAAAAAATGAAAAATAAATTGTAGTTTAAAAAAACACGCTTTTATACAAAGCACCCTACGCTTTTATCCCAATGACATTAATTTTCTCGTTAATCATTTTATTCTTATATTAAGAATTATTATTTTTATTTTTTAGTTCGATTCCCACACACTATAAAAGCGTATTTTTTAGTTTTTTTTAAACTATAATTATTTTTAAAGCTGTCATTTTCATTCCAGGTGTAACGTAAATTTTGATTTAATTTTTTGCGTTAAAAGTGCGCGTTATACGCTGGATTTTACGGTAGTTAAAAGTCTGTCACTGTTAAAAGAACATTGCTTTTTTGTTTTAGTTAGGTTTTGAAATTTTGTTTCAATATGTGTTTAAACTTATGCATTCTTGCAAACACTAAAAACATTTAAAAATAAATTTAATTGCTTAAATTATTTATAAAGCAATACATATTTTTAAAGAAGGGTAAATATTCATTTTTTACATTGCTTTTTGAAGGAATGAAATGGCCTCCATCATGGTAAACTACTGATGATGACTTAAACAAAGGTATCAAAACTTCACTTCGATCTGGAAAGAAACAAATTTCAAGAGAGTTAGTTATCTTCGAATATTGTCAGTAATGCATGTTTTCCTCAAACATAACAGATAATCTCTTAGGGAAAAAAAAGGTCACAAATAAAGAAATTATTTTTGAGATAATTTTTGCACTATAATAATAGCAGTACTGTTCCAGATATATACCTTCACACACCAGTTTCAATCAGACTTTAAAAAGCTCAAGTGCCTTTAAATGAATTATACTTCTTTTCAAAATTTTGTTGGATCTATTCATATAAAAATCTAGGAATAAGATATACCAATAATGTGTACATTATCAATTAAAAAACTTTTTTTAATGGAAAAATAAGCCCTGAACTCATTCTATATCTTACCAAATTTTTAAAGAAAAATTTACATGAAAGCACTAGTACTCTTAAGATTAAATGTATTGTAATTAGAAATTTTCATATTAGAGAAAACTATTGGTTATGTCATTATAATTGTTTAGATATCATAGAATAATAGTCTTATATGGTAGAATAGGTAAATGAGAGCATTCATTGAGGATGTTAGTTCTGCTTTAGTATAATTTTCATGATATTGTAATTTAGCCATAAATTATTTTTTATTGTTGAATTAATGAAAACTGAAGTAAGAACTGTAAGATTTAACTTGAAAAGTTAAACTAAATGAAAAGAGAAAGAGTAACAAAAAAAGAAAAACATTAAGAAATCCTCAAAATGATTTATAAGTCAACTATTGAAGAAATGGAAAAAGCAAGAAGTATCACAAGAACGAATAAAAAATAGGGATTTTTCTGATAATATATCCTTTAATTCCAACTTCAAAAATCGGAATTATTTTTCATAAATTCTAAATAAATGTTTAATCAAGAGCTTAGAAATTCATTAAATTGAACCTCAACAAAGATTTCTCTTTACCAAGCAAATAAATTAATAAGACTGAAAAAGAACTCAGTGAAAAATAAATATAATATAAAGGACTGTTAGTTAAAAACAAACCAAAACTGTTAAGATTAACAAAACATAATAAAATACAAATAATTAAAAAATATATTAATATACTTAACTACTTTCAAAGAAGGAAAATCTCTTATCAGAAAAGATTTAGAAAACAAATTCGATTTTTTTTTAGATTTATAGAAGTACATGTGAAAAATATTATAACAAAGTAATTATATAGATTGAAAAATGGAATAATGACTAAGGAACATGTATAAAGAATATCATAAGTTATTTGTACTTATGAAATAAATTTAGTAATTGCATTATAAAAAAAATCGTTGTTTGGTCTTTTCTGGTTATTTCTTAACACACATGGTAAACAAAAATATATTTATCCCCTGTTGAAAGTAGTTTTAAATTTCGTTATAAAAGCATTGATAGTCAAAATATATCAATGCAATTTGTAGTCAGAGTGGTATTTTAAAAGATGAGTAAATTTTAGTGAGATTGTACTTTTATATAACTACCATTAACAGGTAGTATCTTAAAAACTCAAGCTAAACAGAAATATATTGATTTTGCATATGTATACACAAAGATTAATAAATGTATTTTTCAAAAATATTTGAAACTGGTCATTTACAACAAAACTTTTTAAATCAATATTAACAAGATAAATTTTTTATTTCAAGGTTTTCATTAGTATTCAAAGAATTAAACAGAATACTTGTGTTTGCTTTGAAATGTAAAGGGGGGGATTTTATGTATAAGTTTTGTAATTTTCCATACAAAACTTCATCTAATGATTTCTGAAAAGAAAATATTTATATATTCATAAATGTAATATCAGTTATACAAAAAAATTTACATAAGTGCTATCCGTTTTATTCAATTATGGTAAGTACATCCCCACTATAAAGGAGTAAATGATTTATTCCACTATTTTATAACTCAATAATGATTGGTAGCATATAGCTTACCTTTTGATATACATGAATCATTTTCTCCAATGATGTGCAAACTTTGAATATTTATTGGTTTTGTGTAAAGATACTGATGACATTTCGATCTACTTTGAAATCCGGCTATTAGCACAACGAAATGAAAATCATGCATAAATGCTGAAAGTAAATTTCATAAAAAAAAAAATGAGTAATTTTTTTATGTGTATAGTACAAGGAGATCATTGTTAAATTTGGCATATTCAGAGCACTGTAGCTGTAACTAAAATATAAATTGATTTGCAAAATTGTAGATAGTCAATTTAAAGGACAAAAAAAAAAAAAGAAAGAAAGAAATTCAAAACATTTTCCCTAGGGGAGCACTACAACCAAAATTTTTGAAAAGTCATGCAATACATATATAACTGTGGTCTATTTTCAAGTATTATGTTATTTGAAATCGTTACTTTTACAATTTATACTACTAAAATTCGAGAGTAATCAAACGTATCTATCTGTCCAAGTGAGGTTATTTTTTTTCACGAACTGCCGAACGCAGAAATGCCAAAAGATTGGAAAAAATCCGAGGAATCCATTCTGACCATCTAAATTTCGAAACAATTCGTAAAAAATATATTAAATGCAAACATTAAAAAAAGCATGATTGATCTACCCCTGTATACCATCTAACGCGCATAGACTCCGAAGGACGGCAGCGGGAAAGATTTACTGCATTTTAATCTCCCATTTTAAAACTGCCCCATCCATCCTTCACACTGAAATCAGCCAAAATATAATTCCGGAATCGGGCAGACCGTTTATTTTGTTAAGATATATGTTATAACTTTTTTTTACAAAACCACAATATTTTGATTTTTTCGCGAGTTTTTTAAAAAATGAATCAATTGACGCTTTTTCAATGAAAGAATGTTCAAATAAATTCGTATTCCTTTCTGATAGCTGTGATCAATTGTCCCTACGTCTTGAAAGAAAACACGCTTTGCTGTTTTAGATCGGGAGATTTTAATTCGACTCCGAAATTTTTTTTTATAACAACGTATAAAAACTTTAACGTTTTTTACAGCAGCTTCCGCAACGTATAAAAATACTCCTATGAAACTTTTTCTCGTATGTCAAACCTTTTTATCGGTGTTTAGACTGATGATTGAAAAATTTACTGCGGACTTTGTACAAAAATTTGTTTTTCGTTTAGCAGTATTTTTTTTTTGCGGCTTTATACATGCTTTATATATTTTATTTTAAAAATTGTCGTTGTGTGATATTTGAAAGCCGTAGCTTAAAAATTCAGCCTTCAAAGAAATTTAAAATTTCGAAACTTTTCCGCACAAATAACGATTTTATCTATGAAGAGAAGTGCCGCCCCCTTTTTTGGGGGGTCTAAAATTAGAGCAGTGGGGAAAGGGGGCAGCAGAAATATGGGAATCGTAATGGAGACATAGCTTTCGGTGTTTTCTTCCTAGAAAATTCATGTAATCAGTCCTAACCCATTAAATAGTATTTAAGTAAAGGAACACCTATTAAAAACCATAAACTAAAATACATAAAGGTAAAAGAGCAGGCAGATGTTAGTATTTTCTTGCAATGCATTTGCACATTAGCAACAGAAAATAGAACATGTATAAACAAACAATCATTCTGAAAATTGCAAGCAGAATTTTACGATCTTTTAAATTTAAACCAAAGCAGATAAAAAAAAATCCTATGCCTTAGCGGAGTTAATTGTATTAATCCATGAATATCGTAATTTAGTTTTGAGCCTTTAACTTTGCTTTCAATTTTATCTAACTATGCTGGAAAATGTAAGACTAATTAAGCATGTTCTCTTTTGTGTGTGAATTGCAATATTCTATAACTCTTCACCATTTAACAAACAAATTTCTAAGTACAGTCGAACCTCTATATTACGAACAACTATATTGCTAATTTTTCTATACAGTGAACTTTATTCTGGAACCAAGAACATTTCATAATTTTCTTCGTAAAATAATCTAATAGCGAAGTACATTTTCTATATAATGAACTTTTTCTTGTGTGATTCAATTTTTTTTCTCCCTGTTTTTACAGTATTTCTGGATATTCCAAGTTATTCTCCATTTTAACACATTTTATGGTGGTGATAAATCTTGAACTGGTTTATTAGGTGCCTAACTCGCCGAGAGTAATAGAATTCTGAACGTTTCATACAAAAAGTGCAACCTTTGATCTATGTTGTCCAGTTCACAAGAAACATCTTTGATACTTCCTTTCATCGTCAATGGAGTTGTCTTGTGTCTTTGAACTAGTCTCCGTTCATTTGTAGTGTTGATTAGTCATACTGGTAAATTCGTTTTTTGCTTGCTTGAAAATGTCAAAACATAAATGCTTGAGCATCAAAGAATTTTTTTTATTCCTTAGGCAGTGAATAAAGTCATCAAGAAAAAAGATATTGCTTTAAAATTTGGTATTCCTCCAAACAGCTTATTAACGATTATAAAAAATCGAGATAAGAACATGTGTCTATGAAGATGTCGACGGGGCAGTTTTGAAATGGATACACACAATGCAAGATAAAAATGTTTCGATCTCTAGACCTTTCGGTAATAGGGAAAGCTCTAAGTTTGTGAAGGCATTGGGACGTGACCAATTTCTTAGTAGCAATGGATAGCTAGAAAAGTTTAAGAACAGACACGGAAAAATATGACTGAAAGGATTTTTGGTGCATTGCAAGGATGTGAGGCACAGTATGAAACAAAGCATTTTTTCCAAACAAAATTAACAGATTTTATGAGTAATTAAATTTAAGGATGCATGTGGTAATGTATATTTAGAATGTATATTAGTAATATATCATTAAAATTATTTGTATGCTTTAAATTAGAAAATGTTCATAAAATTCATGAATTTTAATATAAAGTTATTTTCTTAATTTGTAAATACAGTATATTCCTTGACATTCTTTTTTCTTGCTTCTCTTGAAGTTTTTCTTTTGATGGATAAGATATATAAAATAAATAGATATTAATTTTTTAAAAAAGTGCAAATAATTACTTTTTAAATATATTTAGTGTTTATGAATTTAAAATTTGTTTAATGTGGAATAAAGTATATTGAAAGATGTACCTCTATACAACAAATTTTTTTCTGGGATTTAGCGACTTCGTTAAATAGAGGTCCGACTGTATTAAGATAATTTTTACTAACATGCAATGGAATAGGGGGGGGGAGATACATTATGAGTGATATATATATATATATATATATAAATCTCATGAAACAAATTATATTTTTACAATAACCTTTCCCAATAAATGCTAGCATTGACATATATCTATTTGTTTTCTGCTATTTATTTTCACATCTGGATGTTTAAGACACCATTTTATTTATTTCAATCGTTATGTCCCAGTTGCATCGATTTCCAGCGGCATACACAGACTACATTCATGGGAGAGGCTATATTAAAAAAAAAACCTGTAGACGAATGTACCGAGGTGAAATTTTTATCCTAAAAATTAAAAATCTGTTGGTCTATGGGAGGGATTTGAGCTCTCAAGCAACCTCATCTATTGTGTGTCAAACCTTACTATCTGTGCTTTGATCAAAGATTGAAAAATTTACTTAAAATTGCCGATTCGAAAATTAGCTGCGTGTTTTCAAGGATTTATTTATGTAATTTTTTCCAAATATTTTGTGTTTATAAAATTACTGCTCTTAGTTGGCAATAGTGGAGCTTGAAAGCTTTAAAGTAAAAACTGTACCATTAAAAGTGCAAATACATTCACAATTAATGTATTTGCACTTTTCTTTGAAGTTCCCTCCCTTACATTTCGGTCTAAAAATTGAATGGGGTGAGAAGTGGAAGAAATTTCGAAAAAAGGAACTTAAATCACAAATATAGAAATCAGCAAGAAATATTGGAGGGGAAGGTGAAATTTCCCTGGGTTGAAAAAAAAAAGAAAATGTTTTACACT
This sequence comes from Trichonephila clavipes, assembly GCA_019973935.1. NCBI lineage: Eukaryota > Metazoa > Arthropoda > Arachnida > Araneae > Nephilidae > Trichonephila > Trichonephila clavipes. Next base: position 266,077 of record BMAU01021309.1, read on the forward strand.
TGAAAAAGCACGTGCAGTGCCGAGCTATGGAGCTAGGGACACTACAAAGAAAGATCCTTATGGCACTGCAAGAAAAGAAAACAAGAAAATGGATTGAACGCAAAAAAAAGAAAGCAAGGAGAGAAAAGAAAACAGGAAATCGAGCAAGCAGCATTCTCTTAGTTATGACGACTATATCAGTTTACCAGAAAATGTATCAACCCAGAGACTCTTTTAAGGAAACTTGGGAAATGTTGCAGTAGTTCTTCATGCACTTCAATGCTGAAAGAAGTTGTACTGGTGACCAATGTCTCCACAAGGTGCCAGATACGATACCTCGATTCAAAGAAACAGCATGATTATGTGTGAAATGTGATAGAGGGCGAAAGCCTATCAGTACAGTAATAGTTTCAGATGTTTGTCAAGCAGTCCTGGATGATTGACCAATCATGGCATCAGTAGTGCATGTACAGTGTCAATACAAACATATCAAATGTAAGGAGCAATGTGGAAGATACTGAGAAAAATAGAAGTTTTTCCAAATAACATCATCCACAACCAGCAACTGCTTATTACCAAAAATATTATTGCTAATCTTTTAAACTAAATTTTCTTGCCTGAAGTGAAGTCGATAACAACCGGCCAAAAAACAACTATTAAGAGTAACAACGCCCATTTTTTATCACAAGAGAAGGAATAGAAGAATTGTTGAATTTGAGCCACAAAAAATCCTAGTACCTTCCACACAACTCCACTACCCTTACAAAAATTACTGTCTGGCATGGGTTCACTCATTGGACAATTCTTCAAAGAAATGTTGACGATACTGGCCCTGTAACAAACTCTGCAACAGCCCTAAGATAATGACATGCTCAATATAGTTCTGTTTTACTTCAACTGCAGCAGCAGCAATGCCTTACAACCGGGATGGGCATTAAGTCGATCGCGATCGACCGGTGAACCGCCAAGACATTTTGGGGGTGACCGCCTTCACTAAGATCTAATAATCATTCCATCATACGAAGGGATCTAGAAATACCATGTTTATTCAAACTTAAGAAACCATCGAATCTTGTGAAAATTGAAAAATATTCTAAAATGTTTTTTCGATATCCAATTTTATGAAATTAAAAAGGAAAGCTAATAAGGAGTGAATAATTAGTTACTTTATCAGTATTATAAATAAATGCGCTGTGTAATTGCTCTAAATACTCCATCCCAAATTTTTTTTTAACTTCGAATCTAAGCCGCATCCGATTTTCAGTAGCATTAACATTTGGAAAAAAGTGCGGCTTAGATTCGAGTAAATACGGTATTTTAAAAAATACGAAAAAAATCGTATCATGAGAGAAAACTTCGTTGAATAGAAAACCCTCCTCGCTATTTGTAGGTTATTTTACGAAGAAAATCATACAATGTTCTTGGTTCCAGGAAAAAGCTCGCTAAATAGAGAAATTTGGAAAATAGAGGTTCGTAAAATGGAGATCCCACTGTATTGTATATTTTCTTTTAGCTCACTACACCTACGCCCCTGGGTGGACCGCAACACCTTGAAAAAATTAGAAGTAGCCCGTACCCTGGAAAAGTCTGCCCACCCCTACCTTACATTAACCACTTTTATGAAGGAAAGTGCCCATCCACATAATGGGAGTCTGTTTTTATGTCATTTTACCAATGAGAGGGTCATAATCACTTCTTGTTGGTCAGTTCTCCCAGTCTCTCTCAGTGTGATTTTAGAGAGAGAGATTACTCAGCCATTTAATAAGAATGACCTGAAAGACTACAGAAGTATATATGTGTGTTCGATCAGCTGTTGAACACACTGTTCTTTGTTTGCACATTTTACACCTTAATAAGGGGGTCTAAACAGAACACAATATACTTTATACTGCTAAACAGTCTGTAACAAATAAATGATTTTACTGGAATTAATAGCTTGTTTGTATTTCGATGCAATGCAGACACTAGAGGAAATTTTTTAAAACATTTTTTGCACTATCTTTCAGACATACTATTGAAATGTCTATCAACAAATTCGCTAATCACTTCACATTTCAATTTTATAGCTACAATTTCTCTGAATAGACCAAGTTTAATTACAGTCAACTTGTATTCATGCATAACTAAAATTACATAAATACATCAAGCTTTGCATTTAATAAAACAATTTTTTAACTAAACATTTTAAAACAGAAGATAAATAGATTACAACAATATACTTATTTTTCAGAGGAACTAGTGCAATCATCTATATCAGATTAGGTTTAAAAATACATTTAAATATTATATACATTTAAACTTACTGTTTCTATTCTGAACCTTTTAACATTTATTATGAACCTCTAATAAGTTTTTAGAATACTTAAAAGCTCCATACAAATAGATTTTTGTGAAGAATACTTTTACATGTTTCTTAACTTAAAAACAAAGACTTACCTTTTCTTTAAAAGTGTGTAAAAACTATACAAATCAGAGAGACATAATATGAATGATCTTTAAAACACTTTGTCATTTTATATAGCTTTTAATACCTTCCCCCTTCCATATCAGCATTCAAAATTAAATTTCTTTTTCACATTTTCAAACAAAACATAAATCTAATAAAACTCTTTAAAAAAAATTTACCCTCTACATACACAAAACTAACAGAAAATCGTAGCTTGTCTGTCCCCCCCTTCAAATGACATATTTTAGTGTGTTTAAATACTATATTTATATGCAAGCAAATTGAAAAATTTTGCGAGAATAATGTGAGCATTAAACTGAATTTACAGCATCAAATGGTTCTCGAAATAATTTAAATTTATATTGAGCAGTCTGATAATGTGAAAAAAGACTCAGTAGTAGTTACTGTGTTTTAAAAGTTACATCAAAACAAATTCACAGAATTATAAAATTTAGAAATAAGTAGTTTAAAAACTTTTCACAAATACTAAATAGTTGTTTTTATAATACAAATGATAAACTAAAGTACTATTTTCATAATTTTAAAATAGAGAACTCCCAATTCATATCTACACAGAAATGTTGAACATCAGAATTATGGTACATTTCAAAATGTCTACAATGTTTAATAAGGTACTTATGTATTATAACATCAACAGTTTTGCTAAATCAAGACATCACCAAAGCAAAAAATGTTGCTAAATCCCTTTGTCATTAGCGTACATGCACGAAAATAATATGCTCTTTCCACATCAGCCGATCGATGAATAATGCGTAGACGACTTAGAATTAAATTCTATATTATGTTTTTAAAAAACAAGAACACTTGAAATAAACGAAAGATTTAATTATGTTATTAAGATGGCTAAAACACTGAATTGCATTCAAAATTGTTAGAAATGAGTGGAAACATGAACACGAATGCTGTGTGAGTGTGATGTGCAGTTCTCCGATGCTCTTATTATGTCATTTTGTTAAACTTAGTTTTCTGAAAACTTACATATTAAACTGTATTTTTGGTAATGCTCCACTGGGACAACCTCCATAGAACACACAAAATGTAATCATTTTTCACAACAACATACAGGAAAGAATAATCCTTCAAATTATAAAAAATGTTGCTATTTTTGAGTATGCATGATCGTTTGTGCTTAAGTATGCACAAGAACTGTACAACTTCAAAAAAAGAATGAAAGAAAAAGAAAGTCTGTGTTGAGCATGCATAAACAGGATAATTGACTTTGAGCATTTGTGGAAATGGTTTTCCACTACTGGCTACATATCACAGCATTTGGCGATGTTTTTCAATTTGATAAATTTGGTCGACAATGAAATACAAAAATACCTGTTATAGATATATCATATGCATTTAGTACTTTTCATTAATATCACATTCAGAAAACATAATTTGATATAATAAATGTTTAATAAAATCCCCCCTCCAACAAGGAATGACTCAATATATACGTTTTAATCAAAATACTTAAGAAAATTCATATAAATCAGAGGTAAGCAAATAGCTGCCCGCCAAGCCAAAAAATACAATAGACAGAAAGTATTATCTATATTTGGGTAACCATATGTATGTGAGCAAAGTTTTTCTTGAATAAAGCACAACAAAAGTAAATATACATGCAAGTTGTCTAAAATTTAACTAGCAGACTGTGATGAGAATTTCAACAAGCAATCACCCTCAAATTTAAAAAAAAAAACACCAGAATGTACTTGTCTCATTAACTGATTCTAAAGTTAAATGTGTTCACAACTATACATAAGAAATAAGCACATTAAATAAATAAAATAAATCTGCATTTATTTTTCTAATTTATATTTATTGATTTTTATTGCACAGTTCATACCTTTTCCGAGATATAAAGTTAAGAAATGAATACAATCATTTTTAAAAAGTGTGACCTTCTGGTACCCTCCTCTTCCACAGTATAGCCCTTGAACCAAAACAATTGCCTACCCCTGATATAAATTATTTTGTGAATGAATAGATACAACAAATATCTATAAATTCTCTTAATGTACAAACTATATAAATACCTTGATGTTCTTTTAATGAACAAATTAAAGCAGCCATAGCTCCTCCTTGACTGAAACCTAAAATTCCATCAAACGGTCCCTACAAAATATCAAAGAAATTTTTAATGTAGCTGACAAAGAAAATTCAATACAAAAGATGATTTTATTTGAATATCTAAAAGATTTATACTTTAAACAAATAGATTTTTTTTAGACTCTAGGTAGACTCTTTGTGTAAACAAGCATAACACAAGGCTTACAAACGTAAGTCAATACTCAAACAATAGTGATAGGAAGTTACATGTAGAAGGATATAGGCACGAATGGGAACCAAAAGGGGGGAAAATGAGAAAAAAAAGTGGACGCAAATACAACAAATATAGAATTAAATACAAGATTGCTCACATGCAAATGGAGATAATCAATAATTAAAATTATACAATTAGGAAAATAAGAAAACATGATCACATTAAAATTTTCAAACTACAAATACATAAAGCATATACACACATAGACACACATGTAAAAACATATATTGTGGAGACCCCCTTGGGTCTCACCTTGAACACCAAGATTAATTTCAGGCAAAGAACCACTAAGAGCCATTTTGAATAATAATAATATTTATTTACTAGCTGGTATACCCGTTCTTCGCACGGGTGAACTGAAAAATTAAACAACACAGATTGAAGGATAAAGAAGTTTTTAATGAGTTAATTTTACGTGAATTGCAAATTAAACAAAAAAAAAAAAAAGCTTTTGGCGTAACTCAGGTAAAAAAAAAAGAGAGAGAAATAAAACACCTTTGTTAAATTTTAAGTATGTAGGTCTAATAGCTGATAAAAAGGATTTTTTTTATTTATAACTCCCTGTAACACTCTTGAGGGTTGATTTTTAAAAATACCTTCCTAAGCTGATCTCTGCTCAGCAAAAGTAACACATTGTTAAAAGTTTTGTGTAATGAACGCTTAAAATAGTGTAAATAATTTTTATCTGAAAGTATAATACATTAATATTACTTTCTGTAGTATTTATTTTATGTTAAAATTGTAATATTCGCAAGCAACGCCGTTTCTTAAATTATAATGAAGATCCAATGAAAAGCATAGCGAAATGTTAACGATAGAGTCAAGTTGGCAAATGCCTAGCTACTTTCATAACTCGAGCTTTATTAGAGATTTGTAAGACCAACTGTGTAGGGGAGCGATGCACGTTAATACTTTATCCAACTGCATTATGATTTAATGCAGTTTTTTTCATACAATATTTTTTTTTGGATCGCTACATTTAAAATTAAGGGATATACATAAACAAAATACTCCACTTTGGAAAATTTAATCCGTCAGAGCTAATAAATTAATTAAAGATATTCCACTGTAAAATTAATTATATATACCGTTCATTTAAAATAAGTGTCAAATCATTTTCTAAGGTCTTCAATAACATACAAAAACATAAGACACTTAAATTTTGACAAACTATTTTTTCCACTAAAATACTCATCATGGAACCCGTGCTGCCATATATCTTGGAAGAGTGGATTTCAAAGAATATTCCTGCTAATTATTGGTAGAATATTCCTTCTAAGTTGGTGTGGTGTGGTAGTTAGGAGAAAGGGGTGCCAGCTCAGATGTCGTCCACGTTACTTGACTATGGTTCAAAATTACGTGGCCCATCGCCAAAAGCCCTCATGTAGCTGAACAGTGCAACATTAATATTCACTCACTCTCACACTCCAAGAAATACAGAACAATAGTTATTGCGTTTTTAAGTGTAAAAATAATTATATCTGCCTATTCAATTAAAATTATAGCATTATAATTAACTACTAACCACAAATAAATTTTGAAAATCTGTCCAAATGATGCAGTGTGAAAGAGAAAGCTTATTTACTTTAAGTATCAGGACTGATAAAAGCATTTATTTGGAAAAAAAGATCAATTTCTTACAACCAAATGTGCATAATAAAATCATTAAAAGAACATTAAAATAAAGAGAGATTTATAACAACCTCTCCCTTCAAAACTTAGTTTTATTCTGAAATAAAAAAAATAAAAATATGCTGATCAGAGGAATTAATTATAAGCGAGCACCTTGCGTAGCCAAAACAAAAAAGGTTTTTCACAAACAAAAGATAGATATATGCAGACGTGGTTTTTTTTTGCAGTGCATGCCAGAATTGCTAGCAGAAGACAGAATTTTTTCCTACTTACTTGACAAATATCGTTATATTTTTGAGACTTTTCCCAAATCTTTATAAATTATAGTCTATGCTATAAATTATAGCCTATGTGCTATTCTGATGTATAAGCTATATTACTGTAAAGTTTCATTAAAATCCATTAAGTAGTTTTTGCGTGAAAGACCAACAAAGATTTTCACAAACTTTCACATTTATAATATATATATTAGATTATTATAATTTTCTCAAAAAAATCTCTGATAACATATAATACTATTATGTTATGTCACTTAAAGGGATTTACCTTTATATTAAATTAAATTACTAATAATGCAATTAATTAATAATTAAGCTCAAGATCAAGTAAGGTCTACCGAAATAGGCGATCCGAGAAATACACGTACTCTAATTCTTAACTTTCGTTAACTTTAACTAAGTCGCTTAAACTGACGTTTATTTTAAGCGTACGTAAATTATATTTACCACTGGCTTATATCAGTTTTCTGTTACGTCTAGCAGCACGACGTCTTCACGAATCTAATCTCCTTGAATCTTCTAAAAATGCATTTAAAGTTGCTGGCTCAATAGCCTTAAATCATCTACCTTGCTATCTCACAACGCTCGACTTAAATACCTTATCTAATTTGAATATCCCGTTCATCTTTTTGAAGTTGATTGGAAATAAACGCGAATTTATATTCCCCAAAAAGACGCCTAAGAAGATTAGTGGAAAGGTTCCGTACAGATTCGTCACAATACACACACACACACACACACACACACACCACACATACACATATACACATGTATATTCACGTACAGAAAATGTTAAACACACAACATTTAGAATCTAAATACCGTATTTTCCTGTATATAATCCGCAGCGGCGTATTATCCGCAGAGCCCTTTTTTCGAGTAAAAAAACATCGTATAATCCGCAGCGGCGTATAATCCGCGGCAGTTTTGGCGGCGAATAATCTTGCTCCTTGAACGTCGACGGTCTGGTTGGTGGAATATCAAATGATAATGGAACTTCGTCCATATTATATATATATATATATATATATATATATATATATATATATATATATAAAAATCAAATCCTCTGTAAAATTATTTTCAACAATAATTTGCTTGCAAAATGTCAAAAAGTCGTCCAATTGTTTTTCCCAGTCATCAGGTAATTTCTGTCCGACCGTTGAACGACCATTTCGCGTGCAATAACACTCGGGCTTTCATTCTGATGCTAACTGTCAAGACAGCTTTCCCATCGTCCCTTTCTTTTAAAATCCATTTATTTATTTCTGCCTCTAATTCTGGCCAGTGAGGTTTTCCACGACGATTGGCCCTTTTACGTCTATCGCAATTTTCGAAGTTTTGTTCCTTCTCCACAAACGAATATTCGATTCGTCAACGTTGAAAAATCTTGCAGCTTCTCGATTCCGACTTCTCTACAGCGTTTAATTTGAAGTCTGCAGTATAGCTAACACGCTTCATCATGATAAAAACTTTCAAAGGATGCAACACCTCTAGTCAAGACAAAGTTGTAAATGACGCCAGCGACTTGTAACTGCTATTTCCTTCCGAGGAACCGAATTCGTTATTGAAAGTAATTGGACAAACACTAATTATGGCCGTAATACGTCAGCCGAGTCGTGAAAGCGCCATCTATTATTTATTTTATAAAACATAAACAGCATTTCTTTCAAAACTTTGTTAACTTTTCTGATGGAGAATGTTTTTTCTCAGATAATCTGCGGCGGCGTATAATCCGCACAACGAAATTTGAAACTTTTTTAACACATAATCCGCGGATTATATACAGGAAAATACGGTAATACAGAAAAAAATGCTATTAATGTATGCACAAAACGATGTAAAAGATGATTTGTCTTGAACAAATGCAGAGAAAGGAGGAGGCCACACTATATTGTTCTTTTGTAGGCAATTAATAAGTGTACGTCTTTCCGAAGAGAATTTAGTACAAGCAAGAATCAGATGCTTGGCATTTTGGACTGTGTCACTGGAGCAAGAACACTGGTCAGTAGGCGACAAATTGAAACGTTTCAAATTGGCTTTAAAGTTTCCATGCCCAGTTAGAAAGTGGGTGAGTTTAAAATTAGGTTGAAAGTGCTTAGCCTTTAAACGGCTCTGAATAGAAGGAATAAATTCCTTGGTGAAATGCACATTATTTGAAATTTGATACAAGTTATTCCACTAGGAAATAATCCTTTCTTTAAAACCTTTATTGATTGATTTTGAAACTTAAGATATGATTTTTAAATGCTCATCGGAATCAGGTCACTTAATTATTTAGCTTCTTTTGCAAGCCAGTCAGCACGTTCATTGCCATAGAATCCCATATGTCCTCGAACAAAAGAAAAGAAAACTTGTACACCTCTGCTTCGAAGAAAATTGAGATTAATATGTGTTTTAACAATTAGTTGATTTTGGGAATTAATGTTATTTAAGGCATACAAAGATGATAGGGAATCGCTGCAAATTAGAAAATCGATGAAAGGATTTCGTTATTGCAGATCCAAGAGACTGCTTGAGCTACGCAAAGTAATTCAGTCTGAAACACACTACACTCATCTCTTATTCTAAATTGGAGAGTTTCAATTTCAATAAAATCTTGGAAGATAGCAAATGCAAGGCCAACCTTATTGTTGATTTTGCTACCATCTGTAAAGCAGATGACTGGAGAGTTGTTTTCAAAATTTTTACGGTAATTAACCAAGTTAAGAGGAAATCGTTCAGAAGGATGAGGGAGCTCAGAAACTTACAGGGAACCATCTAGACTGTTATTGGTACAGCTCTTCATTGCAATCTTGAATTCATTATTTCTGAAAATAAAGATGTTAATAGGCGGAAAGCCCGAAATAGCAAACAGCTTCATTGGATATCGTTCGATACCCAGAAATAACTCAGAGACATATTCTTCGTTGAATTTTTCACAAAAGCCGACAATTTATTTTCTTCTTCAAGGCGGAGCCCCAGATTCGTGAGTCATAACAAATAAATGGAACAATGCCTTGTTTATAAATGAGGGATGATACAATGGACTTGATCACAAAGCTATTTCTGGCAACTATTAAGCCCTAGCAAAATTTTTTCACATTTATTTGAAAAATTCAAAACATGTGTTTCCAACAGAGTTTACTGTCAAGGACAATACCAAGATATTTTAGTTCTTTCACACAATCAAGAGAAACCCATTAAGAGTGAGGTTGCCAGTGAGAGCGTTGTTTTCTCTCTTCTCCAAGATCATGACTTTTGACTTGACAGCATTATAAACTCTAATTTATAATTCTAAACAAATAGATTATCTTAAATTTTAATTATGTTATATCAATATTAAGTAATTAAAATTTCATAAGAGACTTCGAAAAAGTAACTAAATTTTGTTCAAATTTTCAACTGTCACGTACACTCATACCTTGCTATATGGTTACTTTTAATCTGGTATTTGGATATAATAGCCCTTATGGCCAAAACAATGCTGTAATTTAACAACCTTATGATTATGCATTTCAAATGAGTTCCAGCTTCTCCCTTTAAGGGACACAATTACATTCTGCCTTACGAAAATACAAACATTTGATACAAGGCACTGTCAGCATTTTACTGTGTTATCAGTTTAATGTAGTTAGACATGCATACTCTTGGTTGTTTTCTGATTGGGTTTTATTAGTATTAACTGGTAAAATTGTAAACATATTTGGCACATTTGTATTAGTAAGTTATATTTTCATTATTTAAATAATTCCTCAAAATATAATCATCTTTTTATTTTTGGAAACTATCCAATTTTTTAAAAATTATTAATTATACTCTAAGAAAAAAATAAAATCTGGAACCAAATCATTCGGCCCTTTAATAGAAATAAATCAAGGGTATTTGAGGAATAATTAACTTATTCTTTCATGGATAAAAATGGAAGTGTATCACAGATAAGTAAAATTATTTTAAACTTATTTTATTGCGCCTAATTTTGAAATTGTTAAAAGCATACAACAACAAAAAGATTAAGAATCACTGCACTAGAGACTAAACTAGAACGTATTGAAACTGGTGAGGAAATGTTACATTTTAAATGTAATGAGACTGTTAAGTGTACCTGTCGAGCAGTTCATAAAAGAAGAGAAGAAAAAGTACATTGGCTATATGTTGCACACTTAAGTGTCTCAAAATTCACCAAAACAGCAGCAATATAAAAATATTACATATCTAAATTCAAGATAAACGAGGAATACCAGTGAGCCAAAGGACTAGCTAAGGAAACACTAAAAATATTTTTTTTTAAATTTTAAGAGGAAGAAAGTATACCAATGAATGTGTGGAGAAAGCAATATTCCAAGTTGAAATTTGTTTGAAAAATTCAAAAATCACCAAACGAAAGGTAAAAGACCTAGTGCCAATGATGACACAACTAAAGAATACCCCAGCATTTTGAAAAAATCTTTTGAAAGGGGTCGATGTCAACATAAAAAAGTTTTAAATGTAGACAGGACTCTATTGGAAGTGAATGCCCGAATGAATTTACATTTCAATATGAAAAATTTGTGTCTGAATATAAGAACGATTAACTTTGCTCCTTGGTGTGAGTTTGCGAATGCCTCAAGGGATATTAAGCGCTAAAACTATTTTTATAACCTTATCACACGTATACGTAATTAGAGCATTTTTTCTTTCAAGCAGTTTCTATAGCAACAACTTGAAACAACTTTTTTCTAATGAGCTGAAAGAATTGCTCGAAATTCCAGCCCTAATGGAGTTCTTCGTCTCCCTACGTCATATACAAGATGGTAGTAAAGATGGCAGCCTCGGCTTCGTTAAACGCATCAGAAATGGCGTATAATATTTTAATCAGAATGACGCTCCATTCCTGTTTATGACCGTCAACAAAAGCGCGAGAGGAATAAAAGAAATAATAAATAATATTGGATCTTTGTTTACCGAAGCAGAAAATTCGGCGAGTAATTTTTCAATGTGAGGATAGAGCGCTGCTGACGTCAGAGTGTGTCATTTTGTTTACCGAAACCCTTCACCCTCACAGCTGCCCCCAAATGCCGAAACGGTTGTTTTAGACACGCGTGTGATAAGGCATTTAGTATATCTTTCAAAAAATTCAATGTTAAAAGATTGAACCAAAAACAATTGTCATTCATTTAGTAATTTAACAAGAAAGGTTAGACAACCAAAATTCTTTTCGAAGAATAGTTTAAAAATTACTTTTATGCAGAAATAAAATATATATTAGAGACTCGATAATGTGAGCAATAGGGCATTGCTCTGTTTGGATAATACTGCAGAACACCAAATTGATTCTTCAGAAATATCTGAAGGTGTCCCAAAAAATACAACAGCTCTGTTTTAGGCAATTGTTCAATTTACTCTTTTTTAAGGCTCATTACTTACACAAAACTTTTCATAAACTTATTCATGAAATTGAAGGGGAATCTTTGATCAACAACTTTAGCAAATAGAAGGAATTAAAGTCATTCACAATGAATCATGGTCGGGGGAAAATAAGGCCAGAATGCATAAAAATTAATGAGAGAGTCAAAATTACGTAACTAAAATAGGACAAATCATATTAAATGTAAATAACGTATCTAAAGGAATTAATTCAGTCATTACCTGTTACAAAACAATGTAAAAAGAAGCAGAAACGAAGGCAAAACAGACAACGGGCCAATATTTTAAATTGGATCAATTCACAACAACGATGACGGCAGCATGTTATCATTTACTTAATTTTCTTGTTTTGTTTATCATCAGAATTAAACTATTTTTATACAAACATGTTTTGTTTTTTTATTACAAACGTATGTGCATATGATTTCCTATTTTAAAATGCATCTAGGACGTAAAACGGCATAGCAGTGTATAATAATTTTTTTAATCTTGTTTGGAAGACTTGTGTTTTTTGCAAAACAATTTTGAGAAATTGTATCAGTAAATGACTTCCTTTCACAGGCAAAATATAAGAACCAAAATGCATACAGAATAAGCCTAATTTATTTTTCTGTATACAATAAAGTCAAACACAAATGCGAGATAAATGTAAATGCAGACAAGGGAAAAGTATTCATTTTCTATGAATCAATATAAAAAACGTCAAAAACAAAAGCTGGACACAAATAAAATCTTAGGAATTACTAGAACTTGATACAGTTTATTTTGATTACTCTTATATACTTTATCTCCAATAAAACTATAATAAAAAGAAATAAGATTTAAAAGAATATGTCTCATAGCCCAACAGCAGCAGCAACATTACATTGTACATTTTCAGTTTCCTAAAATATTTTGAAGTAAGAAAACAAAAGATTAACAAGAAAAATGCAAAATAAATAATATAAATACTAACTGATCTCATAAAAATCTATAATAAGCATTTTAAGAAAAGTATTTCAACAAAAAATTTTTGATCACCTTCTTTAGAAATTTGTATATATTCTACACTAATAAATAAACTTTAGAAAAAGTATTTCTCAAAGAAATGCAAAAACGCATCTCCTAAAATGTAAATATAGAATGAAATAAACCTGTGTTTTAAAAGCTTCATTAATAGCATTAACAGATGATTCAAAACCATTAGCTTCTTCACATTCTGTTCTAGAGTTAAAATCATTGCTTTCATCACAAAACCACCAACTACAACCTGAAAAACAAATATTTTTAGGTATTTTCTTTACAAAAGTATAAAACAGCTATTGAAATACAACAATAACAACAAAATTTATGTAAAGGTGATCTGGAAAATTGAATAAAGAAACTTGCATGAAAAATTGACTTACTGAATTTCAAAATTATCATTTGTCCTAATTAAAAAGAGATCATACATAATCTTTAAATTAGCTTAAAGCATTTTAACATCATAATGTAAGTGTTGAATATGAAAATACAATAAAATTTAATACTAAAAATAAAAAGACAAAATTCAATATTCATCAAATTCGACACAATGTCATATAGCTTTCCTTCTACCTTCTTTTTCCAAGATTTTGGTCATCAAATCTTTATAGAAATGAGAGAGGGAAACGACACCTACTCAACATCCCAAGAAGTTAGTCTGAATATAAAATGTATAATCAACAATGAATAATGTCATATAAAGTAAGCAATATTGAATTTTCAAACTTGCTCAGTTTGACATATACTGAGGGAATAAAAACTTCTGAACATGATCATTTTTATTTATTAATATTATACTGTTGCCTAATTTTTGGGTTTGACTTAATTTTTCATGATGAAATTATTATACAATATTAACTGTGATAGTAATAATTAATTAAACTCAGTGGCACAACAGCCCATGAGGCCCAGGTGAGCCCATCCCAGTATACATGACCATTGGGTGCCGAGGTGCATGAGCAGATGTCCCAATCACATGGTCAGTCTGAAGTGAGACCCCCAGTGTTTAAGTCATCAAGCAAGCTTAGTACTCATTTATGGACCTACTGCAGGAGGGATGAATGACTGAGTTGACCTTGCCCAGCATGGGAATATAACCCAGAAGTGTGGTGTGGAAGTGCGATATGCTACCACTCGACCATTGGGCCTATAATAATTAATTAACTGATTATAATAATTAAACTGATTAATTAATACTAACTCATGCTAATTTCAAATCTGTAGAATTTATTTTAAGTAAACAACCCATGAAAACTCAATAATTTGAAAAAGCCCATGATAAAGCAAACACAAGGTCACTAATATGAGTAATTGTTTTTTCAATGAATGAAATGCCTCAGGTACTTTGGTATTGTTTGATATCATTGTGAATCTTGAGCTTTGTTTAAATATTTTAAAAAACAATATTAAATTTTGCACAAAAAATTTGGATAATGGAGGTGGCTAATTTTTAACGAGATAATGACCCGAAGTGCACTGTTCTCAATGTACGTCAACGATGTCTCTATAACTCTTGCCAAATTCTGAAAACACTTCCTAAATCACCTGATTTAATCTTAGTACAACATATTTGGTAAGAACTGGATTTTAAAACAAGAAAACGGGGTAACATCGATGCAGAAATAACAAAAAGCTGATGAAATCTATACCAAGACATTTAAAAGTTGTTGTGGAAGCTAAAAAATATTGTACTTACTAAATTAAGAAACAAATACAGAAAAAGTCACAGATATCATAAAATTACAATTCTGATATATTAATTTTTAATTGTTGAAAACATTAAATTTTATAGGAAATTGTAAGTGTACAAACACTTTTGTGGTCCACTTTATATCCATTCCCTACAAACATTTCAAGCAATATAAAAAATTTATCACAAATTAAAAATAAAATACCTCCTTTCAATATGGAAACTCCATTTTCAGTATTACTGATACAAGATTCAGGAGGAATTTCATGAGGAGCATTCAAAAAGACTGAAAAAAAGGAAAGTAAGCACATATGACAAATATAAACCTTTATAAATGATTTAAATATTTAAATATATGTATTAATATATTATTGTGATATTTACATGTTTAGCATCATACTGGATTTACATGTAAAAAATTTTTTTAAATTTAATTTAAGATTCTAGGTATTTTTTATAGAATGGAAAAAACACTGCATATAGGTTTTCACTTTTATATAAAACGACTGCTTTCCATAAATAAGAGCAATTACTAAAACATTTAAGCTATCAAGTATAAAACAAGGAAAGATATGCATAAAAAGTAAATGATAAATCAACTAACCTAATTCTGTAACGCCTTTAATGCTCTTTTTAAAACCACCAATCTTATCTTTAAAAGAATCAGCATCTTGTCTAAGAGAAAAACACATGCAAAAATTCTTAAAAATTAAAGAAAAATACTTCAATAAATATAATTTTTGCTATAGGACAAATTCTACAATAGTTTTTTGAAAGTATAAGATATTACTTTTCAAACATATTATGAACCCAAATTTTAAAAATAAGAAAAGTCAAAACATAAATATATGTATTATTTTTTTTTCCAAAAAGTTTAAAAATTATGGATAGTAACCTAAGTAAAACATAAAAAAATGCTCAACCTGACATCAATAAAAATTTAAAAATTTTGTTAATTGATATTTCACACATTTTTAGAGAAGTACACATAAATTTAACTTTAGACATATATACATTAGAGGAATTTTCAAAAGAAACAAAGCTTTAACATCAGCTCCTAAACTTTAAATGATATTTTACTACGAGTCCCTACTTAAGATTAACACTTTAAGAACTGTTTAGTTTAAGACTAATCATTTTTTAATGCCTTGTCCACTTTAAAATAAATTTATCATATAATTTAATACTACCCTAATAGGATTAAAAAAAGATTAGTAATTTTCACATTAAATACAAGTATATTAGGCCAAATAATGCATGCACTTTATATTCAAACATATTCATATAATTTTAACCCTCCTCCTTTTAATTTCTAAAAATATACCCTTTCAATACTTTTTTTAATTAAAATTCTTCATTCATAGCTACTTATTCCAATCATGTGTATTATACCAATTTTATATACTATCAAATACTTTTCTTCTAAAATCTTTGATCTCATAGTTTTCCAATTACTTTACAAATTAAATATTCAAGAATAAATTTGATTTAAACACTTCAACTTAAAGTCTTTATTTAATTAAATTTTTTTCTTTGAAAATATTTTTCCAGCTATGGTATTGAGGGGAAGGAGCATGTTTCCAATATTTGCACTAACAATTTCCAAATAGAAATTTATTGATATATAATGTAAGGAATGAATAACTAAAAGGCTGTAAGTAAAAGGTAACTCTTTTTAGGGTTTTTTTTTATCTCTTACATCTGACAGAACCTGACACATTAGAACACAAATTTAAATTTCTTTATTAATTACATATAAAATGAGTTAAAAAGTGATAACCATTAAACTAAAAGAACACTTTAAGGGGAATAACGTTGCTTAATATTCCAAATAACACAATCAAGTGATATACAATAAATTCATTAATGTAGACCACATTAAACCAGATAATGCTTAATCCAAGCAGCTATTGTAAAAAGTTCATGATAAAGACAAAATTGTCATGCTCTAAAATCCAAAATAAGAACACGTATTTTGAAATAAGACAAAGCAAAATGGTAAATAATTATAAAAAAAAGAGATAAATCAAACCATTACTTATAAAATGTGTGCTAAAACAAAAGTTTTTTTCTGACTTAATACACATGCAAGTAATGCATTGATTTGAATTTTCTTTTGTGTAATTATTTACTGTTTTACTCTTTATTTCAAAACAAATGTTCCTATCAATATTCAATATTTAATTATGTACCTTTGCTCTGTTAATGGGTTACTTAGTTTAATACAGATGACTTAAGAACTCAATTAGTCCAGATTGAGGTTCTACTGTATATATAAATGGTTCATTAATCATGAATACATGTGGTAACTTTTGTACTGTATTTAGTAGTCATAATACTTGCAAAATTCATGTGTGGTATCAGAAATGACAATTACATCAATTACTGATAAAATTTAAATCTTCATAAAAGAAATACAAATAATATTTACAAGCTACTTTTAATTATTAAAAACAGAAACAAGACACTTCAGAAGATAAAAAATGCATACCCTTGTAAAATATCTTTAAAAATGAATGCACACATGATAAAGCAAAAATTAAAAAGAAATTCTGTTTTGTTCTCATAGGCTTACCTGTATCCATGAAGACACAAAAGCTAGAGAGGGAAAAGAAAAATTAAATATTTTTGACAAAGCAGAAAATTTTTAATAAAAAAAATGTACAATAGTTTAATATATATCATAGGTTTCCAACCTTTTTTGAACTAGAGCCCCTTTTCTAGAGAAAATTTTGACACCCCCCTCCTCCAACTCCAAAGAAATGTTACTGAATTTTTTTTTTATTTAAAAGAGAGGAATATAAAAGTTTGAGTTTAACCTGTTATAAGGACAAGCAGGGTTTTTGATGATACAAAGTAATCCATAATAAACTATTGCTTTCTAAATAAAAAAATTGACAATTTCAGCCTTTTAAAAATCGCACATTAATTCCTAGTTAACTTATTTAATTATATTTCTTGGATAATATATGAAACGAAATGCAGCAGATGAAACATTTTTCCTACTGCTCACAGATAAAGACAACACGTCATTACAGCTCAGACAGGCATGTTATGATCTGTCTGTTCTGATCATGTTCTGACAGAACATGATTTGTTCTGTCTGTTACAATCATAACAGACAGAAATCATAAACAGCTATATACACCGAAGAGAAAAAAATGCTGAGTATGCAAGTTGATGCGTCAGTCTTACTTTACGACTCACTAAATCTACAAGTAATGGAAAGGAAATACAAGTACATAATTAAATGTTCAAATGAAAAACTTTAAGTTCTTGTTATAGTAGCTCACACATTATATTGCCAACAGATATGATCCTATCCTATTTCTTTGTTTAACCCTTTATCTACCAACGATACATATAAGTGCCACTGACTTTAAAATTACATAGAACAACCATTTTTATGAACATTCTGACAATACTTAGCAGGAATATTCTTTGAAGTCCACTCTTCTAAGATATATGGCAGCACAGGTTCTATGATTAGTATTTAAGTGAGGTAGGTGAATAGTTTTATAGCAGAAATTAAGTTTTCAGCAGTCGGCATTTTCAGCATATTGCAAAAATTATCATTTTTGTCCTGAAAAATAGTTAATGACAAAATTTGTCTTATTTTTTTGCATATTAATGAAGACCTTACAAAATTATTTGACTATTTATTTTAATTCAGCAGTGTATATATATAATTTTACAGTTGAATATCTTTAATTAATTAATTAGCTCTAACGGATTAAATTTCCCAAAGTTGAGTATTTTGTTTATGTATATCCCTTTATTTTCAATGCAGAGATTCAAAAAAAAATATTGCATGAAAAAACTGCAGTAAATCATAATGCGGTAGACAAAGGGTTAAAGAAGACTTTTTCAATGAGAACAATCAAAATGCATTCTTAATTATAATGAATAGTATTTTTAATAACATTTAAAGACATCAAATTTCTAACTTAACTAATAAGAAGGTTGAATTTGATGCATTTTAAGGAATTTGTTAATATCAGGCTCAATTTTATGAAAAACAATCATAAGTTGCTGTGTTCAGTAACATAGAGTCAATTTCTCTTTTTGGTAACCAATGTTGTTACAGCACTAAATTCACATTCTGCTAAATATGAAGATGGGAAGGTTATCAGAAATGTTGAACAATCAACCATAATCCCCAGGGTACAGTTGCAAAATCAACTTCAGCAGCCAAAATTCTTGGGAGCCATTCTTGAAT
Source organism: Trichonephila clavipes (assembly GCA_019973935.1). NCBI lineage: Eukaryota > Metazoa > Arthropoda > Arachnida > Araneae > Nephilidae > Trichonephila > Trichonephila clavipes. Next base: position 285,043 of record BMAU01021309.1, read on the forward strand.
TTAATTTTTAATTCCTCATTTGTCGTCTGTTCTATTAGTTCTTCTAACTGGGATGAATCTACCTTATGTTGATTGTGCATATTTAACTTTTAAATACATACTATCAACATAAGGTAACCAGTGTTAAAGTTTACTTTAGTTAGTACATAATCAGCATTTTTTTAAAATTATATTTGGTTAATCTGCCCATGCCCCTCCATACCATCTCAACACCCTCTGGGTATTTTAATGCCCCCTGAAAGCCTCAATCATCCACATTGAGAACCTATGATATATGTATTTAAATCTTTCAAGGTCTGTGATGAAAAATGATAAATTTGTTTTCTGAATTTACCTTAAGTTTTCTGTTTGTTGCCATCATGCCTTCAGATCTTCTGAGTTCTACAGAAAAATAAATAAATAAAAGCATCATTTATTTAATAAAAACTGAATTTTAGTTCTAAATTCATGAATAATGTCCAAAGACTGCATTTATTAGTATATGCAAAAATTAATGATTTAGTGAGTTTGATTTTAATGTATAGTAAAATTCACTGATGCATTTTTATGGCCAATTAACATTCTACTTTGCATGGAAAACTAGATAGTTATTCAACTTCTATCTGTATTTGTATAAAATATTTAATTTATCTTAGAGTACAAATTATTGCATTATTAACAAAAATATCAATATATCACTAAAACAAAACCTTCAGCTAAGAATTTAAAAAGTTACCAAATGACTGAAAATGCAAGAGGTCATATGAAATATAACTTACATAAGCTTTGATTACATACATAATTTTGAGAAATAACTGAAAACAGAAGGAAGTAATTTATTAATGGTTAGCTACTGGTCAAAGGCCTAGTTGGCACAATTAAAATTGTGCCAGTCCTTCGACAGAAAGTAGCTTTTTTAATCCAAAATGGCCACTTAGCACAAAAAAAAAGTTATAAGCAACCGAAAATGACTGAAATTTGATGAAGCAGATGAGAACAGTAGAATTACAATCATTTAGAATAAAGATTTTAAATGTAAAATAACAAGAAATGTATCTACATTTTCCATGTGAAATGGCACTTAAATGCATGAGTACAAGGATGAAAAAAAAAATAGAATAAGGAATTGCTAAATGCTGAAAGCAAAAATTACTAAACAAGGGATGCAGCAGTAGAAATTTTTGAAAAAAATGTGTAAGCGTAATTCTGAAATCACTTATTAAAAGTAGAAGTTCACAGTTTGCTACCATTAAAAAGTATTCTACCTAACAGATTTATCACACTATAAGATCCAAAACAAAAAACGAAAAAATTCGAAAGTCAAATTCATTAAACAATTATGTCTAGCATATTTCAGAATGGCTAAAATCAGTGGAGCCTTAAATCCAAGATTAAAAAAAGGAATTTAAGCCCTTTATAGAAATAAAATTGACCCAAAGTGCAAATTTGGTAAACATTTTGGTGCATAATAATTGGACATGGAAGCCTTACACTCTTTTAAAAAATGATCCTGGGTATTGTTGGGAAGAAACAAAAGCTGAGATTGATCCACATCAAACAGATTTACTGGAAAATAAAATGTAGGAAATAAATTCTAAATAAAAAAAAATAATTAATAACATAAACCACAAAAACACAAGTGCCTTTTAATTCTACAGTTAAATGATCTAAAATATAAAGCAGTTTCATTCAATGTAATTACAGTGAAATTTTTATGAATATAAATTTTACAAGTCCCATGTGTAAATTATTTAGCTGAAGTTGGTAAAGAAATGCTTACACACCAAAAACTGCACAGCCGTTTGATACTGTACCTAAAAAATAGTCAATTTATTTCATACACCAATAATTAATAGTTTCTTTCATTTGGCCTTAAAATACTTGGGCAACAAACAGAATTACATTCAGTAATTCACAATTCTTGTCAAAAAATCATTGATTCAACTTGAGTATTTAAAGTATGATAAGTATAAAAGAAATTAACAGAAAAATCTTTATTTCAAAAACAAATTAAAATATAAAAAATAAATGAAAGTGCAGATTACAGAGGGACAGTTGGGAAAATTGTCAAATTTTGGTGACTATCAATATGAATTTATAGTTGTTCTTAAAGATTAGAAAATAGCAATTTTTTTTAAAGAAAAAACAATATCTAGGAGAAATACAAATAATACTTTAAAAGTTATCAATCATGAATAAGAATAAAGTTCTCATATGCTATTTATTAAAAAGGAAATAATTAGACAATTGAAGAATGCAGTTTACCTTTGCTTAGAAAAGAGGTTCCTAGGAAGGAGGCCTTGAGTAAAATTAAAAGCAAATAGTTTAGATTGCTAGTTTTGTGCATTTTTCAACACATGTTCTCTGCAAGGTAAAAATAGAATTAATTCTCATGTACTCGCTTCAAAGCAAGGCCAATGTAGCTCCACATGCTCTCAATGGAATTAATGTGGTCCCCAGTTTCTGGATCTTAGAAATTTACATGCTGATTGACTGAAAGATGAATGAATCCTTCATCTTCTAGATAATTCTAAGCTTTCCAGCAATCTGATATAACAGCTAAGCACTCCTTTAAGGATTCTAGGAGTTTCCTTTGATCTATCTTGAACCACATGAAAAAAACACTAGTCAGAATCTCTTTCAATGCCCCACAAAACCCGGGTTCCATTCCAGGTTCTTTTGCATTTATTATATACTTCTATTTATCAAACATGCTTTAATTAATTTCTATAGAATCATAGTAGAACCTCCAAGCATAGAACTTTCACAAACACACATTTCCATACACACCTCTCCACAAAAACTCATTCAATCTGTGAATGTTTTATTTGAAACATCAATTTCGATAGAAATGAGGTCACAATTCAACTTTTATACCTGCATATTCACAATTAAAATCTGAAGCATACATATCCTACTTTCCTCAAATCAGCTATTACTTCATATGAACTGAATACAATATGCATTCATTCCCCTCTTTCAGCATTCCTAAATATATTCCTCCCTCGGTTCTTTCTTTTTAACCAAATGCATAGCATTCTTGCAGACAATACATTTGACATTTGTAGCAATCAATCTTTTATTTATGTACCACTGTATCACGAACATTTTCCCCTTTTGTTTCAAATCATATTAAAACCTAGATCATACTTCTCAAACAGGATAATTTGGAGAAACAAATGCAAAAACAAGACATTAAATAGAAAAATTTTTTAACAAAAAGTTTGTTAACAAAAGTATGATAACTTTAATTTCTAATTAAGTTAAAATTCTAATAAACACACACACACACAAGTTTTATTTCTTAATTTAAGGTTAATCTAGAAATTGTCTGTCTTTTTAAAAACATTTGTAAATTTTACACTGCAAATAGAATCAAGTAAAAAGAACATGTTACTTTATCGCAATAAAACAGCATTTCAAAGTATAAGTTGCCAAATTAAATAGCCAGCCGGAATGAAATCCTTATCTCACCATGAAATCTAAATTAACATAGCAAAATCCAACTGTCCCCTTAATCAACACTCCAGCTGATAGACAAAAAAAAAAAAAAAAACCCTTCATACTTATAACATAAACTTAACTAAAAATACAGAAAATTTCATTTTTTAGCATCTACAATTATATATTTGATCATCAAAACTATTAAAATAGTAGCTATACTTTGAGTAACAAATGCAAACAACAAAACACAAATCTTGTTTAAAACTTAAAAATTAAAATACAAAATTCCAACTTTAAGATTAATGCTCTATATTTCAAATACAGTTAAATATGTTTGATGTGAAAACACTTATGATGAAATATCAGTTAACACAAAATAATACAATGGTCCCATGGACAAACTACTTTGTATTTTCATGCATTTGTTTCTCTTAACACAAAAAGAGGATTGGAAACTGTTTTGTCCTGCAGGATTCTCACAGTATCAGATTCTTTGGCCCCAAAAGAAATAGAGAAGGAGGATATTGAATTTGAGCCAACAATGAAATGTTTGAGAAAATTTCGGTAATGGACTTTAATGGTAATTTAATGGACTATCCTACTGTATCAGAAGAATTTGTAGCAGCAGATGATGATAAAGTGTAAACAGCACCAATTATGAGTCATTTTAGAGTTTTTTCAAAGCTCATAACATATTGATGCAGATTCCAGTGACGAAAATGAAATGAGTAATGTAGCTCTGTTCCTCCCTCATTTGAAATGAGGAACATCATGAAAAGTATGCACAATAGTTTGGATGCACATTTGAATGGTGAAATGAATAACATCGAACAATTTGATTGATGCTAAAAAAAGACATTGCAAAAAAAAAAAAAAAAAAAAAATCAGATTATTTTCCAAAAACGAACATTTTGTATTAACCCCTTCTTTCTCTCGCTCCTGTCAAAATCACAGGGGGAAATTACCCCTCTATTTCTCTTCCTATGATATTTCCGGGCTTGAATGTTCAAAAGTAACACTATAAAAAGATTAAAACTATCTATTTCTTATGCCTGGAATCATTTATTTCTCCCCAGATAGCAATACCAGATTATTAGTAATGTGTTTAGAGATAGTTGGTTTACTTTAAACTAGATGTTAGCACAATCAAACATATTATAGCGATGTTTTTGTAACTTAAGCTCAGTTATGTGTGGGTTGCGCTCTGTGATATATAATATATATATTTAACATTGTAGAGTTTATTAGGAGATATATAGTTAGATTATATATATATAGTTAGATAGAGTTAGTCAGGAAGTGAATCGGATTCTACTTTAAGTGTAAAAAAATCTGAGAATGATTCTGAAATAACTGATTTTTTTTTAAAGTTCGGTTAGTGAATCTGAGAGCAGTGATGACGGATCTGTACTATTACACATTACTAATGTGTTTTTACATTATGCATAAGTGTAATAAAATTCTACTTTAAAGTTTAAAACACATGTTTTTTAATTTTTTTCTCTTTACCAAAAACCAACATTCAGTCATAATACCCCCTATTGTTGGCTTTTCTTAAAAATTAATTTTTTTGTATTTGAAGCTAAAAATTTACCCAAAATTTAAAAATAAATACATATTTTGAACATTCATTTAATTTTATATTATTTTCTTAAGTAAAAAATATAGGCAATTATATGATTATTTTCTTAAAAAATATACAGTGATTTTGATTTTTCAGTGATTTTGATTAAATATATATGTAAATAAAATGCACTGTAATAAACTAAATTTTGTTGAATTTTTTTTTTGTAACATTTTTTAACACAAAATTGTTTTAAGGCAAAAAAATATTTCAGTCACTTCAGTTTTGTGCTAAATGATTTTCATTATAATAAAATACAAATGTGTACGAGATCTAAATTTTTACAATTATTAGAAAGACATTATACAATGAGATAGAGACCAATTACAAATTCAACATACAATTTCATAGGGCTACTGTTTCATGTACAATTCTGATAGGTATTTGTATATATATATAATATATATCAGTGATATAAATCTATTTTAACAATATAAATGCAAATTTCTTTTCCTTAATTTAGTTAACTTCCCACTCAAAGAACTACCGGACATATATGTGTGTGTGTGTCTAACAATTTCCACTCACAATTTTTCAACAAATATTATCTAAAACTAAGAATATTTCCAATACCTTTTATTTTTTGAAGTTTTCCTTGGACAGAAAATTTAATAATTAGAACAAAATTATGATTTTAGAATTCATCACATTTTTTAGCATAATCAAATTCAACATACATATGAAAATTAGTTAAATTTTCAGAATGATCTTAAATGTGGATCCTTCATTTATTGAAACATTTCCTAATTTTGAACTAAAGTGGAATCAAAGGTCTTCTAGATATACAGTGGACCACAAAAGTGTACATAGACTTGCAGTTTCATATAAAATTTAACGTTTTCTACTAATAAAAATTAATATTTGAGAATTGTAATTTTTTATATCAGCAACTTGTTCTTAATGAAATGACATAATCAATTTTTTAAAAAATTGATTAACTATTATTTTTAAAAATTAATAATCAGAAAGCTACTAAAAAATTACATCACTAAAGTCTGTACACTTTATACAAAAATCTCAACATAGCTTTAAATATTGTATTTATCTTAATTTAGTACTAAATAGGATATTTTTTAGTGTCTAAAATAACATTTTAACGTCTTGGTATAGAATTAGTTTTTTTTTTTTGTAATTTCTGCATCGATTTTTCACTATGCTTCTGTGATTGTTTTTACTTCATATTAAACATTTATATGTCACGTTTTCTTTTTTTCTTAAATCACATTCTCACCAAATATGTCCTACAGGGCTAAATAAAATGATTGAGGTGTTTTCAGAATTTGGGGACAGTTATAAAGACACCAGTGGCCTATATTGAGAGCAGTGCACATGGCGTCATTATCCTGTTAGAAAATGGAATTTTCTCTAATATCCAAATTTTGGGCAGATAATTTAAAATTTCTCTTTAAAATATTTAAGTAGAGCTCATGATTCACAGTATTACAAAAAAATACCAAATTACCTAATCCTGAAGCCGATTTACACCTCCACCTTCATGCTTGATGTGGGTTCTTGTTCCACATAAATTCATAAGATTAAGTTCCTAATTTTTTCATTTATCAACCATTATATGCCCATCTGAGCCAAAAATGCTGAAATTTCTGCCATCCCAATCAATTTGCTGTCAATGTTGAATTTTCCCGAAATTTAATCCCAAGAATCTAGTTGGATCAGTGAACCAGGGAAGTGGAAGTGTAAGTCGGCTTCAGAATTAGGTAATTTTTGATAATATTGTGAATCATGAGCTCTACCTAAATATTTTAAAGAGAAATTTTAAATTATCTGCCCCAAATTTGGATATTGAAGACGACTTCATTTTTTTAACTGGATACTGACGCTGTTGGGGAGTGGGGTCCCTATGTGTTTTTTTTCTCAGGAAAACAGACGAGGATGTTGACACAACTCCTTTATTTTCACACTCGGTAGCTCGGGGAGTACATCGGAACACTTACAATGGGCACCGTAATTCTGCGCCCTCGCTCGTCTGATCTCCCACACGCACTCTGAAAACTTAATCCTCGTTTCGCTAAATACACTTAATCACCGCCGCGCGGCGCCCACTGCGCATGCTCGAACCCCCCGGCATTACAATATTAATATTCAAAACAATAGCACAATACAGCTTCACAATTCACAACAAGTTTCACAAAAATTACACAATTGTTTTCAAAATTATTATTATTATATATATAAGGTACTATAAATTTTCAGTAAAAAAAACAAGTTAAAATTACAATAGCACAATTTAATGATAAACACATAATTTCTTAAATGGAAATTGACCTTAACTATTTACATCTATAGGTAGAATACAAATCTTAGTTATAGGCCTCGTAAATTCTCCTGTCTTTGTTTTAATTCTGACTGTTCTCACTTTACCATCAGAACCATGATAGACCTCAACGACGCGCCCTAAAAGCCAGCTGCAAAGTTGGTGTGGTGTGGTAGTTAGGAGAGGGGGGTGCCAGCTCAGGTGTCGTCCACGTCACTTGACCATGGTTCAAAATTACGTGGTCCGTCGCCAAAAGCCCTCGTGTAGCTGAACAGTGCGACGTTAATATTAACTCAACTCACTCACTCACGCAAACTGGTGTAAAATCCTCCTTTACAATTACCATTGTACCACACATTACATTGTCCTTCTCGATCATCCACTTTCCTCTCTGTTGGAGAGTATTCAGATAATCGGTACTCCATTTTTTCCAAACTACCTGAATTACCTTTGTTGTTCTCTGCCAACGGCTTAATCTATTGTCACTAATATTAATTACTAGGGGGCTCAAGAATAGAATGAATTGCTCTGCCAATCAAGAAATGCGCAGGCGTTAATACCTCAAAGTTATCAAATCATTGGATATTGGTGTAAGGGGTCTGGAATTTAAAATTGATTCTACCCCTGGATAATCACTGTTTCAAACTCCTCGTATAAGAGTCAGAATCTTCCCAGTACTCGCTTGAGGTGATATTTCACTGACTTTATGCCCGCCTCCCAAGGACCTCCCATATGTGGGGCCCTCGGTGGAATAAAATTCCATTCAATACCTTCCTCAGTGAAATATGCCGCCAGATTTTGATCTGGAAAGTTAAGGGTCTTATAAAATGCCTTTAGTTGAGAATTCGCACCAACAAAATTTGTTGCATTATCCGTAAAAATTTTGGAACATTTTCCTCGCCTAGACATGAATCTCTTAAGGGTCGCAATTATTGCATTCGAAGTCAAATCGGAAAGAATTTCTAGATGGATGGCACGAGTCACAAAGCAAATGAAAAAACAAACATAAATTTTATTCAAAACGCCCTTTCTTTGGTTTTTGTAAATTACAAAATATGGACCTCCCAAATCTAGTCCAGTTATACTGAATGGAGGGGCCATATTTACTCTTTCATATGGAAGATTGCCCATTATTTGAGAAGAGGGAATTGGTTTACACTTGAAACACACCACACAAGTATGAACCGGTTTCCTAGCTAGGTTTTTACCTCCTAAAGCCCAAAATCTCAATCTTACCGCATTCAGCAGTCCTTTTAGACCAACATGAAATAATTTCTTATGAAAAGTTATGAAATATATTTTACTCAATTTAGAATTTTTAGACAGTATAGTTGGATGCTTTTGGCTGTAGGGTATGGAAGCTTTCTCCAGCCTTCCACCAACTCTCAGGACTCCTTTATCATCCTGGAATATATTCAAAGATTTAAGATTACCTGAAGGGTCACTTAAGTTAATGCCTCTTTGGTCCTGCTTAATAAGCCAGGTTTCTGCATCATTTACCTCACTTGTAGTTAAAGGTCCCCTCTTTTTCACCTTGGATCTGCAACTTTCAATAAATCTATAAATATAAGAAACCATATGTATTATTTTAAAATAATTATTAGATAAGTCCATAAGATGGTTGAAAAAGTCAAAGTTCTTGGAACTCAGCAATGAAGTCTTCAGAGTTCTCTCAGACACCCTTAGTTCGCAGTCAAAGTCATCTCTCTGAGTTGGTTCTGAAATGACAGTGGTTGAATAAGCACTCTGTAGAAGAAGCTCAGAGCCCTGCCACCATAGAGAGTCGTCACGAAGCTCCTCAGGAAGTAGTCCTCTAGATAACACATCTGCAGGATTCTGTTCTGATGCAATGTGATGCCACTGGTCACGAGAACTTAGTTGATGAATCTTAGACACTCGATTAGCCACGAACGTCTTCAATTCTCTTGATTCTCGATGTATCCATGAAATCACAATAGTCGAATCCGACCAAAAAGGCACAGCTGTAATCTGAAGGTTCAATGCCTCCTTCACCTTCTTCATCAATTTAGCGGCAAGAACTGCCCCACACAGTTCAAGTCTTGGGATAGAAATCTGCTTCAGAGCTGACACTCGGCTTTTACTCGTTACGAGACACACTTTGAATTCTCCAAGAGCAGATATAGACTTGAGATAAATGGATGAACCAAACGCTTTTTCCGATGCGTCGCTAAATGCATGTAACTCAATGCTCTCCGCTCTATGAATCACAATACATCTGTCAATAGAGATGTTATTCACGGCTTCCAAAGAGTCGATAAATCGACGCCACTCCTTTTCTTCTTTAAAAGGAAGTTCATCACTCCATCCCAATTCCAGCAATCACAATCTTTGCATAAATATCTTTGCCCAAGTTATGATTGTTCCGAGGAGACCCAAAGGGTCAAAGATTCTTGCAATAGTAGACAAAACCATTCTTTCGGTGAATGAAGTTGGCCTTTGTTGCTCTATTCTGAAAAGGAAACAGTCTAACTTAGGATTCCAAATTATTCCTAGCGCTTTAGTCTCATCAGACTCCAAGAAAGCATACTCTTGTAGATTGGAAGTGATCTCGGGTAAATTTCCACACCACTTATGAAGATGCGTCCTTGCGGTCTTGAACATTTTTATTAATTGATGCTGCAATTCGATTACCTCTTCTATACTCTCGGATCCCGAAAGTATGTCATCCATGCAGCAGTCACTCATCACCACTGGAACTGCTAAAGGAAAATTATTAGCTTCATCCATAGCTAACTGCTTCAAAGTTCTCGTGGCTAGATAAGGTGCGCTAACTGTGCCGTATGTGACGGTAGTTAACTTGTACGTTTTTTGGTTCTCCTATGCCTTTCTTCCGCAGAATTCTTTGCAAACACGTTTTCTCTGGGTGTATGTTTATCATGCGAAACATTTTCTCTATATCTGAAGTAAAGGCATACTTGTGCTTTCGGAAGCGAACCATAATGGAAAAGAGGTCTTCTTGGACCAGTCCCGCCATTAAATTGAATTGAATTTAGAGATTTCCTACTCGTTGAAGGACTTGATGCATTAAAAACAGTTATCAGATTAGTTGTAGACTTTTCGTTGCGATAAACACCATGGTGTGGCATGTAAAATGAAACTCCAGATCCATCCGCCTTGATTTCCCTCATGTGGCCCAAATCCTCATATTCCTGTAAAAATTTCCCATACAGGGACAAATATTCTTTATCTCTACTTAGTCGTTTCCACAAAGAGTTTAATCTCTGTATTGCGGTTTGTCTGGATTCACCAAGACATGAAGGATCTTCTTTTAATGGCATCGCCACCGTATATCTTCCCTGGTCATCTCTCGAATGAGTGTTTTTAAAATGGTCTTCACAAATATCTAATTCACTGGTTTTAACAGAATCAATTTCTACATTTTCGATTTCCCAAAACTTCTTAATTGAATGCTCTAGATTATCCGCAGCCTGAATAAACCCACAATGTTCTTTTCCCTTCGCGTCTGCAGAAGTAGATCCGGAAACGATAAATCCGAAAACAGTGTTTTGAAAATTAACATTTGAACCCTCCATCTTGAGCTGTCCGGGTAACATTAATTCAAAAAATACTTCTGCACCTAATAGCATTTGCACGCGCTCTGGAATATTGAAATTTTTGTCAGCTAATTTAAGATTGGGAATATTATTCAGATTAAAATCGATTTTCGTTGTTGGAACAAGATCTTCCGTTATTTTTGGTACCAAAAAAAAAAGTCTAATGTTTTAAGAGGTCTCAGGGTGTTAAATTTCTCTAGAGGTCTGAAAATATAAACGATCTTCAAACGGGTATAATTCTTTTAAATTTAGATTAAATGATTCGAATCTTTTACATATTATTTAAAATAGAATGGGGCTTCAGAAAAGTATAAAATGTTTAAAATATAATAGTAATTTTAAAAGTCATAAGCATATGAAAATTCTATAATAAGTATTAAGTATTTTTTGCTTTGCGCACGCTATTTTCTAAAATATTAGCCTCTGATGTATAAAACTTTATAGAATTATACAATGTATCATACTCTTTAAACCCTACCTAATTTTAGTATTATATATCTTTTGTATTTCAAAATATTTGTAAAATATTGCAATTTTTTAAATATTTTTTAAAAATGTATTTTTTTATTTATTAAAATATGTAAGTTATTATTCTATTTATATAAAAGTAGCTACAAAGTATTAAGAATACATTTGTCTTTATAAATCAACTTATAGCTAGTAATTAAAGCTACTCTTTTCGAAAATAGCATGCGCGACGTAAAACTTAATATTTCTTATAGAAAAGTTTCTTATTTTCATATGCTTATAATTTTTAAAATTATGATTATATTTTAAACATTTTATACTTTTCTGAAGCGCCATTCCTTTATAAGTAATGTGTAAAAGATTCGAATTATTTAACTTAAATTTAAAGAAATTATACCTGTTTGAAAATTGTTTATATTTTCTGACCCCTAGAGAAATTTAACACCCCTGTGACCCCTTTGTAACTCCCTTCTTTATTGCTAATAGATACTGAAACGCGCGAGTCTATTGGAATTACTGTTTTGTTTAGTCCCGAAACCGAAACATTAGTCTTGTATTTTTTCATTCCAATTAAATCTCATAAGCTCCTCGTTAAAAAGTTAGATGTAGATCCGCTGTCTAAAATTGCTTTGACTGGGAATAAACCATTTTCACTTTTAATTTAACAAATTGCTGAGCTTAGCAAAACACATTTTTTTCTGTTTATACTCGTTGCGGTAAGTAAGTTGTTTTGAGTTTCTCCTCGCGGCTCGAAGACAGGCGCTGATGTGTTTAGAGGTTCAAAGGTGGAATTCGTTACATCCTGGTTTTGGGCTGTATAATGTATCGTTTTATGATTTCTCTTTTGACACTCAGAACAAACAAATCTCGATTTACAGTCTTTCGCTCTATGAGATGTAGAAAGGCAATTAAAGCAAAGATTATTAGCTTTAATCAGATCAATTCTCTTATTTATGGGAAGTTTTTAATACACTGCCCACATATATAATGGATGCGATTCGACACAACAAATACATTTAGAATCTTTAATCTCACTCAAAAATACCCTTGACGCGTTTTTCACTGGATTATTTCTAGTAAGGACATTCGGTAAAGGTTTTAAGCTCTTTCCCCGAGAAGTGTTATACAAGTCTATCTCTTTGGCAAGCTCTAGTGGGCGAAACCAATAATTTCCTGCTCGAACGGGAATGTGTGACGCTACCTCTTTTTCAAGCGAACTGAAAATTTTGTCAGACACAATAAGATCGTTTAAGTTGTCAAAATCAGAGACCTTCCTTAATTTTAAGTAATACTGCCAATTTGTAATTAAGCGAGAAGTATATTGAATAAATGTTTCATTTGGATGACGCGTAGCTTTTTAAAATTGTTCAAGGAATTGATTTGCACTTTTTTGGCTCATATTCTCTTAGTATTATTGATTTTAGTTGTTCATAATTGTTAAGCTCGTCATCTTTAACATTTGTTAACACATTTGAGGCTTTTTCTCCCAACAAATTTAATAAAATCTCCGACTTGAATTTCTCTGGCACATTTTTTGATACAAATGCTCTTTCTAACGAAGCGAAAAAGAATGCCCAACCTTCAGGTCTATTAGGCACCTTCACCGTTAGGATTCGAACTCTTTTAACCAACGCAGCCAGCGAGTTACAACCCCCACCTGTTCTCTCGTTATCTGAATTAACTCTAACATTTAAAGGTGCACGTTCAAGCTCAAGCTCCTTTTCTCGTAACCTATTTTCCGCTTCTTTTTTACGGCCTTCCTCTACTCGCACTCGCTTACGGTCTTCCTCTGCTCTCTTACGGTCTTCCTCCGCTTTCTTACGGTCCTCAATTGTATATTGAATTAATTCTTTAACAAATTCAACATCCTCTTTAAAATATTTATTTTCTTTAATAATTTCAGTTAACTCAACGATGGCTACTTTTTCAGCAACAGTCTCATCAAGTTCAAGAGCTACGATCCGAAGATCTTCCTTACGGCAGTTCTTAAACATTTTTCTAAAATTAATTTAGTCCTCAATTTATAATAATAAAAACACAAAAAAGAGCACTACTCACGTCACCTTGAATAGCTCACTTCTCCGGCTCGACGGACCATGTTGGGGAGTGGTCCCTAAGTGTTTTTTTTTCTCAGGAAAACAGACGAGGATGTTGACACAGCTCCTTTATTTTCGCACTCGGTTGCTCGGGGAGTATATCGGAACACTTACGATGGGCACCGTAATTCTGCGCTCTCGCTCGTCTGATCTCCCACACACACTCTTAATCCTCGTTTCGCTAAATACACTTAATCACCGCCACGCGGCGCCCACTGCGCAAGCTCGAACAGACGCCAAGCGCACTGCTCTAAAAGTAGGCCCCTGGTGTCTCCATAACTGTCCCCAAATTCTGAAAACACCTCCTCAATCATTTTATTTAGCCCTGTAGAGCATATTTGGTGAGAATTTGATTTAAAAAAAAGAAAGCATGACATGTAAACACATAATGTGAAGTAAAAACAATCACATAAGCATGGGGGAAAATCGATGCAGAAATTACAAAAAAAACTGATTAAATCTATACCAAGACATTAAAAAGTTAATTTGGACACTAAAAAATATCCTATTTAGTACTAAATTAAGAAAGAAATACAATATTTAAAGCTATGTTGAGATTTTTGTAAAGTGTATGAAGACTTTTGTGGTGTAATTTTTTATTTGCTTTCTGATTAATTTTTAAAAATAATAGTTATACTATTTTCAAAAAAAACTGATTACGTCATTTCATTAAGAACAAGCTGCTAATATCATAAAAAAAATTTACAATTCTGAAATATTTTTTATTAGTAGAAAGCATTAGTGAGTGAGCAAGGGAGTGAATATTAACGTCGCACTGTTCAGCTACATGAGGGCTTTTGGCGATGGGCCACGTAATTTTGAATCATTGTCAAGTGACGTGGATGACACCTGAGCTGGCACCCCCTCTCCTAACTACCCCACCCACTAGGCTGTTTCAGCTCTCGACAGATTGAACGAGCATCGCTGTCCTACACGGCGGGTCTTTAGTGGTACTGGGCTCAAACTTATGCCATGCCTGCCATGATCCGATACCTTGACCACTGCAGCCCAGTAGAATTGCAAGTGTACAAACACTTTTGTGGTCCATTGTATATGTTCAATGCAGAAAAAAAATACATTATAACAAATGATTAAATCAGAAATATTTCCAGGTATATGAATGACAACAGTTTTACTACTTTCATTTGTTAAGAAGTAATTTTAAAGATTTGGGAAAGCGGAATTAAAACCACCCTTTTAATTTATGTAGTACAAATGAGCGATTAAATATGGATAAGTGAATGCAATGGAATTTTTCCCACTATATGCAAAATTTGAAACACAAATTTTGATCAGCAGTTTAATTTTTTCTATGTATTGAAGATATCATTACTGGAAAAAAAATCTCTTATCAAAAGAAAAGTCATTTTGTTAGTATGAGGAGAAAATGTATTTTACCAAGAAATTCTAATTATCTTCTAAAATGTACTTCGTCTTCGGATGTATAAGACGCAAGGTAAAATGAAAAATTTGGGAGTTGAGTTGGGTTAATATTAACGTCGCACTGTTCAGCTACACGAGGGCTTTTGGCGACGGACCACGTAATTTTGAACCATGGTCAAGTGACGTGGACGACACCTGAGCTGGCACCCCCCTCTCCTAACTACCACACCACACCAACGGGAGGACGTTTCAGCTCTCGACAGATTTAACGTGCATCGCTGCCCTACACGGCGGGTCTTTAGTGGTACTGGGATCGAACTCATGACATGCCTGCCATGGTTGGATACCTTAACCACTGGGCTACCGCAGCCCCTATGAAAAATTTGGAAACGCTAGTTTATGTCGTAACGTTAAATAAAGAGCACTTTTTGAGTTCCTCACACCTCGGGCATTCCTCTTCGGCACGGTCAAAGGAAAAGAGGTTGTTTATCATTGGTAGATGTGCAATGATGTCATTATTCTGGGTTGCCTGGTTTGGCATTATAGCATTTTTCTATGCCCTACTGGGGTTCATTGAAACAAAAGTTTTGTCCCCATTTGGGAGATTGTTTTTCAGGCAGTTTTTTCTTCCGCGTCTTGAGTATAATAGTTAAATTCCCTTGCGTATGAAATTTTCACTGTAAAAATAACAATCCGTTCTTTTTTTTCATTCACGTAAATCAAAATATTTTTAATGGATTCAATTTTGTAGAAGAAATATATATTTGATCTTAGTAAATGAGGAACTCAATTACAAATAAAAAAAAATTATATAAGTTTTTAATAATCCCTTTACTGTGATTAATAATACTTTGAAAATGAATTACATGTTCCGAGTTTTATCCTTATGTAAGAAAAAAGAAGTCACATAAATAAAGAATTTTTTTTGTAATATATATTTATTGGTAATATTAATGCACATTTTAATGGTAAATGTGAATTCATTCTTATATCAAATTGAATTTGTACAGGCAAGTGATATTTTAAATTATTAGCTAAATTTCATGTTTGTAACTAGTGATTTGTTTTTTATGTGTGAAAGACTCATTTATTAACATTTTTAAAAAAATTCGTCCAATACTTTCTTTTAAATTTTAGAATTAAATTTACTGCAAAAGTTTTAGCTATTATGAACTTAACTATGTAAATAAACTCATGCTTAAATTTTTATTTTCTATCTTTAATTAAAATACTATAAATAAAGTGATTCGTGGCTATTGTATAAGAAATACCTCACTGTTCTAACTTCCACATCACATCCATATTATTCGTTCAAGTAATCATCGACACATTTATTCAAATATAATTCTCAATTTTTGCAATTATCTTAGATGTTTTCTCTTCTAACATGCTCGCACATATAAATCTTCATTCAGGGTTTAAATAGAATCCTGAAATAGAGTACCACTTGAATCCCTTCATCAGTGGTTTGTTATAGAGAATAGTTTGTTTTTATAACAGGCAAGTTTAATGAAGATATATTCATTAATGGAATTTGGATTCATCTTAAGAAATATTTACTGATCGCTGTTGTGTCACTCGAAGCACATAAATTTTCTCCTTTCCTAAAGTTTCCTCCTGTAAAGCTACAGTTCGAAAATTAATACGAAAATATGACATAAAATTATACGTTTTCGAGCAAAAATAAAAATTAGCCATTAAATTATAATCTCCGAAAACTTTAGATTTTGCATGGTATCTTACAGGAATTTTCACACACTAATTATTCACTTTATTATAGCTACAATTAGTGGCCGCGATAGCCGAGTGGTATAGGTATCGGACCGTGGCTTGCTTTGTCACGGGTTCGAGCCCAGTACCACTAAAGACCCGCCGTGTAGGGCAGCGATGCACGTTAAATCTGTCGAGAGCTGAAACGTCCTCCCGTTGGTGTGGTGTGGTAGTTAGGAGAGGGGGGTGCCAGCTCAGGTGTCGTCCACGTCACTTGACCATGGTTCAAAATTACGTGGTCCGTCGCCAAAAGCCCTCGTGTAGCTGAACAGTGCGACGTTAATATTCAATCAATAAATCAAACAATATAGCTACAATTAGAGATAATCAAGAAAGTATAATACGTAGCAGGAAACAATTAACAAAATCGTTTAGAAAAATTTCTTTTTCCAACATTTCCATTCTTAGAATATATATATGTATACATAGTAGTCCTGTTTTTTTATTTCAAAGTATCCAGAAATGGGCTTAATTTTTGAGAAATATATATCTTTATATTCACGTGTATTCTGGTGTTTTAAAAATGTATTTGTACTTTCTTTCCATTTGATTTCGTTATAATTTATATCAGCACAATGGCGTTGTAAGTATAAAGTACGCGCTCTGTAAATTTTCGAAACACCACTAATATACGAAAATGTAAGAATTTTTTTAAATAATTATTATTTGTCAGTTAACCCAACAAACTAAACATATAGATCTGAAATAAAATAATCGTAACAGTTATAGAAGCAATTAATTACCGTAAAAGCCGGCGTATAACGCACAATTTGAACACAGAAAAATAAAATCGAAATTCATGAGTGCGCATTACACTCTGGGGGAAAAAAAGTTACCTTTAAAAATAAAAAAAAAAGCTCCTAGAAAAAAAATTAGACTTCTACATAATATATCGAAATACTGTGTTTAGTTAAAAGAAATCAAATTCCTCATCAAATGTAGATCTGGAAGAGTACACTATTTTTTTTTTTCTAAATCACGAAATAAAACCTTGAATAAGTGATTTCATAGCATATAGAGTCGGGACTTCAAACCATATTTTTTTGTTCCGGTTCAACTAATATATATATATATATATAGTCTCTGTTCCAGTTTCCGTTCTGCCAAAAATAACGGTTTTCGGTTCAGATTTGAATGAATAATTTTATTTTACGTATACCCCCCCCCCCTTATTTGTACTACAAATATAATTCTATCGTAAACAAAAATGTAATTCTATCAAAATTTGGAAGACTTTTTATTTATTCTTAAAAAGTCATCAACAAATTCATTCAACTGAATTAAATTTGATTTCTACAAGTAGTTACATTAAGAACTGAAACAGAAAGTACTAGTGAACACAGTGGCGTAGCTACCAATGGGCTAAGTGGTGCCGTGCTCCAGGGCCCTCAACCTCAAGTGGGGCCTTCGCACCCTGACCACCAAGCAAGTGGAACTTGCGATAATTTTTCCCACATTTAATATATAAATATAAAAGGTTACAACATAACTGTAATCAGGCCAACTCAGTTAAAAATAATTTTGAACTTGTTGAGAATTCCCTAAAATTATTTCCTTTGCATGATGTTGCGAACTTTACTTATTGAAAAGTTTATATTATTTTTCTATTTTTTCATTTTACTAACTGTTACTTGAAAATAAACTTCCACGTGTGAAAAATCTTACCATACATCTTAAAAACCTTCACAGGAAGCTATTTACTTCTAGGTCATTTTATTTTTAATAACAATATGATTCATAATAAGCTATTTTCCTGTTTCAGTATTTCGCAATCTATTCGTGTCCCCCTCCCCTCCTCTGTTTTTTCTCAGAAGTGTTTTTTTTAAAACTCTTATAATAATATAGTATTATTTTCTTGTTGATGCATATTTTTTGTACCATGTCCTGCTCGTCTCTTGTCTAATGAAACTTTGGTATTCACTGATTACACTGATCAAATCAATAAATTAGAAGCGAGCACCTGGCTTAGACAAAACTAAAAGGGAAAAAGTTTTGCTTCACACACAATAGAGAGAGTAGTCGTGGGCCTTTTTTGCAGCGCACGCCAGAATAGCAGATGGCAGAATTTTTTCTACTTACTTGACAATTATCATTATATTTTTTGGACCCTTCACACAATATCTTTATAAATTATAGCCTTTGTGTTACTATGATGTATAAGCTATATTACTGGAAAGTTTCATTAAAATCCATTCAGTTGTGATGCGACGCTGATTTAAACTTATTTAATTACTTATTTCCAAATACTAATTTCGTATCTTCCCAGGTTCGTAAGATACATCGCATCATGGCTTAAGTTAAAATTAAACACTAAATCTCTAAAGACATAAAACAGTACTCTAAATTAAAAAGGCCGGTTCTTAAAATAACAATTAATTTATTTTAATTAACATAATTAAATTTGAGTAAATGTACAATATGCTGCATAACTAAATTGAGATTCTACTTAGTTTTTGAGAGGGTGTCGAGTTGGAGGGAGTGGGACATGGTCGCCGCTCGAAGTCCCGCGGAGTCTAGTTCAAGGCCTGGATCTGATTAGTTTGTCTCTCTCTATGTCCAAGTGTGAGTGTCCCGAAATCGGAGTGCATCCCGTTTTTGTTTTGCGCCGCTTTACAGCTATATTCAAGAGCGGACTATATGCCTTCTCCACTTAATTGCCGCTCATTGGTCCGGAACCAGCGCAGAGATACAGCGCAAAGGTCGTTGCCTTTTTGTTGTCTTGTTTTCGAGCGGGAAAATTCTCTGACGCTCCCCGATTATTTATGGGTGTAATGAACCTTGCAGGCGTGAGAATGTAAGCACCCTTTGCTAAAAAGTTCGTCCTCAGAGGTGGGGTAAGAAAACACATTCCACCAAAATCCGTTTCCTGTAAACAGGGCAAATATAAAAACTGCAATTGTAACTTGGAGACCGGCGACCTCCCATCACTCCTCCCCTCTCTCAAATGCACAGCACACAAAAAAAATTACAATCATCACAAGAAGAGAGTTCGGTGGTCTTATATGTGGCAATACCGCCAAAGAAGTCTGCAGCTCGTCCGTGATGAGGGATTTCCTTCTTCCTGTAGACTCCGGCGTCACAAGAAGAGAGTGCATATGATGCATCTACACTGCCATGTGTGTTGGTTGCTCCGGCGATTCAACATCTCCAAAGAAATCTGCTAAACTGTAAAAAAAATTTTGTCTCCCAGGGAAACCATATTAGTCATGAAACCAAAATTATTTTAAAAAGAAAAACCTGGCCCCATTTGACCTCCGTCGTAGACTCCAAGCACCAACCTTCCACTCCCATCACCTCTCATAACTTAAAATAAAATGTAAAAAAAAATTATAAGCAATTTCCAAAATTCGGTCCCAATTCCGTTAGCGGTAAGAGGGAATAACAAATTAACTATCAACAACTACAATTAAGTTCATGTACGAAGAGAAAAAAAAATTGCTGAATGGATCACCCAAACAATTCACAAAGACATCATACACAAAATGACAAATAGAAATAATTGAATAATCACAAAGAATCGTGTGCCACTAAATAATAAAAAATTAAGACGAGTAACACATAATAAATTCAAAATTTGCATATCTAACAACTGCGCTACTCACAATAACCACACATAGGAGTATTGAACAAAATACTTGATAAGAACTAAGTACTAGTGAAAACATCTATATACAATTCAAACGTGGAAACCCAGAAACAGACACCTCATAATCGTTTAACATCGAAATCCTGACACGACTAATGTGAAGTGCATGTCCCAGAACACCAAAAAAAAAAAAATTACTAACTGAACCCTCGACGTACTCAAAGCATAAGAAATTGCAATGGTTCACTAAGAGCATTGATAACAATCTTTCGTAAAATTAATTAATTTAAAGTAAAAATTTAGAAATTGAAACTATGGGTGTGCATAGGTGAAAAAAAAATTTAAATAATGTATAACTTCCGAGAATGCTTAATAGCCTAAGAAATTTAAAAAAATTCACTACAAGCATTGGTTACAATTGAAAGTTTTTAAAAAATAAATGTAATTAATTCAGATTTGCAAATTAAAAATCTATAAACTAACGAATCGCATAAACGGTAAAAAAAAATTATAACCTCTAAGAATGCTTAGTAGCCTAAGGAATTTAAAAAAATTCACTACAAGCATTGGTTACAATTGAAATTAAAAAAAAATTACTGTAATATTAAATTTAGAATTTCAAACCATGAGTGTGCATTTGATCAGGATGCACCCCAATGTTTACAAAGGCAAAAAAAAAAAAAAAAAATATGCACATGCCATTCCCTGCGCAAACGATTTGCTGCATGCCGCAAACGCCAGCACAAGAAACAGAATGAAATTAAGACAAAAAAGAAAACAATGCAAAAATCCGATTGTATAAAAAAATTACTACATCGATTAACCCTCCAACTGGACAGAACGGATTTTTCCGCCCTACTAGAGAGGCTTCGAAAATGGACTGCACGGATTTTTCTGCCTTCAAGTAACGTTTTCAAAAGCGGATTAGCCGCATCTTTCTGAAATCCATTCCCCCTTTTAAGGTTTAACATCTTGAAAGATAATGAGGGACGGAGGAAGCAACACAGCAGGAGTTTTATGGCTCGCAGGGAACCCCGTGTTTTGACCCCCCCTCCCCCAATCGTAAAAAATCGGGGAGAAATTTCTTTACAACCCAAGAAGTGTTTCTTTGCAGCTTGTATTTTAAAAATTTCCAAAAGTCCCAACGCATAAGTAAAATATGTTACAATTCCCTTTTGGTTTCATATTAATTTCAAACTGTAACAAGTTGGGGCGTGTCAGGGCAATCTGCTATTTTATATATTTAGACAAATTATCTTTTTTAAGTATATTCTCTTTCGCTTCATTTTTTTCTTATTCAAAGCTTTCAGTTTTTGAAACATGATTATTTTATTATAAGATACCGAAAAATTAATAAAACATCAAACTCTTTAAAATTTGGAACCTTTTCAATTTTCCAACCACTAAAAATGAATAAATTTAAACTTCATCAAATCATTTGAAACATTTTCTTACACTTTGATAAAAATAATAACGAAAAAAAAAAAAAAATAATTAAGATTTATTAGTTTTTTTTTTAGATTTCAAAGCCTAAGTGTTCAGGGAAGTTTAAGTACAGTGCCTGGGGTTATATATTGTTAAAATACACCGAATTATATTTGAATTTTAAGTGCTTGAACTTCAGTTTACATCAAATACAACATGAATGAAGATTTTCACACATTTTTTTTATAACTTGAATGTTTGGATAAATGGTAATCAAAAATATACGGAAACATTTACAGTAGACATTTATGCATATAAATAAAAATAAAAATCAATTTTAAATTCGAGCTATTGAAAAACATTCGAATTATATATTGTTCAAAAATATCTATTTATACAAAATACCTCAACATTTATCTTTTTTAATGGCTAACTGAATAAGTAATTAAAATCTGGATATGTTTTGAAATCTCGACCTTATATAAAGCTAGAAATTTTATGTTAGAAATTCCATTTGAAATTTCGAAAAAAAAAAATGCATCGCGCAGTTAAAAATTATTTACCATAAGTTTTAGCAATTGTTTGAGTATAATAAAAATTTCAAATTTTATTATATAGCTTCTTTGGTATCTTTTAATATATTTCGGCAGCGGTAGCCGAGTGGTATAGGTATCGGAACGTGGCTTGCTTTGTCACGAGTTCGAGCCCAGTACCACTAAAGACCCGCCGTGTAGGGCAGCGATGCACGTTAAATCTGTCGAGAGCTGAAACGTCCTCCCGTTGGTGTGGTGGGGTAGTTAGGAGAGGGGGGGTGCCAGCTCAGGTGTCGTCCACGTCACTTGACCATGGTTCAAAATTACGTGGTCCGTCGCCAAAAGCCTTCGTGTAGCTGAACAGTGCGACGTTAATATTCAATCATTCATTTAATATATTTCGAAGATTTCATACAATTCGGTTGAAAACCGCATGCTAAGAGCGAAAATATACTAAAAAATTGATGAATATACAATTACAATAAATTCTTTACATAGAGAAGCAAAACTGAGGAAGCTAAAGCGTAGGAATAAAAAATTTTGAGTATATCTGAAGTAGTTTTGAAATATTTATTTTAAAGTTTAGAAAATTTGTGTGCGTTATGTTTTATATTTGATATCAATTAAATGGTTAAAATAATGTGTTAATATTAGTCATGTAATCGTTTGATGACACATTCATATACTAATAAAAATTATCATGGTCATTGATGCGAATGTCAAGAATTTTATGTAATTTTAAATTCAGACATTAAGATATTGATGTAGAAAATATAAAACGACCATCTAAAATACATGAAAAATGCAGTCTGCTGTAAAATGATCTTGACAAAAACAAAATACGGCATTTTCACTTACTATGGCAGAGCCGGCTTAGTCAGGGGCGATCTGGAAAAACAGAGAGAGAACCGCGGTTTTGATGGATGCCGCTCTAGCTTTTAAAGCTCACAGGAAAAATTATATATATATATATAAATTACAAATGCAAAAATAAATCTTGTAATTTTCCATACATTTTTATAACAACGAATTGTGGAATTGGCTTCCAATACATTGTTGTGTTTGACAATATCTAAGGTAATCAACCCTACTTTAGATAGATTTGTACTACTTTTCGTAACCGTATTCCTTTTAAAATTAATTCGTGCAGCCGAAGTACACCTTTTTGTACCCTTAAAATTTATGTTAACTATAACAGTTAATTTTAATTTATGCAACTTGTGAAATGTTCATAATTAACCATTTCCGTCTAAACAGTTTACATGAAAAAAAAAAAAAGTTTGGACTCCTTCATTCATTAGGGATTTATATAAGATTCTAACATTAAATTTTATTTTTCACCGAATAGGATTGAGTGGAAGTGTATAGTGCTTCCACACCACAGGTCAGGGTTCTATTAACGGGCTGCGCAAGGTCGACTCTGCCTTTCATCCCCGCTACATTGGGTCGATAAATGAGTACCAAGCTTGCTTCGGGTCTTAAACACTGAAGGTCTCTCTTCAGACAGACCACCAAATCGGGACATCTGTTCATGCACCTCAGCGTCCAATGGTCACGTGTATTATGATGGGCACAGTAGTTCCTGGCCCTCATGGATTGTTGTGCTTCTGAGTTTGAGTCTTAAGTTTGAGGATTACCTCACTTTGGGGATACCCCTTAGATAAACATGTATTTCCACTCATTTGCAATTAAACATTTTCTTTCAATTACGTTTATTTCAGAAGTTTGATTTTTCAAATGTATTTGCTTAATAACATGTATATTTGTGTATTATATTAAAATTTGATCAGTCCAAAATTACATGTTTTTAGCTCCTCTAAAAGCTTTTAGGATTTTACAACTGATCTTACAATCCATATACGTTTTATAGTAGTATATTTAAAAATGATAAGGACATTTTTACGACTGTGTGAGCTGTTATGCCTCGTTTATAAATATAAAAAATTGCATTCAGCTACAGTTTTTAAAATGTACAGAAATAAGTGGAGCAACAGGATACTTACATATTATGAATATTTTTGACTGCAGTAAGATATATTTATATTTCAGTTTCTTTACAATTTGAATAGAAGTTGTAAGCCATTTTGCGAATAGTTTGATATTGAGTATAAACCCATAGGCTGTTTAATATTGTAAAGTGTTTTACTTTGATACCAGCACACATTAAAATAAGGCTCATTTGCAGTTATATGATCAGCTTCAGTGATATTTAAATTTTCAAAAAAATAGTCTACACGTACGAAAACATTCTTTCACAAGCGCACACCACATCTCATACTATATCTTCCCTACAGCAGGAAATATTTGTGTATACTGAAAAATTTAATACAGGATACATTTCCAAGTGTTAAATTTGTTTTTAAAATTTGGTATGAATACATTGTGGAACTGTCGGTTAACTTCACTGAACAAAATTGTTTTAAGTGTACTGTTTTGAAAGACAAGATTAATTAGGAGAACTTTTCTCACAATAGAATTTGTAATGACTGAATTGAGTGAAAATGTAGTTATCGATGTGTGACATTTTTCCTTGTAATAAAAGAAACAGAAAGATAAGAAATTTAACTTGAGTAGAAAATGGTTAGAAGTACTGTCATGCATTTGAAGAAGTATATCCCCCATTAAAATTAAAAATTATTGACTGAATGTGTGTTATGTCCATCACAAATGCCGATGTAGAAAAGGAATTTTTATTTAATACAAGAAGTTCGAAAAAGAGAACACTAGGAAGGAAAATTTAAATTTTTTCCGAAAAATATTCAGTTAACATAAAAATATCTTTTATATGATTTTAATTAAAATAAATTAAAAGTATTGAAATCCTTTTATGCTATTTTAAATTAAAAATATAACTGAATTGAGAAAGATCGGTTTTATTTCATAAATATAATCATTGAATGTAATATTTATTGTGTTATTGTTTAAAAATGAGATAGGGCCTTTGCTCTTTTTACCTCATTACTTTTTAAAAAACAGGAAAGTGAGCGCGTTTTCTTACTCTCATATTCAAAAATGAATACAGGATGCTTTTTTCTGGTTCAAATCGCAATACCAAATATATATATATATATATATATATATATATATATATATATATATATATATATATATATATTAATTTTTAAAAAATGACAGAAAAATAAATTTTCTTTGAAGAAAATATAATTATTTTTCAACTTCTAACACATACTATTTATTTAATTTTTTTTCCTCTTTTTTTTACCTTTCATTTCGTTTTTAATTTTACTGTGACTGAACATATAGGAGAAAGAAACACCGTATGTTTCAAAGAGGATTGATCAAGAGAGGATATCTACGCTTTCAAAGAAGATTGCCCAAGGCAACTTAACAGCTAGCTGTAAACGATTGATCTCTTGGTTCTTACTTTTCAAAAGGGATCGAACTGGGTCGTAAAATTTTCCCCGTTCGACCACCCAAGTTCTAAAAGGGGGAAAGGAAAAAAGTCTGTTGCATTTTTGAAGGGAATCGCAAAATAAGAGTTAAACGCTTTCGGAATAACTTTTCAGGAGGAAGGTGTCCAGTTAGAGGGTTAATACTATATAAAAAAAATTGAGAGAGAATAAAAGAATTTCTTCTACATTCAATACATTAGAATTTCCATTTGAGAAATGAATTCCAGAAATCACAAATGCAGTTGAGAATTTCAGAAAAAAAATTATAAACATAAAATTGATAATGCGACCCATGACATATGAGGCGACACATACAGAGTAAAGTAATTTAACTAAAATAAAATTATTGCAAGTGCTACACATAATTAAACATAAATTCTAAAAAAAAATTATTGCTTAACTAATCAACCTAACTTTTTAACATTCTATGTAATACAATGTATCAATTCTAGATAACAAAAAAAAAAACTCAAAATGTTTCACTATACGCGCAACATATATACACAAGAACAACACAGATCCTCAATTTTCAACAATACCGCTAACTCAATCCATCGATAATCAGCGAATTAACAACTCAAATATCATTCTATAACACTAACCCAAAATTCTCAGTAGCCCTAAAATGATTCCTCAATTATTCCAAAATGCCTTTACCTCAAAGATCATTAATATCCTCTACCTCAAAAACACTAACTAAACTTATCTGCAACTTCAAAATAATTAATCGACACTTCTCAACAATACCATTGACTAAAAACCATCTTTGCTCATCAGCTTATCTACACAAAATCTCACATAATCCTCAACTCGAACTTTCCTAGATTCATTTCAAAACATTCTTAAATATACCACACAATCATTAATTCAATTTATCTATGTTCATCAACGTATTTACTCGAAACCGTACCAAATCCTTAACTCAAATTACCCTCTCTACATCAAAACAACTTCCTCAAACATACCGTATAATTAATTCAACTCAATTTTCTTTTGCCCAAAATCCTTAACTCAAAATAACCTTCTCTATATAAAAAAAACCTGGGTATCTGACCCCGGAAAAAAAACCGTTCTCGAATATACTGTATCCTCACAACTGAATTTTCCATTTCCAAGATCCTTATCTCAATATAAAACAACTCTCGAATTTACAACGTACTCTGAACGCAAACTTATCTATCTCCATAAAAAAAAAACTTTCCCAATTATTCAACAAATTCATCAGTTTAAAATTTATCTATCTCCTTCGAATAACTTTCTCAAATATTCCACAAAATCCTTAACTCAACTTATCCAACTCATTCAACACAATTAGTAAAACAAAAAAATTCACACCCGATCTTCAGCATTTTCACAAACCAAAAAAAAAATTAACAACTCAAAATCTAAAACAACAATACTAAACGAAAGGCTGTTGCGTCTAGGGAAAAAAAAGTCTTAGCATCGAGCACCAACGAAGAAAGGAACAAACACTAAACAACAAGGGCGGGGGGGGGGAACGAAAATCCATAGAGGAGAAAAAAAAAGGTTGAGTTTCTGATCTCTATTGCGACAGCAGGGGGGCGAAGGGGAAATTCCTCCTAAGGCGCCGAGAAACCGACATCCAAAATTCCACCCCTGAACGTGCTACCCGCGGGGAGGGAAGTTTCTGCGAAAAGGAGTAACCAACAAACAGAATTCCAATCAACAAGCAGTGTCCCACCCTTGGACGGAGTCGCCTGCGGGGGGGGGAGAATACCGACGAAAAGGGTGCGAACGAAAAGCTCTCCCACGAAGTTCCCGAAATGAAAGGACAGCGACTAGCGTGAGATGGGTTGTTTTCCTTACACTTTAATATCTCAAAATTCCAAGTACTACATCAAAATTCTCCTCCTTTGTCAATACCAAACTCAAAGCTAACACGACTACGCGTACACAAACATAAAATTCAACAATACCATTATCTCCGACCCTAAAAAAAACTATTTCCAAATAACAATGCAGAACTACCATTAAAATCCAAAACCCTAAAAAAAATTAAATCAACATCAACACTCAATTCAAAAATCCACCCAAGCGCTACCATTAATCAAAACAAGTTAACCTAAATCAACAAAATTATTATATCAACATCAACCAAAACATTAAATTCCTAGTACAGTTTAGCACACAACCGAGACAAAATTATTGATTGCACATTCATTTAACCAAACCACAATTAATCTAACCCAACAGAAGTACTATATCGACATCAAACAAAACATTAAATTCCTAGTACAGTTTAGCACACAACCGAGACACAATGATTGACTGCACATTCATTTAACCAAACCACAATTTAATTAGAGCCCTGAGTAAACAAAAAAATTCCAAATCTATAGTAAAACAAACAACACAAAAATTAAACGAGCATTGAAACACCTAACCGAAAGACTATGAAAGTTTTAAATTAAAATTAGCACAATCATATATAACAGAACAAAACAACATGAGCAAAACAAAGTTAAGTTTCAACATAATTTCTTAGGGAAAATATTCAAACAACCATCTCTATCCATATTTTAACAAGCATAAATTCCAATGATATCATTATTTAGTAATACAGCCACGTAAAAATTAATACACCAACACAACTTATCAATAAAATTGCTTCTGACAAAATACCGTTACCAAAAAAAAAAAAAAAAAAAACTAACATTGTATGCAAACTCAAAATTTAACACGAAAAGTACACAGTTATACAATCAAATCAGCATGAACTAACTTATTCAATAAAGGAACCTTTTTGTATGAAAAAAAAATTATTTAAAATACCAGATAATAACCGCAAAACAAAATTGTTTAGTAAAATAAAAAATGTCAAATATGTATGTGTATAGTAACAACATTCAAATTTCATAACAGGTGTCCAAAGACCCCAAAATTTGATTTTTGTTGCAAACATAAACTAAAGCTTAAAATTTATAAAATTAAAATTGACGTGCATACATGAATCGCAAAGCAAAATTAAATAACAATCCTATTACAAACAACAAATCTTATATATTGCATAAAACACATAACATCAAAAATTATTTTATCTCTCTCTCTCTCTCTCTCATGAACTTTTAACTTTACAACTTAATTATTCTGTAAAAAATTGTCCAAGTTATCCAAATTTTTATTGCTCAATTTTAAATTCCATATAATTATTATGAATATTATATAATCTATTATAATAGATTATAATTGTAAATGATTATTGTTATAAATAATAACTATACATATAATCCAGATATACGAGTATTCCCGATTTTTTAATTTAAGAGATTAATTCACAATTATGGCGTAAAATTCAAATACTTGAAAAAATGTCTTGCTTCTATCTGTGCAAAAGTTCAAAAATCGTTGCATTAAAATAGTTAGTAATTATTGGAAATATTATTGTATTAATTATCTTGAATAAAAATATGCAAATATACAATTTTGTTTATTTATAATGAAATAATATGATTGCTTAAAAGATCTAGTAAAAAAATTTTGAGAAGCTCAATTTTTCACTCTAATGCTCAATTTTTCACTTTTATTTATAATCTCCACACCTCTAAATTAATTTCGTCACCTCTAAATTATTTCCTTTTTAAAAAATTGGATGAAAGGGAAAGCTTTTACTTCTCTCTCGTGAATGTTATAAGAATGCTTCTTAAAAAACGTTAACTGAAAACACATTTTATTATTTACATCTATGTGTAAAGTAATATTCTTGTTAAAATGGAATTGATTATTGAAATAACTTGTTTCAGATTCATGAAGCATTTGGACAGCTTTGCAAAGATTTAACAGCGGACAACAGTCTCACCGATTCCTTGGCAATTGCAAATAGTTTCTTTATTCAACGGGGTTTTAACATTTCTCGATATTACGAATATGCTTTAAAGTACTTTTATTCATCCACATTGACAGAAGTGGATTTAAGAAATAGTTCTACCTCTGCATTAATTGCTTTCAATTCTTGGGTTAGACAATCTACTAAAGGTCAAATACAATTCGTAAGAATCCCAGTCAGTCGACGAAAAGCATGTCCATTTCAAAAGCCAATGGAAATGGTAATAATATCCAACTGAATCAATAGATATTTGGACTGATTTATAAATAGGAAATATGAGACTACTGTAATTTAAGAAATTTAGACCATTTTGAATAACCTTTGAATTCCTATGGAATGATTAATATAATACAGAATTTTCCCATGGTGAAATGAGTCAATGTCATACAGAAGCATTTAGGTTTTGAATTTCTTTGTCGTAATCAACTATTTTGTTGTAGCTAGTTTGATTCTTGCTTTTCGTCAAGAGATTATTTGTAATTAAATTTTAACTATGATACATAAGCCGGTCGATATGATAACAATATCAGCTAAAAAATATTTTTGGATAGAAACAGAAGGGAATTTTATCTTACTAACAGCCGACATTAATGTATTTACAGTCACTGATATTTTCCCATTTTAATATAAACTATTCTTCATACAGGAGAGATTTTCATTGATTTATGCAATATTGTTTGCGAATAAAAAAACTTTTTAATGAATTATCTAGGATTTCACATAATTCTATGATACATCAAAGAAACAAGTGTTAAACATTTACTTTTTTAAAAAAAGAAAAAGAAAAATTGTTGTAATTTGAATTATTTTAAAAAAGAATGTAATAATGTGTTCTTTAATCTTATCGAAAAGCTTACAATGAAAAAAAGACGTCCCCAAAGAAGTATCGCCGAGTCCTGGAAACGTGTTCTCTCGCCCAACTTAAATAGACACATCTCTGTAATCGGTTGAGGAATATATACAAAACTGGCCATATTGCTGAGAGACCTGTATTGTAAGTCCGCACCGTAGTAGGGGAGATGTGATGCTATAAAATTATTTGAAGCGAGCGGGGAACAGTAATGCTTTCGATTGAGCCAGAAGACGGTATTCTACACGTGTAGCAACTTGTTGTCAACATCTCTTCTAGACAGAAAATCTTCCGATTTCCCAATGGGAGACACATTGAGACGTACAGCAGCATCAGCTTGTAACAACCCTTTTTTCATCCATCAGACTTTCTGTCTCCTTAACGAAATATTTCTAGATATTGTTAGATGCTTTTGTCATTAATCAATAAGAACTATTGAAGATCAGAATTCATACACAAAACGTCCTTGAGAACTTGATTTCTCTACCTTTTCTACCAATCTCCTATGTCAGCGCCCATTGATTTAAAATAAAAGTAATGATTTTTACGCATTTATTTAAAATAAAAGTAATGAATAAAGTAATAAGTTTTCTTAAAGTTTGTTACCAATATTCATATAAGCTCTAAATTGTATTGTAATTTCTCCATTTCCTAAAGATGGGCTTCCAAAAACATATTGTACTTTAACTTATGGAGACTAGTGTATTGGGTAATTTTTTGATCTAAACCAGAGTATTTAATAAAATTTTTATAATTATTATTTTTCTGAATTTTTTGAAACTAGAAATTTGTTACGCGTTGCATGTAACTAATAATAATATTTCTGAATATTGATAAATACGTATATGCATTTACGGCAAACATATTTATGAAGAAAATGTTATACAGATTCCTGACTTACATATATTCCTTTGTACTATGTTTACAAAAGAACTTTATTACATTTTATGTCATGGAGCTTTGACAAATAATACACATTCATAACTATTTCAGGATTCAGAAAATATTGGGTTGTTCAGAAAGTAATTTCGTTTTTTTGGTGTGGAAATGAAAGACAGTTTTCGTAAAATAAACAAATATTTTATTGAATTATATATTGGCCGTTCTGGTCCAACACCTTTTGCCATCTTTCTGGTAGTAGCATAATTCCACGCTCATAAAATTTTTGGTCTTTGCTGGCAAAAAACTGATTCAGGTGGTTTTTGACCTCCTCATTTGAGGTGAAGGTTTTACCATCTAAAAAATTTTGGAGTGAACGGAACAAATAATAATCCGATGGTGCCAGATCTGGAGAATATGGTGGGTGGGGCATTGTATCCCATTCAAGCTGTAAAAGCTTTTGGCGAGTGACCAAACTTGTGTGAGGTCTCGCGTTGTCTTGGTGAAACACTACACCTTTCCTGTTGATTAGTTCTGATCTTTTCTGTTGAAGTGTCTCATTCAGTTTGTTCAGCTGATGACAGTAGACTTCCGAATTAATCGTTGTATTATCCGGTAAAAGCTAAAAAAAAAAACAACGATTCATTTAAAATCCCACCAAACAGGGAGCATCACCTTTTTTTGGTGAATTACGGCTTTGGAAATGGTTTGAGCCGGTTCATCTTTTTTGCTCCATGACCTTTTTCGTCCCCAGTGATGATGCGCTTCAAAAACGGATCATTTTTGACGTTTGAGAAGCGAATCGCAGACGTCAATGCGGCGACACAGATTTCTCTCTGTGAGAACATGGGAAACCCATACATCGAGCTTCGAGGATAATCCCAGGCCTTTCAAGTGGTCATAAACTGTTGAATTTGATAAATTTAACCTCAATCCGATCTCACGTGTTGTTATTCACCGGTTCGCATCAACTAATGCCTTTATTGCGTCTTGATCAGCTTCAATCGGCCTTCCCGAACGTGGTGCATCTTCGACATCAAAATTGCCGGATCGAAATTTAGCGAACCAGTTCTGGCACTGGCGTACTGTCAACACACCTTCTCAATACACATCGGTCAATTTCTTTCTGGCTTGAACGGCATTTTTACCCTTTTTGTAGTAAAACAGTAAGATATGTCGAAAATGCTGCTTATCGCTCTCCATACTGAAAAGGGCACAAACCAAAAACTACTGCGTAGAACTAATTGGAATTTTTCACTCACAAGCCTTGCTATATGAGCTCTCAAAGCATATAAAAATTATACGGCTTAAATGTGAAGTTGGGTGCAAAAAATACAATTAAATCCTCTATCGGGAAAAAACGAAATTACTTTCCGAACAACCCAATATTTCAGGATTGGTATCTGAATCTAACTATATATAAATTTAAGTTACTTTTATTCGTCTTCTCTCTTCTTTCAACTCAATCTACAATGTATAAATATAAAGTGTAATACAACTGGCCAATGAAAATGTTAGGCACGCAATATTTTTACAAAGCCAGTATAAAGTCACCTTTTTTTTTCTTACTGAATTTGAATCTCAATCAAAAATATTAAAATGAAGCTCAATTTTGTTTCGGGAAAGGTGTAAATAAAAGGAATTATTAAAATACTTTATTTTACTTAAAAATAACACAAATTTCCTTTATATAATTTCTTTCTTATTTATTAGGCAGTTTAATCCTCAAGCGACTGAGCCCAATGGATTTTTCTACATAACACCGCATCATCGTGTTCAAGTACCTATTATGTCTGGAAAGATGCATGTAGCACTTGGTTATAATCCATCCACTGGAGCCAGCATACTGGAATTACCTTTTGTGGAGCCTCGCATATCCATATTCTTAGTATAGCACCAGAGGCTATCTTCAATTGAACGCGACATCGTTGAAGAGTCTTATAGGTATTATTACATTTTGACTCCTGGACATAATAACGTAAAGAGTTGCAGACTAAAAAAAAAAAGAAAATTTAGGAATATAAATAACTCAAACATATTAACAGCAAATCTTCTACAATATTTGGTCTAGCATTCACAATACTAGATTTCCACATACTATAAGCATTGCAAGAAATCTCTTTATTCAGATTTAGATGAACTGCAAAATTTTTTTTAACCATTTATGAAAATAAGATTTTCATTTAGGTCTCAGGAGGTCAACGTTTTTCAGTTAAAAAATATTTATATTGTTTCGTTAAGGTTAGGTTACCACTAAGTTATTTTAAAGAAATGAAGCTTTTTTTCTGTTGTTCTACAAATCAATCTATAACAGCAATGCTAATTTGAAGATACATCACTATACAAAGTAATTTTTCTAAAAACTAAAGAAAATAATGAATTTTTAACTGAAAATGCTGTTAAAAAAACAGTTCAATTCAAAATCAATTTTTAAATTTGAGAATTCTTTATCTTCTATCGTTTTTACATTTTATAAAATTTTATACAAAAGAAAGCATTTTTATTGCATCAATTTTTGTCGAATACCAATTCAAAAATTTTTTAATAAGAAGAAAATATTTGCCGAAACATAATAAAATAAACAGACCAATTCAGACCATTTAAAAATATCACATACTTAGGAATAAACTTAACAAAGCATCCAGGGAAAAAAAAAACAAATTTGCATTTTGTATGCTTGATTTCAGAAATGAATAATAATAATAATAATTATAATAATAAATATTGTTTTATATTAAAAAAAACTTGAATTATTGCAGTTATATTTTTCCTTTTTGCGATAGAAAAGTCATTGTCAGAAAATTAATACAAGATATTTATTTCTTCTTGATTAAAGTAGCTATTTTTTGAACTAATTATTGTTTAGCTCTTCTACGAATTTTACTTTCAATGCGATTTATTTTAATCTCTAATGTGTGTTATAATTTTATTATACTTTATTGTTCAAAAGGGAGCAAATTTAAGATAGACTTTTGTCTTGATTTGCTTCTACCAAAACGTTTGTATTTTTTTTATTAGCATCAGCTTTACAAACAACATTCCAATGTTTCATTTACTAGCAGTCGATGAATCAGAAGTAATAACTACCACTTGAAATTTTGGTTGCATTGCTTCGTTGTGCTTAAAATTCTGCAAATAATTAATGAATATCATTGAACGAAACGAATCGGAAGAGGGCCCTGTTACCCAAAAAAGCATTTGCTTCCAATTCCCAAAATCAATTATGTTTGATTTACATTTGTTCTTTTAGGTACCAATGAAAAAAGGTCTTTCATTGGAAAAATTTTCACGATGTTTAAATAATGGGACGTATAACCCCTAAAGTCCCTTGCGTAATTAACTCCAAGGATTCCTCATTCGGAAAATTTTGACCTAGCCTCCGACACAGAAGTAGGCATAGAAGCCTTAAAATTCACACACAAGTCATCAATCATGATTTAAAGCAAAGCTACTTTTACAAAAGAATGCACTTTTTAAAATGTTTATAATCAGATTCCTTTAATTGTGTGTGATTTTATTAAGCTGTAGATGAAATAGTGAAATAATCTTAGATTATACAAATAGTTTAATGTTATACAATACAAAAAATTTGCCTTTACTATTTGCAGACATTGTAAACGTATACATAAATACAAACTGTAGTCTTTATACTAAAAGTATTAATGGTTATTAAGCCATTCTTTGCTATTTTAAGTGATTTCTTAGCTTTAAGGAATCCGACAACGTTCGGAACGGGGATTTTGAAAAAGTGTATCAATGGATACTATTGATGATATTTAGTGTCACTTCGATTAGAAAATGGATAGAAAATGGTTTTAAGAAGAGTATTTCAATAAAAAATGATTTAAGTACAATATTTGGACAAAAAAGGAACATTGAATGACCCATTTTCAAAATATTCTCCTTTCGTGAAAAATGCTTCTATTATAATAATATGTGGCCTGTATATAGCTCAGACCTCTGTACAGAGGCTCAACTAGAATTTTTGAAATATATAACTTAAAAGTGGGTTTATCCATGTTTTACGACAACAGAGGGGAGAAATTTTAAGAAAAAAACGCCGATAATTATTTCAAATGGTTGTAACTCTGAAAATAATGTGTATTTTTCAAGAATCATAGTTGAGCCTCTGTACAGAGGTCTGAGCTATATAAAGGAAAAATATTATTATAATAGAAGCATTTTTCCCAAAAGGAGAACATTTTGAAAAAGGTTATTCTAAGTTAATTCTTAGCCTAAATATTGTATTTAAATAATTTTTTTTGTCAAAATGTCCTTAAAACAATTTTATACATGCATTATATAATCTAAGTGACACTAAATATCAAATATTATTCATTTATGCGCCTTTTTAAAATCACGGTTCCGGACGTAGTCGGATACCTTAAACAATTTTTATGGTATGAAAAAGAAAGATTTTCTTAGATAAAAGTCTATAGATACGTTACCTGTAAAAAGTTATGGTAAAAATGTATTTCTTGAACATGGGCATCAAAGAGACAATGGCTGTTTGATTCTTTGTCTCGTATTTTGGAATGTTTGCCATGAAAATTAGGATATATTGCTGATAGATACAAGGAATTCTTAAATTCCTGATACATACTTTGGGAGTGATAAACATGAACACAAACCACGGTTCACTTCATAGTTGAAACTCCAGCACACAGCTCTTTTCTCTGTGAACGCAATAAAATGTTCCACCTACACTTTTACTGCGAATAACCTAATTGATTAAGGGTTACACGAATCAAGTTCACTTCAACGGACATTCATACCTTATGTATTTGCCAGAATCCTGTTGCAGAAAACATCCAACACACAATGCCAAGTTCCATCCCAATAAATCCTCAG
Organism: Trichonephila clavipes; assembly: GCA_019973935.1. NCBI lineage: Eukaryota > Metazoa > Arthropoda > Arachnida > Araneae > Nephilidae > Trichonephila > Trichonephila clavipes. The sequence goes on from BMAU01021309.1 coordinate 321,035, forward strand.
GATTCAAAATTCTCTGAAATCCTCATTTCTAGACAATTCATCCATCCACCGCAATGGCAGAGGGAAATCCTCTTCTGTTATTTAAAGAGTTTCATCTACGATTCCGATCAAGGTCTTGTTGATATGTACCATTCGAGAGGCGCCTCTTTTTAACCATTGGACAGCACTCAATCAATCGACAGTGGGAAGACTGCATCATTGTTTACTTCCCAAGTTTGTGCAGTTGCTATGATGAGAAATTTAATTGCATTTGGTTAGATTATAATTTTTAAAAGTAATTTTTCATCGGTGTTCTTCATTCCTCCTATTTTTATCTTGTTTCTCATAATTTCCTAAGGCGCAGCGCGTAATACTTTCTAGCATTTTACCGTTTGATAATGTACATCAAATATATACCACAAAAATTTTCAACAATCAGTAACAAGAACTAATTTAAAAATTACAAAAATTGTGGCAACATCAAATGTATAATCCTAATTTAAATAAAGAATTGAATGATTATAGAAAGGCTAAATACGAATATGCTTAATTATGCATGTACATATTAATAATTAATTTCACATAATGGATGAAAATTTCATGAAAACAGTTATAATTTTAAAAAAATTTAATTTCTTGTTCAAAATAATAAGTATTTAAAGAAAAACAATATCTTAAAATTATCTCAAAACCAAAAATTTTTGTTTGAAACTTGCTTAAAGTAGTCGAAAAAAAATAAAAAACTTAATATATAAATTTTGTAGTTTTTCGCTGTTGGATAAAACATATATTGCTGCTAATATATTTCAAAGGAAACTAAATCATTAGCAGAGTTAAGCAACATGTAATAATATTTTTCTTTGTGTAATATAGTTTATTTTAGAATTAAATGGAAATTAGTCTAAATAGCTTACGTTCCATATATCTTATCGTTATATAGTCCCAGAAGTATTTATAAAAATCTATTAAAAGCCAATGTAATGAAATTTCTCCTGCAAGCAATTTATCTGAAAAACTCTTATCTTTTTAGATTAGAATCTTTGAGCAACAATTCTTCTTATTACTTTTTACTGTTATACCTTTATTACTCGAGGCTTTAACATAAGATTCTTTTTTTAGTCAAAGCTGCTTACACAGCTTAATTTTTTCATACTATTTATGAGTAATAATTCCTATGAAATAATATACTGTCTTATATAGATAATAGTTCATCCCATCGGGGATTGTCAGAAGCAATTTTTTCTTAGGATATTGGAGATAATTGCAGGAAAATTTGAATTGACGAGATTCATGCTAAGAAGAATCTCTTAAAAGTTTAGTCTCTGTTGTGTGCCCTTTTCTTGAATAACTGAAATTAATAGTCCCGTGGTTTTTCAAATGCAGGGAGACAATTAACTTTTGAAGTTAATTGACATTTTTTGTAGCTCTATCGTAATTACAGTAGTTCTAATAGGAAGTAATTAACAAATTCATATACGTCTGCAATATGGAACATATTTCAAAATCACTCAAATATTGAGCACAGTAACCGCAATTTTGCAAGAAGCAAATGAAACGCACAGTCCTTTTCAAATGTTTGATTCGAAAGTTATTTTCGTACATCGTCCTTATACAGGCCGTGAAAACCTTCTAGGACCTTCTGGATCGTCAAATAGTTAATCTAGCGCCTTCTAGACTGTTCTATATACAATTTTCTTGTCTCCAAATTTGGCTACCCAATTTGTCAAGGTCACTCCTATTCACTTTCTACATTGAAAGAATGATCTTTCTCATCCCACAAACGAGCCTCCTGGTCCTTTTCGGTAGAGAAGCAAAGACCAACATTTCCGAAACAATAGTTATCTATTTTTTTCATTCAATACTTCAAAAACATTTTCAATTATTTATAGTTTGTTGTAACCATTTATAAAAAGTGTTTAGAAAAATATATATAGCTTAATATTAGGAAACGCGTTTTTTAGATACCTATAACTTGGAAAAATTTGCCTTATTTGAAATTTCGATTGATTACGAGAAAGAAATAAAGTTGCACACAAAAACCGACATCCGTCAAAGGAAAGTTATTTCTTACAAATTAAATAGTTTTATTCATTCAGTTAATGACTTAATATTTAGCTCCATTTGGGGCCAACTAAAGAATGATTGCATTTGGGCCCAACGGAAATGAACTTTATGTGGGTCAGACAGAGAGAAGACTCACATTTGAATTTTTCTTTTTTTTTTTTTACTTGAAAAAAAATCAAGGGATTTTTTTTACGTTATGAAAGTTATAAGTTAGGGAGGAATATTATTTTTTACTTTACATTTCAATGTTTTTGACATGAGGATAGTTAAATATTAAAACAATATTGTTTTATAAAAGGTTATTACTATAATTTTGAATCAAGTAATAGCGTCCAGAAACTTTTTTTTTACTCGCCCCACATTGTTAGCTATAGTAAAGCTAAAAAGACCCTTAAGCGTTTCATCTAATGTTAAGATTCGAACATGAATCTCTATTCATCCAAATAGTTCAATCCTTTTTGACATTTGAAGAATATGGCTCTCCTCCAATATTGTAATGCTCTATTGACTTTTAACTTGACTTGTTAAAATGAAAAACAATGTATTAATCAAGTATTAGTCAGGGTCGACTAATGAGTGAGTGAGTGAATATTAACGTCGCACTGTTAAGCTGCACGAGGGCTTTTGGTGACGGACCTCGTCATTTTGAACCATGCTCAAGTGACGAGGACGACATCTGAGCTGGCACCCCCCCTCTCCTAACTACCACACTACACCAACAGGGACGGCTAATATCTATCTCAGGTGTTCATATTAATATTAGGACATTTTTTTAGAACTCAAAATGCATTCCAGGTTTCAATTTTTTTTCTGTATGGTAATAGACTGATTGTCTTAAGAAATATTATTTGATGCATAGAATTAAACCATGAAAGCTATTTAGCATTATATCTTAACGATTAAATTTCTTGGGAAATAGCTGTCATGAAATAATGTGTACGGGAGTGTCTCTGAATATTCAATTATTATTTATAGATAACTAATTCAAAACTATTTCCAGGTACAATGCAGAAACAGGAAGTTAATATTAGGTTACCACGCTTCACAATCGATATGACTCCTCAACTAACTGGTTTACTCTGGATATTAGGAATAAAAGATATTTTCTCACTTACTGAAGCATATCTAAGAGGCATTTCTAATGGATGATTTGTTACCGATATGATACACAGAGCTTTAATACAAGTGGACGAAAAAGGAAGTCTTGCTAATGCTGCAACAGTATACTTGGCGGAAAGAATAGGTCAAGTCGATGAACAATATTTTGAAGCCAATCATCCATTTGTTTTTCTCGTCATGGACAAAAAATCAGGAGTTGTCTTATTTATTGACGTATAGCTAGTTTCTGAAACCGATTGGAACAATCAAATTTCTCATGATTTTATTATGTTGTTTTCCTCCGGAGTTAATGTTTCATAATATTATTCAAGAACTTATAGTTAATTTCAACGGAACCTAACCGTTTCAATGTAAGATCCACAAGTGTATATTTAGGATTATTCTACACTTATTTCTATTTTAAATATAAACAAAACTTAATTCTTAAATAAAATTTAGTTTTTATAAAATCATCTTGTTATTTTCAAATTTTAAAGTGTTTTAAAATAATGAAACACCATAAAATATGCGACCTTTTGCCCCTTTGAAATTTTCACTTAAGAGTTAGTATATGGTTATTCATTTTTTAGTTTTCTTCTTCAAAAAATACTGTATTGCACTCTTAAGTTACAGATTTTTGCAAATTGTATTTTTATCATAAATAAAAATCCCAATGAATTGATGTGAAAATATATCGTTTTATTTATTCAAATTAACTCTTCTTGAGAGCCATCGCTTTTCATTTCTATTTCTTTTTTTTCATTAAATCTGCAGAATTTCTCCTCATTTGTACAGCATTCACACTATAAGAAATATTTTATTACTTCCTATCTTTTGTTTCACTTTAACTCTGAAAGTCCTCATGTTGGTGGGTGTAAAGAGTGGAGTGCCAGCTCATACTTCAAGAAGGTTCAAAATGACGTCATCGTGTTGCTTTGGAGTTCGACGGGGAGGGAGAACCAAATCAAATTCTTCCAAAAAGAGAAGAGAAAAATCAGTATTTAATATTAAAAAAAATCAACCCTATCAAATACTTGCAAAATTGTTAGTTAATTAAAAAAATGCAAGCACGATGTATTCTTTTCTTTGTTTTTCAAAATGAAATAAGATCAAACAATATATATTTAAAATGTTTGTATTTTATAAATGAATAAAAACCACACATACACGTTGTCAATAATATGAACACAATGAAATATTTTAATAGCATACACCGAATAAAATTAATCAATTAAATTTAAAAATATGGTATGTTCCTAAATTTTTCCAGTTTTCCTAACCTATTAACTAATTCAATTTAAATAGGAATAAGGTAGAGAGGATGTAAGTTATGCTGAAGCAGTTGCGAAGTCAATCAGTGCTCAGAGAGGGTGCTGTAAAAAGAGCCTGATTCAGAGATCTCACGGACCTTACCCAGAAGAGAAATTGCAAAAAGATCTTTTTAACCTATTCATAATAAAAATTCATAGAGCTACTACCTTTACAAAGCATTAGTCCTTTTTTACATAACGTCAAGCGGCAAGGGGTGAAAGGAGGAGGGGATAAATATAAAAATTCTATATCACGAAGTTAAGTGATATCAAGCATATTTTTGAAAATATGGAAGATTGACATTCTCAATCACTGTTGTGACTCGTGAAACTTTCGCTTTCGATTTCAATATCTTTTATTTTTCTTCAACACGCAGGATAAAACGAGGCTATTTACACTTATGAATTAATGAGGCTATATACATGAAAGAACGAATTACTTTGAGCACACGCTCCGTAAACATAAAGTATTATACAGTTATTTTCTTAACGTAAACTACTTAGAATATTCCATAAACATACTTAACTAAAATTCTGTGGCCAGATTCAAAGAGAATAAACAAATATTAATTAATACAAAATAAGAAATGTTGAACATATTAGGAGTGGCAACATACTTCCACCTTTTTTATTGCGAGCAAAGCTGAATGCAATACAAGACCATAACAATAAAATACAAATAGAACAAATAGATAGATAATACAGTACTAACAATAAAATGAAAAATGTAAGTACAGTAAAATTTAAATTTAGAGCCCTAACTAACATTTACAACAGTCTACAAGCTCATACGTTGTCTAGGAAACATTCGCCGACCGTAACGTGTTTGTTTCACTGGCCGTTAAACATCTACCACAAGGTTGAGAGCTGGAGTGATTGCTATCATTTCATTCAGGTCATCCGAAACATATGTCAAAAGTCTTCCATTAAGGACACTTCCAACTTCGCATAACAGTGTGAGCATCTCTTCGTAAGTCACCCAAGTTCTTGCAAGGCACTTTCGTAAAATCCTCTTTTGATACTGCGAACCAACCTCTCCCACCAACCGCCATACCATGATGCTGAAGGTGAACTGAAATGCCACTGGATCTTTTCCTTTAATTCAGATAATTGTTCTATTCGTACTATGTCGATGATAGCAAGTCTTGCTTTCTGTAGCTCTTCACTTGTTAGCTCTGATGTGATCCATGAGGTTTTCTTCTCTTAGCATTGTTCACCTTATCCTTTGGTGAAGTAGGATTTTCTTTGCGCACATTTGGGCAAAACCTCCGTCCACAAATCAAGCATTTCAAACTACTGTGACACATTTTTGCAATATCACCAGGTTTAAGACAAACAAGGCAGCATCTCCGACCTCAGATTTTCGGTCTTCGTAACTTTGGTTTTTTGACACTCCTGGCTTGAATGAACAAAACATACAACTTATTTCCCCTGCGTGTGTGTTTACTACTAGTGTAGTAGCCGTCTCTCTCGTTGAACTTGTTTATGGGACTCCGTTCGGAATTCCCAACGCATTTTCTGCTAAAACACAATGTTCTTCTTCCTCTACTTCATGACGTAGGAAAGTCATCAAATTTTCGAGAACTTTTTCCTTTCCAAGAGCCATATCTTCTGGGACCTCTCTGTTGAGTCTATGCTTGTCCCAAGCCCTTAAGACTTCTGCTAGGAGACATGATTCTACAACAGGATACAGCATTACTGCATGATTCTATGTTGACACGTTTAATGTTTCTGACACTCGTAAATAGGAACCAAGTTTATCATATAAATCAGTTAGCTTTATGGCTGATTTATTGTTCACTAGAGCCAAAAGATCCTGAATATATTATTTTGATATATATAATATTCGTAAATATTCAAATTTAATGAACGTCTATCTTCAGCATCTTTGGGAGATAATAGTAATTTTAAAAGTTCTTGTTCAGTTGTGTGGGAACAACTCATTCTCCTCATTCCTTCTTTGGTTTTGATTTCGTTCTGTTGGGAGGAGGGGAGCATAGTTTGACGAGAGAGCAAAAACCTCCTGTGGACATGAGTGGTAAATTTGCGGGGTGAGGGGTTGTTTATTCGCGTCGCTAACAGATTCCCACGAAAAAGGCATATAATCTTTATCATGCGTTGATTCTTCTGTAAAATTATTTTTTAAAGATGCAAGGTCCGATAGATTTTCAAATATACGCTCGCTTAATTCTTTGACACTTCCCGAAGTGTAATATAGGTGTAATAAATTGAGTTTTTGTTAAGTCTTTAAAAATTTTTCCCCTTCGTGCTTCAATGTCGTATTGAAACCTGCAAATTTTTTTAAATTCCTTTCTTGAGGATCTGCTGTAGGGTTCGTCGTTCACAATTTTGTGCAGAACTTGCACCGTTGAAGCAGGGCCGTCTTTAATATGTTCGCAATAGGCACAATGTCTTCTAGACAGACCATCGTGTGGAGACCACCCTGGGTCTCACCCCGGACACCAAGATGAATTTGAGGCAAAGAACCACTAAGAGCCATTTTGTATAATAATAATTTGTATTTATTATATCAAGTTTAAAAAAAAACTCTAATAACATATAATCTTTCTATGTTTCGTCTAATAAAAGGGATTTACCTTTTATATTAAATTAAATTACGAATTATGCAATTAATTAATAATTATGCTCAAGATCAAGTAAGGTCTACCGAAATAGGAGGTCCGAGAAATACACGTACTCGAATTATTAACTTTCATTAACTTTAACTAATTTTAATAAACTAACGCTTATTTTAAGTGTATATAAATTATATTTACCGTTGGCTAAATCAGCTTGCAAGTCCTTCCGTAGAATAAGTCTTCACTATCTTAATCTCCTGAAATCCTCTAAATTCGAGATTACTGTTGCTGGCTCAATAGTCTTCCTCATCATGCCTGCTAGCTTACAACGCTCGACTTAAATACCCTATCTACTTTGCATATCCCGTTCATCTTTTTGGAGTTGATTGGAAATATACGCGAATTTATAATTCACAAAAAGATGCATAAGAATATTAGTGGAAAGGTTCTGTACAGATTCGTCACAATCGTAAATAAATTTCTTCAGAACAATAAAGGAGTCGATTGAAGCGTGGTGCTCAACCAATCTTGATTCGTCGTCTTTTCTAGGGGTTATTTGAACTTAATTTGAGGCCGAACCTCCAAATGTTATCTTGTTACTGGGAGGAATTCAGAAGCTAGATTTTGACAAAATAATCGGTTTATTTTTAAAACAAGAACAAAGAAAATGGGGAATAACTATTAATGAATGAAGTAAAACATTTAGACGTGCGTCCTTGCCTATATGGCTAAGTTCATTATTTTAAGAGTTGTTCCTGCTCTGTCGTTGTGGGCCTGTCTCTTTTGCTCTCTATGCTTCTTCTCCTGCCTCTTCCAGCGGAGTCATTGCCCCTTGTTTCCCTTCGAAGCCGCCTGGGAGGGGGATGCTGGGGAGCTTGTAGTAGTGCGTAGCGCCACCTACTTCTACACACACACACACACACACACACACACACACACACACACACAAACACACACACACACACACACACACACACACACACACACACACACACACACACACACACACACACACACACACACACACACACACACACACACACACACACACACACACACACACACACACACACACACACACACACACACACACACACACACACACACACACACACACACACACACACACACACACACACACACACATGTTATAGTGGCTATAATGTGGCTGAATTTTATTATTTTATAGCTTAACCCATGCGAAAAATGGGTATTTGAGCTGGTCATCAATAAAATACAAAAAATCCAAACAAAATATGTGTGCGTGTTACATAAAGCCTATTCAGTTCTCATTTAACACATGCGTTATCGTTTTGAAAATTTTGTTCATGACTATGCGTTTTTTTCAATTGTTGCTGCTGTTGTTACTAATGCCACCTGATCGGCAAAGACCAGATCGAGGCCCACGAAATTCATCATGGTAAAGGGCTAAGTGACGCCTGTCGTTAGCCGTAGCTTTGGGCGCCTTACAGGTGACAGTACGTTTTGGCTCGGTTTCACCCCAATTTAGAGGGAGAACACTCTGGGGGTGGTCAGAGGCATCCCATCTCTCTTCCCCTTCCACCAACCTCACGAGAGGACTTGCGGCTCGACGACTATTTAAAGTACCCCCATGCCGCGAAGGCACTATACATTTACAAACATCCATGTCTTCTCCGGGATTCGAACCCAGTCCCTACGGCACAGTTGTCAGCGTCGCTAATCACTATACCGGATGAGCGACTTCTTTCCAATTTAAACATGTTATTAAATATTCGATAAATGTGATATACATTATTACAGAAACTACTTTGATGGATATAATACTATAAATAGCTATGTTGCACACCATTTGTTGAATTTTTATTTGTGTTACACACATAAACACACACACTTCAACTTGTAAATATAGATGAGACACTATTATATATGTTCACCACATAATTAAAAATTTATTCTTGGTATGTTGGATTTTTATGAGAATTATTTTCTCAGTGTGATCGAAATGATCGTGGGTCCGATAGTCGAGGTGGTTGAAATGATTTTATAAAAAATGGTTAGAGTAATAATTGGACCGGGGGGATCGAAGAAATAATTGAAATTTAAACTTTTAAGTGATCGATACAACGGGGGTGATCGATCGCAAATTGAGGTAAACCCCCCTCGTAAAAAATCGTTAATAATTCCGGATTCTCAGATTAAAACAGTATCAGTAATAGAGAAGCAAGTAAAGATCAATCTTTCAAATTCGAAGCTGGGGGATCATCAAAACGATGAGTTGCAAACGCTGTTTAATAGTGTGTTTTAGGGGACTATTTTCGGGTAAATCAGGGCTTACCCATGTTTTGTATCATGAAATAGATACGGGTGACAAATCTCCAGTAGTATCGAGGTCATATAGATATGACAAGGTTAAGCAGAAAATCATTGACTACCATGTAAGCAAAATGTTAGAGGAAGGTAAAATTATACCTATCAAGTCACCATACGCATCTCCCGTGGTTTGTATCTCAAAAAGAATGACTTGCGCCCAGGTTCCCCAGAAGCTTGGAGATTCGCAATAGATTATCGCAAGCTGAACTCTATAACTAAATATCCTCTACCGTGCAATGATAATTTGATCATCAATATCCCCCACAACGGAATTATGTCGACGTTGGACTTAAGATCCAGATATTTTCAGTCAGTGATGAACCCCAAGGATATTATTAAGATTGCCTTTGTAACGAAAACGGGACTTATGCGTTCACTCGCATGTCATTTGGTCTCTCGGGAGTGGCTCCGAATTTTCAAAAGGCCGTTGATTTTCGTTAGTTACCTAAGTGTATATATGGACGGCATCATAATACTGTCTCCATCACTTACACACCACGTAAAACATTTAAAGGACGTTTTTAAATTATTACAAGAAGAAGTTTTGACTTCTTGTAGAGAGAAGGGCCATTTTGCCTCCGAAAAATTGAAATATTTAGGTCTTGCCATTAGCAATAAGGGGATTTGAGCTGATGAAGCGAAAGTAAAAGTGATCATGGAGATGAAACCTCCGAAGAATGCTCGAGAGGTAGCAAAATTTTGGGGAATGACACGATGGCATCAGAAATTTATTAAGGATTACGTGGATCTCTGCGAACCGCTAGATACGTTGAAAAGAAAAAAGTTAAATTCATTTGGTCGGAGGAGGCGCTGGTAGCTTTTGAAGGCATTAAAAAAGCAGTTACAGAAGCACCGGTTTTGAAACTATCGGATTTTAACAGTCCATTGAGTTGCATACGGATGCGAGTGTAGTTGGGGATGTTGCAGTTTTGTTGCAGCAACAAAGACCCATTGCATTCGCACTTAGAACTCTGAATAGGGTGGGAAGGAATTACACCGTTACTGAACGAGAATGTTTCGCGGTCATTTGGGGGTTAAGCAAGTATCGCACTTATTTCGGGTCTCTGCCGGTGAAAGTCACAACAAATCACGCAGCGCCAACAAGATTAAAAGGAGTTGGAAACCTCTCTCTATATATATACTGACAATGTTAAATTGGCTGTTTTTGATGTACCTTTCCTCAAAATCTGTTACATGGACATGCTTAAAATTTTTCATACAATTAAAGTAAACCTTTCTCATTAGACTGAAATGAGCTTTTAGCTAATTTTGAATTTTCTAATAATTTATGAAATAGTTCATCAAATAGTGCGAAATTTGACCCATTTTTCACATAAATATTTGTAAAAATAAAATTTTGAGTTTTTTTACAAAAAAACTCATTTTAGTATATATTAGCCATCATTATAAATATACTATAAAAAATTTACGTACTTGTGAACAGCAGTTTCTCAGAAAAGGTACATCGAACATCAAAAGTTACATTTTGAGATAAATTGATTTTAATGTATGCAGCGAGACTTTTAATCGGCTAGCAAATAAAAAAATAAATGGCTCAATTTACAATAAAAGTTACATGTTTTGGTTTATATCAGACGTTGAACTTTTAAGCAAAAACGAAGTACTTTGTTTACATTTTTCGCCATTCAAATGGGCGTGGCCTATATTGATCCTATTTTTATTTCAGGGTGGCTGACTCTGAATGTATAGAAGGATGTCATGAAAATTGATGTAAGAAAATTTTTTTTAGTATTTAAGTAATTGTTGATAAGTAAGTGGTGTGCACGGACAGGGTTTTTTTCCTTACAAGGTTTTCCCTTGGTTCTCACCCGAATTGGGTGCACGGTAACTGAACTCAATAACTTATGTACTAGAGAATATTATTTTATGTACAAGAGAATGTCTTAATTAAAATCAATATAAATTTAGGCTAGCTGTTTTCTGGGTGTTCTCGTGTATCTGAATTCTTGGCAAGAAGTGGAGTTAAATTTAAAATCTAGTCAGCGATTTTTCATTAGGTGTTTAAGTTTTGTAACGTAATTTCTATTGGGTTGTTAAGATCCTCAAATAACGTTTTCTTCACGGAGGGGGTTATGACGGATCTATCCATGTACTTTCAAGTAATCCTCTTGGACTATCAATTGTCGTTTATTTACAACTAACCCTTTGAAGAAGAAGCCGTGATATTTAAATTTTGTTTGTTTTATATTGTCTAAGCTTTCAAGCTAGCCAGAGAAATGGAGAGAGTGAAATTGATGAGATAGAATAGATTGCTACTGATCAGGTATTATATAATTAATATAAAATTAATCTGGGTCTTTCCAGAGAAGACTTGTACGATTCTCCCCTTCTTGTTATCGATTTTTTGAGGGTCAACAATTTAATGGATCTTGTCTGACTTCGTCAGACAATTAGAGGATAAGAAACAACAACAACAACAACAACAAAATTAATAATTAAATATTTCAACTATTTGATAGGTGAAAGAATTAAAGTGACGATTAATAGAGTTAAGATAATTGAGAGAATAGATTTCTTTGTGTGATCCTACAATAAGAGGCTCGATATTGATAGTCTTCTCATAATTCATGCATCTCGCTGTTAATCCAAATATTGTTTATACTGAGAACGTCTCTTCCTGTTGAAATTAATAGAATCAGTGTTGCTATTTTATGAGATTAATAAATATAGATTGTTTTTGGATATATGTGTGGCTAGTGTTTCTTCCTCCCATACCTGTAGGTGGGCAAGAGAATGGAACGAATATTTCCTACAAATCTGAATTATTCTCATGACCGATTCAAGAGAATGGATAAAAATATTGTGAATATCATGATTTTCAACAAGATCTGTCATTAATGCTTATCTGCTAAGCATATTTTTCTGGGTAGATACACTAGGTCTTTTAAAAATAGAACTTTAATGATAATGCGCTTAAAAAAACATATTTACATTCTACTGGTAGTTCTGGAGCTGGTGCTCACTCCAATTCTTTCAATCTTGTCTCTTAGAGCCTGGTCAGACAATTTTTATGGTGAGGTTTTGCAATATTTATGGCTCTTAGAGCTATTACTGTCATTCCTGGACAAAATATAATCATCTTCATAGATTGTCAGGTCGCAGTTCAAACCATTTCCGACTACAATTTATACCTATCAGAACTTGAATTCGAATGTAAACAACTTATTAACTCATTTCTTAGCATTGGAAGTGAAGTCGTCCTTCAGTGGATCCTTTCCCAATTTGGCATTCATGGAAATGAACAAGCCGGCCAGTTGGTCCAAGAGCCTTCGATACTGCATCCCCAATTCCTCTTAGAAATGCCAAGACGCTTATCAGGGATAAAATACGTCATAGAAGAATATCCGCTCGTAAAGAGTTGGTCTTGTCTGCTCGATGGCCAGAGACGTGCTCAACTTTCTATCCTCCTTAGGGTGGAGAGAGTGACGTGTTTTAGATAACATGATTATTTTCAGGCCCATCTGTTTAAAATTGGCCTGGCTGATTCTCCTCTCAGTAATTCTGCGCCAATGACTGGAGAGCATCTTTTTCGTTGCCCCTCCCTTCTTCATGTTCTCAAAACCCTCGAGTAGCTGAATATGACAACATTAATATTCACTCACTTACTCATTCTTCATGTTTGCTCTCAAGATAACACTACGGAGTTCTCCCTTTTGCTAGCGTAACTTATTATTTTGTACTGAACTGCAGGATGCATTTTGTCTAAAAGGACGTTGGCGGGAGTAAATTTTTTTAAAAAAAATTCTACAGCTATCTTTTAAAGGAGAGATACATGGGATAAATTCACAGAGAACACACACACACATATATATATATGCAAGGATAATTAAATTAGGTTAAAAATTAAATTCGTTCTCTAGCACTTAATTCATATTTTTTCATTTCATCTTCAAGTATCAAACTAATCAACCATTTATTTCTTCAGAACATATGGCCTGGCCAATAAACATATCTAAGTCCAGATCGTTAGATTTAATAGCCCTATATGTTAGCATTAACTTTCTAGTACACTCATTCACTTAAGTGGTAAAACACTTAGATTTCACTTATGCGTTCTTTTTTACTTTAAGAATATATTTAAGTTTAAACTCTGAAATGTGCGTTTTCAGGAAAATGCTGTCGGCTTTAATTCTGACATATTTCAAGTCAGAATCAGACTTAATTTTAAGAAGGATCTTTATTTGATGAAATCTATGCAAGCTCTGACGCTGAGAGGCAGAGGGAAAAAGAACGCCAAAGTGAAATCTAAGAAGAATGTTTTTACCAAAAACCCAATTAACAAAAAAATTACAAAAATTAAATTTTTATTTGGTCCCCAGGTTCTATCAATTATATTTAGGAAAATATACAGTGCACAAAAACAAAGTAAACACAAAAAGTTTCATTTTATTACGATAAAAATTGATCGAGTTATGCCTACATAAAGTTGAAGCATCTGAATTGCTCAGAAAAGGGGGTCGTATACAAATTGAGTTTAGAGAACAGTAAATCACTATCTACAGAAAGATCAAAAGAAAAACATCAGAGTAATGTTAAAACATCGTAGTAAATATCATAGATTCATAATTTGTATTGCTATATGGCAAACAATAAAAGTTAAATTAAAGAAATACAACTTGTACCGAAAAGATTTAAACAGCTTGTTTAAACAAATAGCAGAAAAAGAATACGTGATTTTCCGTTCAAATTATAGCATAATGTGGAATGATGCTCCATTCATTAATCAGGGGCTTTATTATATCAGAATGAGCAAATTAAAATAATGTTCAAAATGACTGTCTTCCGCAGAAATGCAGTACCAAACCCGCGTCAGAAAGTTCGCCTGTAGCTCTTGAGCTCCGTAGCCGAGTGTCAAATGTCAGCGCCCCAAATGTACATGGTTGCGCAGATTTGGTTTTGGGGGCATCATCGTGCTGGTACTAATTGGCATCTTTCTTTCACACTTCACTTCTTGTATTTGGTTGGAAAAGAGTTGCCATTAATTCTATCCCCAAAGAACTTGTTAAAGAAAAGACTCGTGAGCCCGTCACAAATGTAATCTTAAAAATAAAATGCATCAATTGTACCGGCATTAACCCGACACCTCTCGCGCAGGACTTGTCATACCCACGGTATAACTTTTTTCAACGCTCCTTCTAAACCGTTTTTGGAAAATTGATAGTTTCTCGTGTAGTTGACTTTATGGTCATATCCTTTGAGGGACCTTAGCTTGTAGGCGAATTCTAAATATATATTTTTGGATACCGCCTTTTCGGGTATGTCATAACCTGCGCGTGAATCACCGTTACCGTTGAATGCATGAGCGCGTTTTATATCTTCCTTAAGCTACGGCGTATTATTGTAGTTATGATGAAGAAATGTGATATTTAAGTAATTCATTAGATACAGTACTTAATAGATATAGTACAACAGTATTTTAGACTGAAGAAAGTCTCTTTGAGGCGATGATAAGGAAGAATCAAATGAGGAAGTGTATAGTAACAAGTATGATTCCTCCACTGAAATCGATCCAGTTTTAGAAGAGGGAGACACTGTTGAAAATAAATGTTTTATATGTAGAGACACAAAAACATTTGAAAAGAACGTAATTTTAAAGGAGACAACTGGTACACATCTTATCCACTTTCAGATGAACATTTGAAGAAAAAAAGTATTGTTGGAATAATAAGAAAAAATAAAAAAAGAAATTCCAAAATTTTTGAATTTAAAAATAGAGAAGTTTACTCCTATATATAAGTTTAGTTTTAAAAAGATACAGGTAAAAAAAAAAAATTAATATCCAGTGAAAACATCTCACTCACTCAAGACGAGATTAAAGGAGTGTATAAAAAATCTACTGAATGCCCTTATAAAAGAACAGAAAAACTAAATTTACGTGAGAAAAATGTAATAAACATATTGTGTGCGTGTGTATTTCCTACTTTTCCTCCTATTTAACGTTTGTATGCAAATTTTACAGAATGAAAACACCCCTGGGTATGGATACCCTGCACGAGAAATTTCGTTCGTTTTTTTCGTGCGAGTAATGCCGGGTCAAGCCTGGAACGTAATTTTGTACAAAATCACTATCGGAATCTATTTTGTTCACTATCCGAAAACTTAATTTGCAGGTTTAAGTCGATCATTGTTTCTTGTAATGGAATTTTCAGTTTCAAACATTTTTTCATCATAAGGAGTCAAGTGTTCCAACGTGTCTAATATAAACATAGATATGTTCTGTTTTATTTTCAGTTAGTATATTTTGTTGTAATAAGGCATTTTTTTGTAGGGGAACTTTTAAACATCTGAACAATTTTTCCAATTTTATTAAGACGAGTCGGTAACCCCTACACCGACAATGTTACATTGAGCCATTTTAGGAACCTGTTTCTCAGAAATTGTTGAATATAAAAACTTCAAATTTTTTTTGTCTATGTAATAATTAGGCTCTTTTTATTTAAATAATGGTAAAATGTTTCAAATATATTGTTTACTTTTTTCAAAAAAATTCATCGTAAAAGTATCGCTTTGAAATATGTGAAAATTGTCATTTTTTTACGATAACTGCTTCTCAGCAAAATAATTTGGGAAAATCCCCAAGAAAGTAGCTCCATTATATATAATTACATATTATTAATGTGCAGTAAAAATTGCAAGTAGTTTCATTCAGTATTTTCTGTGAAAAAGGTACACGCAGTTTGAAAACAATCATTTTGAGAAAATTGCATTTTAAGTGTAAAAAGGCACTTAATCACAAAAATAAGGAATTACAACATGTATTTGCTCTACTTTATTAAACATTAGTATCTTCTTAATTTTTTAAGCATAAAATAGGAAACAAAAAAGTCTTAAATGTTCAGAAAATACATATATAGTATTTTTCAGAGTTTTTGTTCAACGATATTTTTTTAGCATTTTGCATCAATTTTCTCATATCTGTATCAATCTATGAAGAATTTTTAGCTTTGATGCATTATAAATATCAAATCTGATCACGAAACATCATAAATATAATGTAAACATGTATCAATTTGTAAAAGTCATGATTTGGGAATACATGATTTTACGACGTTGCGAAAAAATTAATTATGGATTTGTATGTTCCCATGCAAACACAATTTCTTAAAGTTTCAAAATTCAAAATTTTCTCTAAACTGTACAAAAAATTTCTAAGTGAAAAACAAAGCTGTTTTTTTATTTAAATATGAAATTTGTGTATTTTTTTGCATGTAACAAGCTTCTCTTAACGACAAAAAGAATTACACATCTGAGTTGTTGTTAGTTACATATTATTGAAAAACTTCTGAATATTAAAGCTTAAAAACTTGTCTGAACAATAAATAAACATTAATATTTGCAATTAAGTTAAATATTTAAAATATATTGTTTAGTTTTCTCAAAAACACGTAACATAAAAATTTCACCATGAATTTTTAATAAGATTGACATTTTTTGTCACGAGATATATGGACTCCAGTCAAATATTTTGGGGAATTCCTAAAAAAACTCACAGGAATATATATAGTTACATATCAGTAACATGAGGGGAAAAATATTATGTACATTCATACTTTATAATCTGAGAAAAAGATGAATATAGTTGAAAAAACAAAATTTTTGAAAAAATTGAATTTTCACTATAAAGTGCCACTTTATCACAAAAATAATGAATTACAACATGTATTTGTCCCATTTTATTAAACATTAGCATCTTTGCAATTTATTTTGCATAAAATAGTAAACAAAAAAGTCTTAAATTGCCCAGAACAGCCTTTTTAGTTTTTTTAACGAGAAAACATCAAAACTCTCTCAAATTCTGTATAAATTTTTAAAGAATTTGTAGCTTTCATGCACTACAAATATCGAATTTGAACAGAAAGCATCATAAATATAATGTGAAAATGTATCAGTATGGTTTTGGTGTGAATTTGAGATGTTATTTAAAAATACCTGATTATACAACGTTTCTTAAGTTTTCGTTAGGTTTTCCGTAACATTATCATCAAGTCTTGTTGTTGCAGACAGTTTGTAAGTTTTAAATTTCAATAGTTACTCTAAACTGGACAAATGATTTCTAAAACAGACAAAATAAAACTGTTTTTATGTTCTTAAACATGAAATTTATGTATTTTTATGTATGTAACAAGCTTCTCGCAAAGACAACAAACATCACATTTAATGTATCATCTCATACCTTTTTCTCAGAAACTATTAAACATAAAGACTCAAATTTTTATTTATATTAATTAGACATTATATTTATACTGAAGTGATTTTTTTAAACATAATAATTAGTTTTTTCAAAGACAAACTTTTAGTTCACCGAAAAATTATTATTACGAATTTATTAAAAATTGTCATTTTTTTGTTATGATAACTGCTTTATATTTAAATGTTTTAAGAATATTTCAAAACTGTCACTTAAGTATACACAATTGCATTTAAGAAACATACGCACAGTAAATTTACACAATTTTAAAAATATAAATTTTAGAAAAAGGAAATTTTTATAAAAAAAATCTTACGTTTGTATTAAATTTAATGCAAATTTTTTCTTAAATTATCACATAATTGTAACTTCAATTATTTTAAAAAATATTTTAACTCTTTACTAAGCCTTATAAAGTTAAATAATTAGTAATAATAACTAATTAAAACTAAATTTAAAGTGAAGAACAGACTTAAATTTAGGTAAAATCACTAAATATTAAATATAACATTCAAATTAAAACCACGCTTTCAAATTTAGCTCTAAAATTTTTTGCACATTTAACACAGTTAAATTTGCAGTTACTATACAGGTATCTAATGCGTATTAATAAAAATAAATTGAGGCTTTGCAACTTTGCCCCAGATTTAAAAAGACAATGTTTACATTTCTATGTGTCAAATGGGCGTGTTTCATAAGCTGATTATTTTTTAAAAATCATTTTAAAGTACTTCTAATTCATATAATAGCTTGTATGTTATATAAATGGAAAGCTCCAGATTTGGAGATTTTAGAAATATCAAAAACTCAAAATCGATTTTTAAAAGGTTATTACCCTACTGACTGGTCTTAATTATAGGGAGAAGTTCTTGATGAGTTGCTATTTTATCCTCATTAGCAATATCTTCCTCAACAATTGCATTGACATTACCTTCATTGTCAGTATCATTCTCACTCTCTTCAAAGTCGGAATCCGAAAATTCTACATCCCCAGTATTTGAATTTTCTATTCTTTATTTTTTTGGTATAATAAATCTACTACTCTTAATAAAATTCCTTGAGCATAGTCACCTACAATTTCTGATTTTTACACCAAACAACTTTCCATTTTTTTCATACCTGTTGTTCCATCAAATCGTTATGGATACAATAACTTTTTTCAGGGATAATCCCTGTTTCACTAATTGAGATTTAAGGACTTCCGCACATTTTTCGGCTGGCCCAATACATTATTAAGTCCTATATTCCAAATTTTTTTTTCTGAAGGAATATTTATATTTAAATAACGTCTCTATTTCTTATACTCGTCCATTCATCAAATGCAAGACTAAATTTTTTACTATTTGCTTTCAATTGTGTTTCATTGTTACTGTAGTTTGTACCAGTTCTTCTTATAGTGTTAATCGATGTTGGTAGCTTTTTAAAACCTCTGACACATTATCTTAATTCCGTACAAGTGCAGAACACACGAAATGGCAATCTATCTAAGACCATTTTACTTATAATTTCATCAAAATTATCTTCTTTTTTTTTTCAAAATAATCTGAAATCTCTGATGGCTTGGGCTTAGAAACTGTGCTTAAATTTGTATCTTCATCGCAATTATATTCTTTCTAACATATATATATATCCAGCAAATATATATGTTTAACAAATTTCTATAATGTTCCGTTTTTAAAAGTGTATGGAGTCCGGTTGTACTTCCTCCATTCACTTTAATAACTCTTGAACATTTTTTACATTGTGCCATCATATTCTTTTCATCACATAAATATTGAAACCAAACCGAAGTATTATCAACTGATTTTTTAGGTTCTTTAGGGTTATTGTTATCCATTATTATGGCTTTTTATTTTTGAGTATATATATATATAAAATGAATCCCAAAAATATTGTGGACCCTGAAGTATGATATGCAAATATACAACGTGATTAACAAAAGTGGCCAATTTAAAAAAAATATCAAAATATTATGGTTTTCACAACTACAACCTTGTTTTCATAGATACGAATATCAGACTACGAATCCAGCGCGTGAACAGTATCGCTCTGAGTTGTAATAGGTAGTTTTGGCCCGCTTCCTTGGATGATTCTCATATTTTATGAATTCTCTTGATTGCACGATGCAACTTTATATTCTCAGTCTAATTAATTTCAACCCGTTAGGGGGACATAAAAACAGAAACGTATACATTTTGCTGTGTTGGCAATCCCTGAACATGTAAGGGAGACAATTTAAAAAATTTCTAGTAAATACAGAAAAACGGTATTTAAACTTGTAATACTTTTTTGTATTACAAAAATTGTACAAATCGCTCAAAATACCGGTATTCGGTATCGTGGTATACTGGTGTTGCAATCTCTAGTGACAGCTTTAGAAATCATAATAGTTATCCATTTTAGTTCAATGACTCTTTGTTTAAATTTTCTTAATAGCTCCGTATTTCAGGTTCGTGAAAGCTCTTCTGATAATTTATCTCCTATTTGTTTTAAGATTTATTAGTTATCCAATTGGATTTTCGGTTGTTATATTATTGTTGTATGATTTATTCATATCCAGTTGTCATGATCCTTCGATATGAGTAAGAATCAGACATTTCTCAAGTTAAACAATTTTATTTCTTTCAACACTTATTAGACTTTATAAGATTTACTGAGAATGCACTCTGATAACTAAACCCGAAGAGCAATTAAACTTATTAATCCACCCATAATATAAATATGAGCACTTATCTATTCTCCTAAACGCTATTGCTGCAACATTTGCTTAATCGTCAGCAGTAAGGAGGACGGCTTCTCTTTCACTTAATCTTTCCTTCTGTAATTAATAATACTAATTGCAACCACCGGTCGCTCACACTATGCTTTCTTCTTATACTCAATTTCCAACCCTCATCGCCTACTCCACGACTGGCAATTAAATAGAAGCTTTCATTTACATAAAATCAAGTTCTCTCGACGGAAAGTGGTTTTCAACTAAAATCACAGTTAAAAACGGTATTTCACCCAAGAGGATTAATAGAAGCCCAAATAGAACTCATTACCATTTGCGCTCGATCACGCGGGTGATGATCCATGGCGCGAACAACCCAATAGAGATGGTCCCCCAGATTCTCAATTGGGTTCAAGTCATGTGAGTTTGATTGCCAGAGGAGAACGGTTAACTCATCCTGGTGCTCTTCGAACCACGCACGTACACTGCCAGCTGTATGACACTTCGCACTGTTCTGCTGGTAGATGCCATCATCCTGAGGAAAATCAATGCGCATGTAGGGTTGGACAAGATCCGCAAGGATAGATGCATACTTGTACTGATTCATCGGGCCCTTCCAAAAAGATGAGTGCACCCAGAGAATGCCAGGAAAACATTCCCCAGACCATAATGCTCCCGCCTCCAGCCTGAAACGTTCTGGCAATAGTAGCAGAGTGTTTGCTTTCAGATGTTTCACGCCGTATACGCCAACGTCCATCTGTCCGATGGAGCATAATTAATCGGAACACGCTACCTGTCGCACCTCATTGAATGTTAATTCCAGCCTTCGTTGCCGATGAACAGTATTCAGCATAGATGTATGAACTAGGCCTCTGTTTCGGAGGCCCAGAAGCAGCAACGCTTGCTGAACAGTTGTTTGGGAGACACTGTTGATTAGCCCCTTGGTTTATCTGGGTGATCTGTTGTTCAACGGTAGCACGTCTATTCACCCGAACGTATCTCCGCAGCCGTCATTTTCCTGGGTCATTTATGGCCCTTGGTGCACCACATTTGCCACGTCAATCATTTTGGACTGTCCCATTTTGCCATGCCATTGTATACTTTTACCCCGGTGGCACACGAGCAGCTCACAAACTTATCCGTTTCAGAAATGCTTCCATCCTTGGCCTGAAAGCCAATGATCATGGCCTTTTGGACATTGGATAGAAATCACTCCATTTCTGATGTTTTTCGAAGCCCTCATGCATCCTTTATACACGCTTAACTGCCTTCCTGCCTTCTGAAATTAGTTATTTAACGTCGAGAGAGAGACGTCGAAAGTACGCGGTGGTCACTTTAACGTGACTGGAATATGTATTTACGTTGAGTTAAGATAATGGATAATATTTGCAAGCAAAATTTAAAAAAACAAATGATCCGAAAAATTCCAACAAAATTTAGGAGCATAAATTTACTTGAAACGTAATTTAAAAAGGAAATGATTTTTAATGAAGAATTAAAATTAGATAAATTTGTCCTCAAGTTTTAAATGGCTCTCTTTCTTAAAGGGTATCTCAATTTTCATTTAAGAACATCACTTACTATATATCATAATTTGTTCTTGTGTTATAATTTGAATAGTTTTTGGTGGGATAATTCAAGAAAAAATCACATACATTTATGAAAATAAAAATTTATAGTAAAAGGAAAGAGCCACAATTAAGGAAAAAGCAACTTTTCTCAGAAATATCTTTCACATTTTTGACTCTTTAGTGACATATATTTCCATTCAAGAAAAAAACTTATTGAGAAAAGTAATTCGCATCTGTAAGTTTTCTCCTTTTTATGATTTGACCATAAAACGAATTCAATCTTTTTTTGTCGTATGTATATAAAATTTTAGCCAATTTAGCGAAGTGAGCCTCCATCCCATATCCGATAAGTAGATGTGGAGCGACTGTGTTGCTATCATGCTGGTGAGTAGCTAGCTGCTGATTGGTCGAGCCAATCGTTCGGAAAAGTTCCAAGTTCATGATGTTTTTTGAAGACTTGGGTGAGAGCTGAGTGGGCACTCTCTGATTGGATCATGGCGGGTGAGGATAGTGATTCTATATTTTTAAATAACTTGGATTTTTGCACTTAATGATATCGAATCACCAGGAATGTTAATGTTACAGAATACAAGCCATTTATATACAATTCTTGGATAGACATTTAAAAATAAATTCGTACAGACATGATTATCAACTAGGGTATTTTGATGTTTCATACAAATTACGTATTTTTAAATAAAATGTTACAAAAATTACTTCTAAAAAGTAATAATAAGTAAAATAAGTGCATATGATAAATCTAGAAGGTGATGTAAATTAAATTAATTTTAAAAAAATAGTTTTATATATCCATGGTAATCTCAAAATGTACTGTTTTATTCAACATAAAAAAATTGAATATATATGATTGTTGTGAATGCATTTAGAAATTTTCAGGTACTTGACACAGTGGTATGTAAATATACTAAACATGTTGCAATGCAAGCCAGATAAATTATTGAGAGACACGAAACTTATTTCATAACAATATTTTTTTTTTCTAAAAAAGTATTACTTCAGTATTTTACACTAACATTTTTCAATTAGAAAAGCATTGAACAAAATATTTTGAGTTGATAAAATGCAATAACCAAATACCTTGAAGAATTCAAGAACTAGTTATTTATTATTTCAAAGCATTTTTTATACAGAAATTAATCTTTATAAATTTTAATCAATAATTATTTACTTCTTAATTCATTGAAGTTTTGCAGAATGAGTAATGATAGGGAGTGAAGATAAAATAAATGCATTTTATGTTCTATTTATGAAATTATTTATATTGTTGAAGATTTTATCTTTTTTTCAACACCTTTTTTATTATCTTGATTTTCATATATTTATAAAAATAAAATTTTATATGATTGATATTAACTACATAAAATATTCATAGGTTATGTTTTTCATTTTTACTACAGTAGTTTCCTGTTACAAACTAGGCTTCTTTTTCTAAAAGTATCAAAAATTCTGCAAATATTAAGAAATTTAATTTAGGAACGAATTATGAGGAAAAAAGTATTATTTTTCCTTATATATTCATGTCATACTTTACAAAAATATAACCCTACTGCATGTTGGATGAAATATTTATGAAAAAAATTAAGAACTATGGGGTGTGCTTCCTTACACCAGTGTTGCATTTCTTTTTTCAAAATCTGTGTGATATATTATAAATAGTTTCTATGTTACGCTCTCAACCCATTTTAACTCTAGGTACGGTTCATATAGAACTGGGTCCGTTCTGTCTAGATTCAGCATATAAACTGTCAATTACTGATCGATAATGATTTTCAATGTTCTTCCTGCGAAGTTTGAAAGCTGCAGTTACCAAACCGGATTCTGGATTCCAATCCTCAACGCAAAGCTTTATTTTTCTTGGCAATTCAGAGCCAACGAGCCCACCTGTAAAATAAGAATGGAAATTTAAGAGTATAAAAACAGGAAATGAGTTGTTCTCGTTTACAAATAAAAAAAAACTATAGTTTTTTCATAACATATTTCTTTTACAGTATTTCTTTCTGTAGTTACTAAATATAATAAATGTTTCTTTCTTTTTATTACAGTAACAAATACATCATGGCTTTGTGGGTGTACAACGGGCTACATCGCAAGGTTTTCCCTAAAGTTGCTGTCTTTACGGCAGTGCTTCTCCAATATTCAATCAGAATTTTCATCGCACCGTACAATAACAATGCATTACATTCAACAATACTATACTTTGACGTACAAGCTATAATACGACTTTAACCTCTTTATATACGCTCCATTGGTGCCCATAAACATCTCAGCCAAATCATTAACTGCCCTGGATGTATGTATGCGTCTTTCCGAAGAACGATCTTTTCTGTACACTGCTATCCGTAAAATTATTCCGAAGGTGTGTGTGAACAGTGTTGTGAAAGATATACTTATTTCAGAGGATTTGCTTATTTATTCCCTTTCTCTTCCCCCTCCCAATACATCACATACGAACACAACGTGGAAAAAGGTGACATTCGAGGGAGGGGGGTGAATTGCTTCAATTTTAATCGGCAGTTGAGGTATTAATTATATAAGCCATACAAATTATCAAGATAAGTGTTAGTTTTTGTATTTAATTTTTAGCCCATTTGATCACTGGTAATTATTCAACTTGTCCTTAACTTAGTCTTGTTCAATTAATAATAAAGTATACATTGTGCAGTACTGACACATTTATAAGTTTATTATATCTGTGTAAATGTGCATTTTATTTTTTATTATGCCAGAATCTATTTTGTTTGTTTACTTTCAGCAAATTAATAATTTTTTGCTTTCGACTTTTCAAGATGTTCACGCCCCCCTCGTAGAGTTATCATGCACCCCGAGATACGCTGATTTAAGGCTTTATTGAAAGTTTAATGGCTCCACCTTTTTACAGATGAATCGTGATATGCAGATGAGTAGTTATGTATAAAGCGAGGTAAAAAGGTAGTTATAAAAAGATGTTATTCACGCTATTACAGTGAGATAAAATTTATTCTATCGACAAATCCTTGCCTGGATCTAGACGTTTATTTACTACTAATGTAATTAGATAACGAGATCGTCTAAACACGTTTTCGTAAGAGTCGGATGAAATGCTTGAGTATCAACTGATTGGAGTTAATTGGTTAGTTAGAGTTTTATTTGAATCTCTCGCAATGTAAAGCTGCACGAGGACTAATGGTGACGGACCTCGTAATTTTGAGCAATGGCCAAATGACGAGGCCACCTGAGCTAGCACAATCCCTCTCCTAACTTCCACACAACATCAACGAAGGGACGTTTGGGTCTCGACATATTTAACGTGCATCTACACGTCGGGTCTGCAGCGGGTTCGAACCCATGGCGAGTCCATTACCTTGTCCAATAGGCTACCACAGCCCCATCCACTTATTGGAGTATCGTTAAGAGAGTTATTTGGTACAGACAGGTAAGTATATTTGGATCCTTTAAAATGGACGCACTCTGATTTACAGAAAATTGTTCCTTGACCTGGGATTATTTTGGGTGTTTTCAATTAATCCCAATCTTACGAGTATGAAACCTTTTAAGACATTTTGAAGGGATATTCATTAGAATATATAATGCTAATTTCCATTGTTTATCTAACATAAAGTAAAACATTTAGCAGAAAAATAGTAAAATAATAAAGGACAAGGTAAGATATCCACAAAAACCCATAAGAAATTTTTTAGATCTGAGATAGCAAGGTTAAACAATGTGTGTCATTCTATCTATCTCTATATATACATATAAATTAGATATTAGATAATAAGGAAAACCAAAAATATCTAATTATACATTGATAATGGAAAGTTTTGTAAAATTAGGAATATGAATTAAAGCAGAAACCCATTGACTCAAAATCATTGTAAACAAAACTTATGTGACTATGAATAGATTTTTAAAATAATAAGAAATATTCTTAAATAAATGTGGCTTTTTTAAAAAAATTTTTGAATGTACTGTCGTTAACAACAACTAATATGAAGTCTCATTGAATCTGAGAATATGAAATGAAGCACGGTTAAAAATTTAGCCCCGAAGGCAACATATTTTAACTAATTATGAAAAGCAGTGCTTGAGATAATTCAAGTACATTCTTTTAAAAATACAAAGCAGTCCCTAAAATTTGGGTAGCTTGTAACAAATTCTTCCAAAATTATAGCTCCTCAAAATTTGTTTTATAAAACAATGCATTCATTTCTTTCAAAATCCTCCCCTCACCACTATTTATTAACATGCAACAAACTTTGTCTTTATTTTTAGTAAGGTTAGCGTAAAATCCTCCCCTCACCCCTATTTATTAACATGCAACAAACTTTGTCTTTATTTTTAGTAAGCTTAGCGTAAAATCCTCCCCTCACCCCTATTTATTAACATGCAACAAACTTTGTCTTTATTTTTAGTAAGCTTAGCTTAAAATCCTCCCCTCCCCTATTTATTAACATGCAACAAACTTTGTCTTTATATTTAGTAAGCTTAGTGTAAAATAAAAGGAGATTTACTGAGGAAAAAATCTAAATTTAGAGCATGATTTTCACTTCAATCGTATTCTTAGGTTTAAAAAAAAAATCAGGATATATTAGAGTGAAAGAAATGTTTTTAGTGATACCATGTTCTCATTAGCATCTTGTTTAATATTTTGTCACCGTTTGCGTTTAATTTCATATCTACTTACATCTTTTGCCAAAATCTCGAATTCTTTTGAGCAGCCTCTGCAGCAACTTCTTCATCAGAACACATTTCTTGGAAAGAAACATTTACTTTCCCAAGTTCTTTAGCTAAGGATTTCAAGTGCATTGGATTTGGAACAATCAGAGCAATAAGGTAGGTGTGTAAACCATTTCCAAACACGCAAATGTTTTCAATAAGTGGATAGGTTTTCAGTTCTGCTTCCACTTTGCCAAGAGCTATGTATTCTCCAAATTGTAGCTTCACAAGGTCCTTCTTCCTATCTAAGAATAAAAATAAAAATGGACTTGCAATCGTTTGAGCTCTTTAAAATGTTTTATTCTTTAAAAAAGATCAATGTTTTGCTATGCGAAATATATTATTACACATGGTTTTCATTACTAATATTCAATATAATTAATACAAATACTACGTTTTAAAACCTCAAATTAGCTTGATAAGCGTAATTAGTCTATTACGACTTCATAACAATTATTAGTATTTTTATTTATGTTTGATTCGTAATATATTTGCAAAATATAAAAAAAATGTCCCATATATAAATTCTTGCATCTTAGATATAATTCTTTCCTTACTGAGGGACTTAGAATTAAGGCTACACAGTACCCTTTTCCAAAAAAATTTTGGAGACAGTAACAGTAAAAATAATTTATGTTTCATATTTAGATTATATTATCAAGTTGATTCTGAAAGTAAAAAGTCAGTTTGACCACCGTTATTTTACAATTTTAAAAAATTAAGAATTTTTTATGTATTTTCAAATTTTTATAAAATGCTCAGTTTTTAAACTTCTTATAAGTCACTTTTAGTGATTTATGTTTCTTAGATTATTACAAACAAAAGTTAGTATGGATTTGAAAATTGGCTCGTTTTTGTTGATTTTTAATAATTATTTTTCTGGTAAAACCTGTGAAAAACAGGAAATTTTTTAAAATATTAACTTAAGCATGTTTTAAAAAGATAACCAGATATCTCTCAGACCTAAATCTATACTAACTTTTATAGAACACACATTTGAGAGCACTTTTGAAAAATTTCAAGACTCTTTCTTGCACAGGAAAAAGCCTTAGGAGTTAGAAAACATCCACATCTTCAAAATTAAAGGTCTGAGAAAAACGCATAAAAAGTTTGTAAAGGCATAAAACAAAAACCTATAAAATGCCTGTAAAGCTCTAACTTTTTAATATGTTATTTCCCCCAATGAATTTTCTACATTAAAATGCTACTTAAATTAAATATGATTGAAAACATTTTTTCTAATACAAAAAACATTTTTGCATAATATTAATAGCATTTGTTACAACGACAGGTTATTCAGCTTAATCGTAACCTAATATTTTCACAAAACTTTTGGAACACAAAGTATTTACGTACACAATAATAATGCTACTAACTTAAGCTAAAATTTGTCAGGTTTGGACCTAAAATTTAATTTGTTCAGTTTTAAATTGGACAGTTTATTAAGTTTGAGTATTTGTTTCATGACTTTAAAATACTATAATATAGTACTACAATGTTAGCAATAGTGCAAACATATTGTAGCAATACATTATAGTATCGGTGCATCATGTTTGGTACATCATGAAAATATATTCAGTTTTATCTGCAATATTTGTAGTCAAAATACTTGTATTCGGAAGTCTAATTGCAGTATCAGCTGAGGGTCGGATTTTAGATGTATCATTTTCAGTAGTATCCCTCTTCCAAACATTGTTTTTCATAACAACCTCAGAAAGTTTCGGCCGTGGCATCTTCTCAACAGGAAAAAATGAATGAAAAAACTTCTAAGCACACAAGGGTGGGGGGTCCTGGGGGTCCGGCCTCCCCCCTCCCCAAAGCCGTCCATTTTTTTAACTCATTATAATTCTAAGTATATAATACGTAAGATTTAATTAAGTATTTGTTATTAATGATTAATTTTATTAATTAATACTAATTATTTATTCAATAATTAGTTTTTTACTGTGTTTTGTTCCCGAAAATCGATAAAATCAAAAGGAGCAAAATACAAGAATGGTGAACTTTCGACCCCGACCCCCTTGAAAAATTTCTGTGTGCGCTACTGCTTCTGTTATGTAAACCAATTTTTTAAAACAAAAATTGGAATTGAAATCAATTTTAATTAAGGAGCTATGAGAACTCAAAAAACTCCAAACATATTCAAGCAGAGATGATTTTAGTAATGAAAATTAAAATTAATAATCATTTTACACTGAAAGAATTGATTGCGCTCAAAAATATTTCTAACTAATTCAATTTAAGAGTGGAAAACAGCTTTAAAACGAAACCAAAAACAAAACCTATTCTCATAAAACTTCAAATATCTTAAAAATTTGTTATCATATCTGAAATTTGGCGGCAAGCTTCCCAATGATATGGGTCACAAGAAAATGCAAAAGAAAAAATTCGCTATTTTTTAAATGTTTAGGATACTGTGTAGACTTAAAATCTTTTTAAAATGCCTGTGTTCGGGAACGAAACTCCTATTCTGAATTTTTAAGTAATTCCAATTTATTGTAGTGCTATTAAAATAAATCTGCCTAATGTTTTTCTGTGTGCATTTACTTTTCAACATTATAAATTAGTTCTCCAACGAGAATTTAAGATTTAGAAATAGTTTCTAAAATTTTACTTGCAAATTTTTGAAACGTTAACTTACTTACATCCATTGCACTACATAAAATTAATCTTCGAAACTTTTTAATCTATAAATTTAATTTTTTGTACTGTGCATTACTTCCAGATGAAATTAATGTGTGGTGCGTGCTTCTTACAAACCAACGTTCCATATTGGAAATTTGAAATGCAACATTTTTATTAAAAATAATTAACTTTTTAAAGTAATTTAAGTTGGATGTTTGATTCAACTATCCCTCCCATAACTCAAATTTCCTCTAATTTGAATGTATCCTTTTTCTCTCTAACTTCATAAGCTAACAAAGAGTTTCAATTACATTTTATAACATTACTATATATGCGAAATTGCATCTTATTTTCTCTTTTTAAGATATATTGAGGATTATTCATGCAATATAATATTAAAATGAGGGTGACGTCTTAAGAGTTTTAAAAAATATCAAGAAAAGAAAATGATGATGATGTGTGTGCGTGTGTGCGTGTACAGAGTAAATGTTTTACAGGAAATTTCAAATTTTCTTTTACTAAGAATAAGAGATCCAATAAAGAATTCAGATAATTTTAGCGTTTTTGTTTGTATTTTTTCAATCAGCTGAACAAAAAAAAAATAGAATTTGCTGGAAAATTTTGGTTTTAAAATCGAGAAAATCGCGAAAAGAAAATGCGAAAATTTTTCAATAAGCAATATATATGTGTGTGTGCATATGTATCAGCAAATCTGGCAAAATTCTCTATGAGAGAGAGAAATATTACAAGATACAATAAATAATCTTAAATATACAATCATACTTAAAAAGAGTAAAGAACTTATTGAACAAATTAAAGATTAAAAAAAAAAAGATTTCTTCAGTCTATAGTTTAGATTTTGAAGATCTTTTCCACTCTATTAATATTGATGATATGATAAAAATACTTTTAAAATTACATAAACATAAATTACTTAAAAATATTAATTAAGATATAGATTTAATTCTCTCTTTAGCTTTGTACTGAAAGAGCACTATATATATTATAAAGGTAACTATTATCAACAGATTAAAGATTTGCCACAAGTTGATCCTGCTAGCAACTGCCTTGCCAATTTATGTTTACATTATTTTGAAAATAGCTTGATAGATAATTCTGAATATTACATTTTTCGTTATATAGATGATATTATCACTTTTGGCAAACAAGACAATTTTAAATTTAACGCTAGTTTTTATCCTCAATGCCTTAATTTAATACAGACAAATAGAACTATGAAGCAAGTTTTTTTGATAAAGAAATTAAATTAAAAGATAATGTTATAGTTACTAATATTTATGATAAAAGAGAAGAATTTAAATTCAATACATATTATAAAAGCACCTCATTAGGAGAGTAATGCACTTGTTTCTGTATTCTGAAATATTATTATTAATTACTACAACACAACAAATTTCTTGTTTCTAAAATATCAGAAAAAATAAAAAATTGTAAACATTTCATTAAATACTGCTTAATTCAAAAATACCCAATTAATTTCATTAATAGGTATTTGTATAAAGAAATTCTACAAATTAAGGATTAAATTCCTTAGAATATTAACAGTTTATTATTTTAAATTTATCATTTTCCTAGTTAGACGTACTTACCTACATATTTAAATTATAGTAAAAATTGCTTATTCCCTTAGTTTTATTTTAACCCCAGTAATTTTTTTAAAATACATATATAATCCTAGTGCCCCTTAAGTAACGGTAGTATTTATATATTCTATTTAATTATTTTATTTCTATTAATTTCATGCTTTTGCAAGGTTCAGCTAATTCCATGCTTTGAATTTGTATTTGCGTCCAGAATCTGGCAATAACTTGTTTATTGTACTAAGATTTAGCACGGGCTATGCCATTTTGAATCCAGTTCTACGCAAGTTACCTTTTTCTTATAGTAGATTTAGATATTCCATCCATTATTTTGAATAGGAGATTTTCCTCAGTATTATTAACAAAAAGGGGAAATGTTGGCTGGCCAAAAAAACATGTTGAACCCCACTTTCATACAAATTATTTTATATATAAGCTGTCCTAAGTCAGCAATGTTTATAATACTGCAGCATCCATTTTTTATATATTTTCACCCTATTATATTTTTAATTCCTCATTTATCCTTTAATGTCTGGTTGCCTTGAGATTTCAGTTTTTTTTTTATTTTTGCTTGTTAAGTGTTCATCTTGCTTTGATAGAGAATTTCGACTATATATATATATATATATATATATATATATAAAATTAACTCAGTGGAGTAACAGCCCATGAGGGCCAAGACCTACTATACCCAACTCAGCTTACACGACCTTGGGCCCTGAGGTGCATGAGCAGATGTTCCGGTCAGATGGTCATTCTGACGCGAAAACACCCAGTGTTAAGTTCCCAAGAGCAAGCTTGGTATTCATTTATCGACCCACTGAAGGTATGAAAGTCTGAGTCAACCTTGCCCAGTCCGGGGTTTGAACCTCAGACCTGTGGTGTGGAAGCGCGGTGCAGTAATCACTCAGCCACTGGGCTTCATATATATATATATATATGATACATATATATACACATTATATATGTATACGTATGATGTATACATACATATATATATATTCCCTCTCTCTATTTCTTTCCCCTCTTTCAAGGTGAAAACGTTGTTCAGAAAAAAATGTGTCGTTTTCAAAGGATATACTAAAAATGCAAGATTTGAAGCTAAATATAGTGTGTGGTAATGAATACTCAGAATTTCACATGAAATTTCAAAAACTTTAATGTATATATAATAATCAGTAATCATTTAATGTAATTATCAGCTATGCGAGGTGTTTTCAATAAATATCCGATCATATTTTTGTTTATAAACAAATGACGCTAAAGAAGAGAAAAGAATGGGTAGAAGAGAATGTAGACCTGAGAGGTTCCCAAACTTTTTTTGTCTCATAGACCCCTTGTCACGTTTTTCGCCTTTGGGTAAACCCCTTCTTACTTAATGTTAAATTTTTGTACTTTTTTCAACTTGAATATCTTTTTGACTGCTGGTATAGAGCTATTTACTAAAAAAAATTTTAATGTTTTAATTTTGTGAAATATAGTGTTTAAAATTTAAGAAAGACATGAATTTAAAAAAAATTAAAATTTAATAATTCATGAAATAACAGTTACATAAGACAAACAAAGGTGCTTTGAAGGGGAGGGATGAATCTGGCCCTTCAATAACAAATGTTCACATTTCAACCTTGTCGAGTTTAACCCTTAATTTTCTCAGTTCCATAATTCAGGATCAATAACAAGTATGTCTTTTTAACACCAAAATTGCAAACATCTGTTTCTAAACTTTACTTTAAGATTTTCGTTAGTGCCTATTCCAAGTAATTCTTCCTGAAATATGACATTTATTTTCCTCAATGTGACCATACGATTCATTGCCTGCGTCCTGTGGTATTACCATAATTAGAGCAATCTCAAGCCTAATTTCAAAATCTGAATAGAATGCATTAAATGTTGAACGTAGGTTAAAACGTCATTTTAAAACGTCCTTGTCTGTGACAAAATAAGAAATTGGAAAATTCGCGACGACCAGTATTGTACTCTTTTAGCTTAGTTCCGGTAAGAAAAACTGAAATGATGGTTTTTGTTTCAATAAAATATATGCGTGTTTTAATAAAATGTAATTGAAATTATCCTCATTAAATTTAGTACATAAATCTGTTAAATAGGTAAAATCTGTGTGTGGGGTCCCCCCCCACTTGATTACATTTTCTTTTAAAATTTAAGTCACGATCCAGTTTAATGAGAGACACTATCGTGCGTAGACCCCCATTTACACCTGATGGACTCCTAAATAATTTTTGTACTGATGTGGACCCCTGACAGGTCGTCATAGACCCCTGTCTAGACCACTTTGGGAATCACTGATGTAGATGCTTCTTATGCGCATGTATGATTTTTTTCTTCTTACTTGAAGGCCCAGGAAAACAAACTGTGAGCGTGGAAGTGTAAGCAAGTGTCATTGGATTTTTTTATCGACAAAATGACAGAAAAACGTGAACAATGCTATTACTTTACATCGTGTGGGAAGCTTAATCTAGAAAGCCCTGAGACTAGAAAGACCAGAAAAAGGATCAAATTTCAATCCACAGAAATCTTGCAGAAATGTAAGACAAAACCCAAGAGGAACACAAATTTCTAACTGTATTTGTTTCTTGCTAGAAAAAATATACTTGTAAAAGAAATAAAAACGAAAAAAAATATTTATAACGGAATTTTCAATAATCAAATTAATTTAATTAGATTTGTATGCTTATAGAAAATTTTACGTTGCACAAAATGCAACATCATTATTTTATATCATTTTAAAGAAAATTTAATACTAAATTCAATAAAAAAAAGAAAATTCAAATAATTGCAACGTAAAAAAAAGTTATGCAGCAATAACTGTCGAGAGAGAGATATATATATACATTAGATACTTATGGTAGCAGTGAATCATAAGAGCTCAGTGAGGTTGCCTTTATTCTTAGTTACAGTTTCACATCGATGTTTCATTGATATGAAAATAGTTTTTTTCATTATTACATGATGTCAGGAAACAATTATATCCTTAATTAGTTCATTTTTATTTAATGGGTACCTCATTCAAACAAGAGCTTTCAAATGACGCCACAATTTTTCGATAGGATCGAGGTCAGGACTGTTTCTTGCCTGGACAACAATTCAATGATCTTAGAACGGTACTAGTCTTTCAATTACTTTACTGTGTGTCTAGGAGCAGAATCTTGCTGAAAAATAAATAAAGCATTGTTGTTTAAAAAGATTCATTATGGAAGGTTGAAGTTTGGGTTCTAGAATGGTGTCAATGTACTTTATGACATTCAGAGTCCCATCGATGATATGAATGCGACCGATACCATCTTCTGATATGCATGACTAAATAATAAAACTATGTGTGTGCTTCACAGTTGCCTGCAAGAAGCCAGGATGTGGCCTTTCTGTGTTTCTACGTCTTACATATTTTAGGTTATCACTACTGAATAACGATATTTTAGTTTCATCCCTCTATATAACGTGGATAATAATCATTTGTCCAATTAATGTGTTCTATTTCCCATTGCCATTGTAGTCCCTTTTAACGCTGCTGTAAATTGAGATTGGAATTCTACCTTTTTTCATGAAATTCTACCTTTTAGACTTACATTGCTAATATATACCTGATTGTTTTTGAACTGACAGAAATAGCAGCATCACTCAGATCACTTCTGATGGATGTCCATGAAATTCTTTTATCACTGAAACATAGTATTTTTGTTCTTCTGTCATCAACAGATGTGACGCACCTTTTTCGGACTTTTACTGCTTTTGTTATTATTAATAAATTTGTCTCCTGACATCTTAAACAAAACATTCAGTCTCCAGATGTAGTTGAAGTGAAACATTCCTCTTTATTTTGTCTACATTGATTTATTGCTGATTACTGTAATAACTATTTTTTATTAAGCAGAATAAAACTAAATTCTGAAGGTACAGGTTGTGTGGCAATGTCTCTCTATTTGAATAGATCAGGCATGCCCGACCCGCGGCCCATTTGGAGACTTTTGGCGGCCCAATTGAAGTTTCTGTCTATATTATTTTAGTCGTTTGCACTACAGACGGAAGAATCGAAAATAACGTGTTTTGACCCACCCCCACCTCTCCCATGCAGTTCTTACCGAAATAATTTTTTTCCTTCATTTGACTTCCAAGCAATTGTAATAACAGGTGTTGATGTATGAAGGAAAGCAGATGAGCGTGGGTATGTTATTCCTCTTTCAACGAGAACTTCGTTGAGAGTGAGTAGTGTATTTAGTTCTATTTGTCAGAGAAATAACTTATGTCTATATTTTTAAGTTCAGATTAATAGCCTTTTTCTTGTTTTATTTGGCAATGAAAGAATCTGATGATGGATTTAATGAGTTGCCTCAGAGCTGTAAGACCAGCCAGTTGAAATGTAAGATAATTACGGCAACAGAATAAAAATGTTTAATATTTTAACCTTCTGAAATTATGTAGCTTTTTCATTTTATGATATATTTTAATCACGGTGCAATAATTAATATCATACAATAAGAAACTAAACATTTGGCTATCGGGCAGAAAAAAAAACTTTTTTGTCAAACAGTGTAATAATTACAATGCTGTTCTTCTTTGCTTAATTGCCTTTTTGCATTTGAAATAAAAATTTTGAAAATCTAAATCAATTTTATGCAAACATACTGTAAAACAAGTATAAAATGTGAAGATGTTACGCACATAGTTGTTATATTACGTAACCTCAGATGGCAGCATAAATCTACTGTAGATAAGAACCTTGTTATATATGTTAAGAGATATTCTTCCACCAACAAGTGCAATCGGTCGACTTACAGCTTTGTTGTGATTGCGATCCAGTAAAAGGTAAACTTGCTGTTTTTTGATCAGATCAATAACTATCGAATAAATTTGTATTATATATTTATCTCAAGTAAAGTACAAAAACAAGTGTCACATTAATTGTAAGGTAATATAAAATATTTTATATGTTGTACGATAATAAAATATTTTGAATAATTTGTTTTATTTTGATATGTGCGGCCCACCTCAGTTTAGTAAATTTTTACTTGGCCCACCAACCGATTTGGGTTGGGCACCCCTTGAATAGATATTAATTAGGATTTCGTTTCATGGTGAATCGGCCGGGAATGGATTGATTATATATTTATAAAAATTAGAATATTGCTTTTTGAAATGTATCGAACGATATGAAATCGTAGTATGTGGTTTTGTGAATGAACGAAAACATTGGAATAACGCTTAAAAGCGTGAAGCCGGCTAACGGGAAGAAATACTTTTTACTATCTAAATAGAACATAGATATTTTTATATCTAGTAACTATATTTTATAAAAAAAGTGGACGAGAAAAAGAAATTGAAGAAAACTAGAGCTGTCATTCGTACAGCAGTAACTAAAATTATGAATAAATTAAAAAATGAACTTGATTCTCAATCTGTTGATACTTTACATGAACATTTTGATTATATTTAAATGAAAATTTAAAAGAATTAAGAGAACTAGATAAAAAAAAATCCGAAATATTATTGAAGTAAAAGAAGAATTTGATGCAGAAATACAATCTGCATTCGGTTATAATCAAAGAATTTCTATGTTGTGTTCTAAAATTAAAATTCAAATTAAGAATCTATCTAAAAATGATCCTAGTGTATCGTCGCAAACAACATTGCATGTTCAAAATGATTCGCTTAACAATTCGATTAATGGATCTTCCGTAAATTCTAACAGAAATGTTAATTCTGTTCGTCTACCCAAATTACAAATCGATAAATATTTCGGTGATCCATGTCTATGGTTAGAATTCTGGAATAAATTCCAAAACTCCATAGACAAAAATGAAACATTAACAAAAGTAGATAAATTTTCGTTTAAAGTCATTACTAGGAGGAGTTGCCGGTAATGTAGTAAACGGTTTCGCTTTATCTGATGATAATTATGACAATACTTTGATATTATTAAAGGAAATATTTGGAAGAGCAGAAATTGTAGTTTCCGCGCATATGTCGAAACTTTTGAATCTTTATCCTGTAAAGGATTCAAATAACGTTACTGGATTAAGGAAGTTATACGATATTTGTAAAATATAAATTAGAAGTTTAGAATCACTTAACGTAGCATCTGGAATGTACGGTCATTTACTGCGGCCAATTCTTCTTAAATTACTACCAGAAGATCTGGTCTTAGATTTTAACAGAAAACAATTAGGAAAAAAAAAGAGGAAAGTACATTCGATGAAATGGAATTGTTGCAATTCTTAAAAATAGAAACCGAATGTCGTGTATCTGCCCATCTGCTAAGCAACCAGGAGAAGAGGAAAAATCTTCCTACTCATTACTCTAAAAACATGCAAACCGGGTATGGCGATAATCAAGACATTTCGCGCAATAAACAGAACAAAATTCAAGGTCGCACATCTACATGTGAATTTATGACATCGGTAAATAAAAGAGATCTGCAACATTGCTTTTTTTTGTAATCTAGATCATCTGGCAGAAAAGTGTAATAAAATTAGCATTGAAAAGAAAAAAGAAATTTTGAAGAAACAGGGGAAATGTTTTTTGTGTCTGCGACCAAAACATTGTATAAAAAATTGTTTATCAAATAAGACTTACAGAATTTGCAATGGTAGACATAACGAAACTAGTTGTTTCAAATCTAAATTAATTAATGAAAATAAGCATACTGAATCAGAAGGGAAGGGAATAGATTCTCAAGATACAGTCGTCTCAACAATTTCTTACAATAAACAAAATAAAATTTTCTTGCAAACTTCTACCGTAAAATTAGAACAAAATTCCAAAGAAATATTTTCGCGTTTGTTATGTGATTGTGGATCAATGAGAAGCTTTATAACAAAAAAATTGTCTAACTATTTAGGACTCCCTGCCATTAGAAAAGAAAAGTTGTCAGTGTATACTTTCGGGAATAAAACTCTCGTTGAAAAAGATTATGATGTAGTTAAATTAACTCTTAAAAATAAGGATTCGCCAAATTTGAAAATAGACATATAGAGGCTTTGGTTACTGATCAAATTTCGGCGACAAATATCCCCACTCCTGAATTAGACAATATTCCACAAGCGGTTCAACTAGAAAATTTAGTCCTCGCAGACTCACCAGATTGTCAAGAGCCCATTACAATACTAATCGGAGCAGACTATTACTACAATGTAGTTACTGGAAAAATTAAACATCTGAGTAAGAAGTTAGTAGCGGTTGAAACCATCTTCGGCTGGTGTCTTCAAGGTCGAAATAGCGAAAATCAATCATCGCTTGCTCTAAGTGTAGTAGTTCAAGAAAATTTGATTTCGGATCAACTAAAGAAATTTTGGGATCTTGAAGTATCCGGTTTAATCGACTCTAAAAATGAATCTGATGTCTCTGAAAATCAATTAATGAAGAACTTCGAATCAAATATTCAATACGATGTAAAAGCTAAATGGTATAAAGTAGGGTTACCGTGGAAGTTAGAAGCACGTGAATTGAAAGATAATAGGGAAATTGCTGAGAAGAGATTTACGTGGCTTTGAAAGCGATTCCAGAAAAATCCTCATTTTTTCCTTGAATATCGAGAGATATTACAGAATTACTTGAAACAGGGTATTATAGAGTTAGTCCCAGATTCTGATAGCGACTCAAACAACATTACTTTTTATCTTCCTCACAGAGAAGTAATTCGAAAAGATCGCCCTTCCAGCCAATTACGCATTGTTTATGATGCTTCGTCACATGATGCAAATTCCCCGCGCGTCTCTGAATAATAGTCTACATATAGGACCAAACCTTTATCCTGAATTTTTTGATATCCTTCTGAGATTTAGACTAAATACGGTCGCTTTCACTGCCGACATGAAGCAAGCATTTTTACAAATAATGCTAAATGGGAGGATAGGGACGTAACAAAATTCTTGTTTTCGAACGACCCCTCCGATGAGTCTCAGCTTCCTTCTGTATATCGGTTCACCAGAGTTTTATTCGGAATTAGTAGTAGTCCTCTTTTGTTGAGCGCAACTATAAAACATCATTTGAAGAGATATTCGGAAAAGTATACAGATACAGTTAACTTTTTGAATGAAAATATTTATGTAGACGATATTATAGGAAGCCAACCGTTTGTAAATCAAGCTTTACTAATTAATTTAGAAGCGACTAAAATTTTCGAAGATGCCAGTACATCTCTACACAAATGGCAAACTAATTCGAAATCCTTGCACAAGGCATGGCAAAATAAAAGAGTAATTTCGGATGAAAATCCTCATTTTGAAACTTTTGAAAAAGATAATTTGCCCTACAATATTTTGGGTATAGCTTGGAATAGTAGAGAAGATTTTCTATAATTTGATATTAAAGGGTTAATCGACTTTGTCTCTAAAAAAATTGATACAAAGATATTTATCTTGCAAGTTTTAGGTAGAATATTCGATCCCATTGGATTTTTGGGACCTTTTACTCTCAGGGTAAAGCACTTGATGCAGAAAGTATGGCTTCTGGGCGTAGAGTGGGATGAAAGTCTTCCTGATGACATCATTTCCCTTTGGGTTGATTGGTGTGAAGAGGTTCCCCAATTAACTGACTTCTCAATACCACGCTGTTACTTTTCTGACCCTTTAGTGAATAATTTTTAAACACTCGAACTTCACCTTTTTTCTGATGCCAGCACAAAGGCATATGGAACAGTAGCTTATCTCCGTGTGACATCATCTAATAAAGAAATTCTAACATCATTTGTTGCTTCTAAGAACAGAATAGCTCCTTTGGAAACTTTGACGCTCCCAAGATTGGAATTAATGGGTGCTTTGCTATCAGAGAGATTAAGCAGCAATATTTTGAAAGCTCTAAAACTCTATATCCCTTGCTTCTTTTAAACAGATTCGAAAATAATATATTTTTGGGTTCGAGGGCAACCTGAAAGATTTAAGCCATTCATCAAAAATCGAATTCAAGAAATTCAGAAATTGACCTCCCAATCAAATTGGCATCATTGCCCTGGAATTCAAAATACGGCTGACATTGTATCTAGAGGAGTGAACATTTCCAGATTGTTAAATGACACCTCTTGGTTACAAGGTCCAGAATGGCTAAGACTTCCTCCAGAATTTTGGCCCGAATCTAAGAACGAAGATAGCCCTAATTCACCTGATTTAGAATATAAAAAATCTAACGGTATATTTTGTTCAGCATGAATGTATTATAGAAGAACGAAAAAGATTATTTGACATTTTCAAATACAGCAACTTAGAAAAAGTATTAGAAATTACCGCGTGGTAGTAACGATTTATTAAGATGTTGAAAAAATGCAATGTATTACATGGTCCCCTAACAAGTGAAGAGTTATCAGAAGTTGAAAGATTTCGGATACAATTTTAACAAGAAAAATTCTTCTCTGCAGAACTTAAATCTTTAAAAGATAATAAAATAGAAAAGGAATCCCCTTTATATAATTACATGCCTTATTTAGACGAAAATAGACTCATAAGATTAGGAGGAAGGCTAGAATTTTGTAATTTGTCCATTAATGAAAAGCATCCTTTGATATTACCCAAAAATTCCTGGTTGACTACATTGATAGTACCCAGATAACATAATAAAGTAATGCATGGAGGAACAGCCAGTACATTAGCACACGTTAGATCAAATTACTGGATCCCCAAAGGACGCCAATTAGTTAAAAAGGTTATAAGAAATTGCTTTATTTGTAGAAAATATTTAACCAAGCCTATTGATCAGCTCACGTCACCCTTACCTAGTGATCGTACCAACCAAACACCAGCCTTTTCAGTCTGCAGCTTGGATTTCGTTGGACCTCTCTACGTCAATAACTTCGGAGAGCTGCAGAAGTCCTACATCGTTTTATTTACTTACGGAGTTACCAAAGCCCTTCACTTGGAACTGGTGTCTGATATGGCCACTAACTCGTTTCTACTTGCCTTTCGAAGATTCCTCGCAAGAAGAGGAAATT
Source organism: Trichonephila clavipes (assembly GCA_019973935.1). Taxonomy (NCBI): domain Eukaryota; kingdom Metazoa; phylum Arthropoda; class Arachnida; order Araneae; family Nephilidae; genus Trichonephila; species Trichonephila clavipes. The sequence goes on from BMAU01021309.1 coordinate 361,783, forward strand.
GTAAAGTAATATACAGTGGCAATGCCAAAACATTCCTGAAAAGCAAAAAGGAAATTGAAAACTTATCCAGAATCTTATCCCAAAGCATGGTTCAGAATTTCATCGCCAAAGAAAGGATTATTTGGCAAAATATCATCGAGAAATCCCCATGGTGGGGAGGATTTTATGAACGTCTGGTGAGATCCGTCAAAGAAAGCCTGCATAAAGTACTTGGGAAGGCAATATTAAGTTTTGAAGAAATGACAACTATACTTACTGAAATAGAAGCTGTTCTCAATCTAAGACCACTCACCCCTATGCATTTTTTAAACTTTGTACAAAATCAACCAACATATCCTGTTACGTTTGCGGAGATCTCAGAAAATGCTTCTACAAAATCATCTCTTTTCAAAAGAAAGAAATACCAACAGTTACTCCTAAAACAACTGTGGCATAGATGGAAAAAACAACACTTATTAGATTTGCGAACTGCTCATTCAGTGAAAAACCCGGAAACACATCCTGAACTAAAGGTAGGTGATGTTGTATTGATTGAAGAGAACACTAAAAACAAGTTTCTTTGGAAGCTAGGTAAAATTGAAAGAACCTTACAAGGGCGTGATAACAAAACACGCTGTTACGAGCTAAATACTAGTGGTGGACTGTTAAAACGAACTGTTCAACATCTTTATCCACTTGAACTATGGACTGTGTTCTTACAAATTGAAAAAACTTTTAGAACTTTAAATTTTTATTCATTTCTTATTTACTGTTTCATTTAGTCTAATTATCATTTATTTAACCTATCATTTAAACTAATTTATTATCATAATTTTTAATTGTTAATTAAATTCCCTTTAAAAAGAATTTTGTATTTTTAAAGTGTTTTTATACTTAGTTTAGCATTTTATTGTATTTTTGAATTCTTTGTTGTATAACTTATTATATATTTGCATTTATTGAATGATGTGATTAATAAGTGAAGTGATTAATAAGTGAACTCTTTGGAGAGTTCAGGTGGGGAGTGTGAAGCGAAACATTCCTCTTTATTTTGTCTACATTGGCGCCAGCCCATCGCTTATATTTTATGCTGATCAGTGTAATAACTATTTTTTATTAAGCAGAATAAAACTAGATTTTGAAGGGAGAGGTTGTGTGGCAATGTCTCTCTATTTTAATAGATATTGATTATGATTTCGTGTCATAGTCACTGATCTACCCACCTGTTATGTAATTTTAACATAGGAAATACCACTTTCTCGTCACACATGTGTCCAATCTACTGTTTTATTTGATGTCATTGCTTTTTGAATAAATATCTTTGTTATCCTGGAAACATTCTTGACCTCGGTTCTATCTAAAACTTATGGCACCGTTTGAAAACTCTTGGCCGAATGAGGTACCCATGAAATAAAAATGAATAAATTGAGGATATAATTGTTTCCTGGCATCATGTAATAGCGAAGGAAGAGCTTAAAACTATTTTAGCTCAAGGAATCATCGATGTGAAGTTGTAATAAAGAATAAAGGCAACCTCACTAAGCTCTGATATCTCACTGCTATCATCAATATTTAATACATATCGACAGTTATTAAAGCATAGTTTTTTTGCGTTGAAAATATTTGAACTTTCTTTTTTGTATTAAATTCTCATTAAAATGATATAAAATACTCTGCATTTCGTGCAACATAAAATTTTCTATAAGCATACAAACTTAAACAACATAACAATTTTAAAAAGTGACCACAATTTTGGCCATCACTGTATGTGTGTGTGCATACATATATATATATATATATATATATATATATATATATATATATATATATATATATATATATATATATATATATTCATTTTTGTAAGTCGTGAGTTGATGCTTCGATTTCTTTTGATTTTCTCGTGCTTGAGAAAAAAAACATACCAATAATCTTCAAGGTTCCATCAGGCATCATTTCTCCTATATCTCCCGTATAGAACCATCTGTCTCCTCCTTCAATTTTAAAAGCTTCTTGCGTTTGTGCACTGTTGTTGAAGTAACCCAAGGTAAGACAATCTCCACCGATAACTACCTCCCCTCTTGGATTGGGTTTGTCCGTCACGAAATAGTTCCCTGTAAAAAAGGTGTCAATAGAATAGAATTTTTTTCAGAAATTATTCATGCGCACTGCGAAGTAACGAGGAGCCAATGAAATGAATGGATAAATATCATAAAAAGGAATTACACACATGTATTATCTGTTGATCAACAAATAGAAAAAGATTTTAATAGCTTTGTATCAGAAATAAGACTCCCAAACTAGATAGTTAATTTCATAAAGCTGATAAATAAAATATTTAGAATTGAAAGAATATTTTAGCATATGGAGTTTAATTGAAATTTAGTGATTCTCAGTTGGGGAAATGAATAGAATTTAAATTTTTCTTTTGGAATTAAATGGCCAAGAAAATTCTCTGATTCATTATAGAAATAAGAATTCTTAACAAAAAAGAAAACTAATAAACACAGTATAGAGTAATATTGAAACATTTATTTTAATAAAATTATAAACATAGTTAACATACGAAATTTAGAGTAATTTAAATTTTTAATTCTCATTATTTAACAAATTTAAAACAGTAATTAAAATTTAGATTTTTATTCAAATCAAAAAATGATAGTTCTCACATAATTAAGTGCAGAAAAAAAGGGCAAAAAATTGATTACTTTATAATTACATTTTCAAGGACGAAATAATATTTCTCACTTAAACGAATAATTTTACTGACATTTATATAGCTCATTTTTAGTATCTACTTTCCCATATTAAGTTGGATTGAAAATAATTTGATCAGTAATATAAATAACTTCATCCTGCTCAACACGTTTGATAAGTTCCAATATCTACAAGCGTAATTTGAAAAGAAACAATATAATTTCTTTCTTAAAAAATGTTCTTTTTATTTTATAATATAAGGCGTTTATAAGTATATATATATATATATATATATATATATATATATATATATATATATATATATATATATATATATATATTGGAGAGTTAACGCTATAATATTTATTAACGCTTTATAATATTTATTACTTACAACTTACAAGTACAATTCATACATCGAATGAAAGTGTTGAATGTGAGCCCCATTCGTCACACGACAAATATCAAGTAGATAGACGAGTTCATCCCAAACTTTGTTCTGTGTGTCTGAGTTAATTCTTGCAGCAGCTGCTGCAATTCTGTGTCTTAAATCTGGAAAATAAGCTGGTAGCGGAGGTACGTATGCACAATCTTTAATGAACTCCCACAGATGAAAATCACATGGCGTCAGATCGGGTTACTGTAGAGGCCTTGCGAAACAAGCTTTAACGTAAGGCCCTTAGCGGCCAATCCATTGGTCGGGTACAGTGATGTTCAACCAATCGTGTACTGAGAGATGCCAGTAAGGAATTCCAATTGAGGAAATAGTCATTGTTGTAGAGCAACAAGATAGGCCGCGAAGTTGGTTGGTTTTCCGCAAACGAAAGCCCCATCCACTTTTCGCCGAGATATGGCACACAAAACATTCAATGTAAATGAGTCTCGTTGTTGGCGACCGAACTTAATACTGCACAGTAATAGCACATTCTGTCTTTGCAAACTGGAGAACACAAAACGCATTCTGTTTCTACTAGCTCGCTGATCGGCGGGGAAGGAGAACAAATGAACAGAAACATTGAACGCACAAAAACCAGCAAGTAATGCGACGCTTACTTAACTTAAACTATTTAATTTATTTCATTAAATCCATTTTAAATAAAACCCGGTTCTACTGACTTTGCATCGCATTATAGCTTAAGTTTAAACATTAGATCTTTTAAGACAAATAAACAGTACGCTAAATCAAAAAACATTCTTTAAATACACACTAATTTATTACTATAAGATTGAAATTAAGTTGAAGCATATAGAGACATAACAAGATTTCACTTAACTGATAGAGGGTCGAGGGAGAGGAGTCATGGCGCTGCTTGGAGTCCCCCTTTTGCGGTGACTAATTGGAAGGGAGGTGTCAGACCAAGTGGGTGTCAGAGAGTGCGTCAAAAAGGAGAGAGCGAGACAATTCGGGGTGCATCCGCTTTTATTCCGCGGCGGCTTGCTCCTGTATTCTGGAGCGGATTCTTTACAGTAACTCAATCATTATGTCTGATTGGTCTAGAGTCAGCGGAAGGATATCCTCTCACGGTCAATGACATCCCCAAGCGCGGGAAATTCTAAAGACACCCCGATACCATGATATATTTATGGGTGCGGTGTCCTTTTCCAGGCGTGGGAACGTGTCACCCTTTTCGGTGGGGTAAAAAGAGACGCATTCACCAAATTCCTTCTGTTGTAAACAACAACAGGGCAGATGTAAAAATTACAGTTGCAACCTTAGGGACCGGCGACCTTCCATCACAAGCAAAACTATTTCAGTTGATCTTTCCTTCGATGTATGAATTGTACTTGTAAGTTATATGTATTAAATACTATAAAGCGTCATTGAAAAACATATTCATTACTGATACATTTAAAGAAAAATTAAATTTATGTTTATCGTATTTCTACAGTACAGACGATCCCTGCAGAAAAAAGAAATTTAACTTAGCAATAAGAAAATATCAAAGACGATTTCGGAAGTTTTTGGAAAGTGATTACTGATTCTGTTAAGTAATGCCATTTCCTTCCGAAATTTGGGATAACCTATTGAACGATTTTATACTTTGTTAAGTCCTAAATTAAATTTAATACAGTACAATTAATTTTAAAAAAGTTAAGAATTTTTCTCTTCTGATAAGTTACTTCTAATCATTCGCATTAAAAAATTAAAAAGATTTTTATATAAATTTTAATTAATTGGCGGTTGCACAAATAGGATTTCTTTTTTTCTAGAGAAGTATCATTCAACATTTCCTATACACAAAAGATATTTTATATTCTAAAAATAAAGTAGAATATTTTCTAGTGAAAGCTAACCCTCTTTCCAATTGACAAGACGAAGTTTGCATGTGGATACAGGCGCTCCAACTCTTCCTGAAGAATAATCATCAACTGCAAGCAAAAGAATATAAACATTTATACTTCGATAAAAATTTCCTTAAAAATTTAGGTTCTTGAAAAACTAAATACATTTCATTATTATAAGCTAACTTAAAAGAGTTAAAGAAATCATTTGCTTTTAAGAATTGATTGCGAATTACAAAAAGTAAAAGATGAGTTCTGGTTTAGCGAAACATATCCCATAAAACGAAGAAGGAATTTTACCAATAAAGAAACATTCGATTAGCTTAATGGGGTAAATAAGGTAGGGGGAGCTAAGACATTAACTAACTCTTTAAAAGTTTGGATTATTCATTTTAAGAGTACACAAAAGTACTCACCGAACGCTATATCTACTCCTTTTCTTAGCTCTCTCTCTTTCTCTGATGCTAAAACTTTAAACATTAAAGTAGGTCCACACATGTAAATGGAATGGGTTATTTTGGTTATACTTAAGAGCAAGATATCTAGATATGAAGCATTTTCAACTGCAAAAATACTTTATCGCAAAAAAATCGACTTAGCTTTATTTTCATACTCAATAAATTTCATATAATTTCAACTTATAATCATTGTCTTGTCTCTCTAAATCTCACGAAAAGATTTGAGAAATGTCAGTAAAATTATTTATTTAATGTTGTTTCTTGTATTAATTTTTCAGCTAAACCAAAACAAAAAGTATTAAATTTTACGAAAAAAAAAATGACATTCAAACATACAATCCATGATGGTAGCACACGCTGCTGTTTCTGTTAAGCCATAACCTTGAAGTACTTGAACGTTCAAGCAGGATCTTATAAATGTTTGTGTATCTGGAGATAATGGAGCACTTCCACACATGATAACACGAAGCTCTCCTCCCATGAAATCTTTGTACGTTTTCAGTAGTTGCCTTTAATTATAGAACATCAAAACGTAAGGAACTTTAGCAAGAACATTGCACGAAGGGTGTTATATAATACTTTATTATTTTTATTACTTGTCCAAACGAGGTGTTTGGAATCCTTTTTCTGACCAAAATGTTTTGTAGCTCACAGCAAAATCAAACATTAACCGTGTAAATGTTCCTTCCTTTCCTGCGAGTTGAATTATACTCTTTCTGATACGATCCAGCATCAACTACAAAAAAATCAAAAAGATGTTCATAAAACATAATAATTCATAACATGTAACGAACTGGTTTTTTTAAACAAGTTAGTAAGTTGCAAAAAATAAAAACAGTTGAGATTTTATAAATCTTGGGAGTCAAAAATATCAATAAACTTTGAAACATTACTGAAGTTATTCTATATTTTATATCGTAGCAAAGACTTAATCCTCTATTGAAATGATTCAAAAACGTGTCTACTTGTTTCGAGTTTCAAAGGAAGAAGTGTACCGGAAGCAAAGCAAAATACTGAAAAAATAATTTCTGAAAAAAAAGCAATTATTTTACTCTAATTAACATTCTTTTTTCTGGCCCTTTAATTATGAGTAAAAAAAGGTGTTTTTATTCACTTAAAATCTACATTTTCATTAAAAAATCAAAAGTTAGTCTTATTTTATAGCCTGTTTAGTAAGCTTTCTAAAAATATCTTACTTTTAACTCTGAGTTAATTAGAAAAAAAGTTGCAGCTGTTTTTGTTTGGGATAGTAAGCCCAAATTGAAACTGGAAATTTAAATCCGAAAACGGAAGCGGGAGTTTTCGGTTGATTTTCATCAGCAAAATAAGATTTTTATTCTAGTAAAATATTTTAAAGAATTATTTTTATGTTTCATAAACTTTATTCCTCTTTATAATTGTTTTAATAGATGCATTTTGCTTTCAAATACGCAACAGTTAACTGATTGCAATGTTTGCTTTGATTAAAACGAGAGTGTTGCTATATTTTTTTTCGTAGCGTTCAAAATTAGACCTCTTTAGATCATTTTTATTATTACTTTTGTATCTAGTTATTTTTCAATAAAGTTATCATGCCAAAACAAGATCAGTGATGCAAAAAGAAGAGATTTATAGAGAGCAGAATTTGTTGGGAAAAACGTTGAAAGAAAAATCAACGGATCCTCCAAATTCATTTATTAATTCTATTAAAAAGACTTACATGGATCTTTGCGCTCAAAATCTTCTAAGAATATGTCTTCATGAGAAAAATTAGAAATACAATGAAAGTTTTAACAATATTGTGAGGGGTATAATCCTGAAAGAGACCTTTGTCGAGCTCCGCTTAGGGATTTATATTGCCATGATACTTTTTAATTCAAGGCTTGTTGGTCTACTTCAAAAGTTAGGAATGAAATTAGGGCCTGATTTGAAGGAATATTTTTGGTACCTCGACAATACGAGAATTGTTGATTCAACGAAGTATTCTAAACTAGAAAAGAGAAACTTTCTCGCAAAAAAAAAGAAAAACCCTTCAAAATGTAAAAGTTTGAACTATGAGGTTAAAAAAGGCACCTATAATTAATATTAAACCTAGAGAGTTTTAATACCTTCCTAAATCTTTAAAAAGTTTTATTGCAAATATAAATATTATTTTGCATTTTCTGAAGAATGTTATTTTTGTACATAAGGGTTCACAGTAAAGTGATACTTCTGAAATTTTTTGAGTTTGTTTTTTGTATTATAATTAATACTTTTTCTAAAAAGCTAAAGGTAAGCTATTTTGTATCAAGCTATTTTTGAAAGTAATGTAATATAAAAAAATATTTTAACGAAAAAATCTGGGTTTTTTTTTATGTTGAACACCTGTATTTCATAATTTTATTGTAAAATTTGTACTCCTGCAAAAATTGTATTTATTGCAAATTTTGTTCCTGCAAGAATTGTATTTATTACAAATTTTGTTCCTGCAAGAATTGTATTTATTTTACTATACTGTTCGAATTAATTGCAACAAAATTTTTTTTTTCTTATCTGAGTTGGTATGTGATTACCAGTTATGCCCGAACCACCTCAAACCGGTTATATCTGCTCATAAGTCATGTAGTGGACTGCATTTGACTATGATTTGTGGTTTGATTGGTTTTAGTACATTAGTGGCTCAATTGTGAGCCTATCAGTGTGGTAGCTAGTGGTTATAATTTACATGATTATAATTTATTATAATCATGTAAATTATAACTACTTTTAATTATTTATAATTTACATCACTTAACACGTGTTACTTTGGCTTGTTCAGAAATGGATATTACTGCGAGGAAGCTTTCTAAAATAATCACTCTTAACGAACACATTTCTATGACTGTGAGAGATACAGCTACGGTAGTTGGTGTGGGCAAATCAAGTGCTTCAAGAATATTATGTAAATTTTAAGATTCCTGATCATCGTCTCCAAAGAGAAAAGAAAAATGTTGGCTTAGGAGGAAAATTACTCTAAGAACTGATAAAATTCTAATAAGGAATAGTAAAATAAATCAAAGTAAGACAAGAACAGACCTTCGAAGGGATTTATTGGATTATGGTGTTTAAGTGAGCATCTCAACTGTACAGAAAAGGGTTCTGGAAGGCATCAAGACAGAGAAAAAAGCGATTTCTAACTCTGAAAACGATGAAAAAATTTTTAGCATAGCAAAAAATACCTGTCCCGGAGTGTTAATGACTAAAAGAAGGTAATTTTCAGTTACGAAACGCATTTATTTGTGCAGGGATACAAATCAAGAGTAGTTTGACGAAGTGAAGTTGAAACTCTGCTGCCAGATCATATACAACAGATTGTAAAACACCCTTCTAAAAACATATATTTTGGTGTTTTTTCACAACAAATGGCACTGGAAGCGTAGTTCATTTTAAAGGCGTGATAAATCACGCCTTTATTACTCAGCAGAATTTTTTCATCCATGGAAACAATTGACGTAACATTCCAACATGATTTGGCTTCTTGTCGCAATTCGATATTGGTCCAGACTTTTTTATGTTGGAAAATAAAATAAAAGTGCTTAATTGGCCTAGTAATTCACCAGACCTAAGTCCTATTGAAGATTTATGACATATTCTTAGGAATCGCTTGGCTATGATGTGACAACAGAACAAATGATGAAAAGTGTGGTTACACAATGATGAAGTTAAAACATGTGCGCTGCGCTAGTTTATGAAGGAGTCCAAATTGACTTTAGATTTCGATCAGAAATCTCTCATCATTCCAGATGACCAAATTAAGCAGTTACCAAAAGTGGAAAAGTCGGTCGAGATTTATCTATCAGATACAAAGCTCGGTGAAGGGCAAAAGCAAAAATTAAGGAATTTATTTAATGGTTTTAACGGGCTATTTTCAGATCAACCGGGGTTACCTCATGTTTTATACCATAAAATCGATAATGGGGACAAGGGACGGGTAGTGTCGAGACCCTACAGATATAACAGGGTCAAACAAGGAATATTCAATCATCACATTGAGAAAATGTCCTATTCAATCCCCATACGCGTCACCAGTCGTTTTAACGCGCAAGAATAATGGCCTTCCTCCGGATTCTCCTGAGGCGTGTTGATTCGCGATTGATTATCGCAAACTTAATGCAATAATTAAATACCCTCGATATCCATTACCGGTGATTGATGATCTAATCACCATCATTCCGCAAACCGGAGTGATGTCCACATCGGATTTAAAAAGTGGTTATTTTCAATTAGCGATTAGTCCAAAGATATCGAGAAAACCGCGTTTATCACTCGCAATGGCTCGTTTGCACTCCTCAGAATGCCTTTCGGCCTTTCAGGGGTAGCGCTAAATTTCCAAAAAGCCATTGATATAATATTAAAACCTATTATTGGGCGTTTCGTGTCGGTTTATATGGATGATGTTATTATAACATATCCATCGTTTAATGAACACTTAGATCATTTGAATCAGGTATTTACATTGTTGAGAGACGCAGGGCTAACACTAAATAAAGAAAAATGCCACTTTGCACGTGACAAATTGAAGTATTTAGGTCTCGTAATTAGTAAAGAAGGGATCGAAACAGACAATAATAAAGTGAAGGCAATCACAGAAATGAAACCTCCTAAAAATAGCAAGGAAGTGTCAAAATTTTTAGGGATGGCGGGGTGGTATCAGAAATTTATACCCAAGTATGCAGATATATGTGAACCATTATATCGGTTAAAGAAAAAGGGGGCTAAATTTAATTGGTCGACAGAAGCACAGGATTCTTTTGATAAGATAAAACGAGCATTAACAGAGGCACCAGTTTTACAATTGCCGAATTTTACAGAACAGTTTAACTTATTTACTGATGCTTGGGGGTCGGAATTGGTGCTGTGCTTAATCAAAACCACAGACCTATTGCATTCGCGTCTAGAACCCTCAATAAAGCGGAACGAAACAATACTGTGACTGAACGCAAATGTTTGGCGGTGATATGGGCATTAAATAAGTTTAAAACTTATTTCGGATCCCTGCTGGTGAAGGTAATCACAGATCACGCCGCATTAGCAAAGCTAACGAATGGGAAAAACTTATCTAGTCAAATGATCAGATGGGCACTCAAGTTATCAGAGTTCAGCATAGAATGGGAACATCGACATGGGGTCCAAAACGTTGTCTCGGACGTATTGTCTAGGAATCCAGGAGGCAATCTGGATGGATCACAAATTTCGTGCGCAGCTCTTCCAGCCCTCGCCTTAAACTCTCGAGAACAACTCATTCGAGAGCAAAGGGAAGATCCTAAGTTAGGACACATCTATCGTTATTTGGAAAACCCAGACGATGGTTCCGTTAATGCGACTATATGCGAGAATTGGTCCCAGGATTTTAAACTTATAGATGGTCTACTCCTTTCCGCGAAATATTCTACAACTCTTGCAGAACTAAGAGTGTATATTCCTAGATCTCTTCGCGAAGCAATAATGCAAGAATTTCATGATCTGCCATTAGCAGGCCATCTAGGAAAGAGGAAGACCTATTTAAAATTACGCGACACATGTTATTTTCCATATATGAGGAAATATATATTTGAATATGTATCAACCTGTGACCGGTGTCAAAAATTTAATTACAAAAACGCGCTACCAGCTGGACGTTTAATTCCGATAGTATCGAATTACCCCAATGAAATTGTAACGTTAGACCTGAACGTTAACCTACCCCGCATCCCGACCCGAAAGATATAGATTTTTATTAGTAATAACTGATCATTTCACTAAGTGGAGTGAGCTTATTCCTTTACGAAAAGCTTCGGCCCAGGCCATAGCTAACGCCCTTTTTGAGAATTATATTTCACGTTACGGAGCTCCGATTTCTTTAATTAGTGATAACGGCCCCCAATTTATATCAGAGGTATTTGAACACTTAAGTAACAGGTTGGACATAAAACATATGAAAACGGTAACATACAGGCCACAGGCGAATTTAACGGAAAGAGTTAATCACAATTTAGTCCAGATGATAGCCTGTTTTGTAAAAGAAAATCACGAAAACTTGGACCGATTTCTTCATGAATTCGCTTTCGCGCTGCGCACTTCAGTGAACGAGACAACAGATAAAACTCCGACTGAGTTATTCTTAGGCAGAAAAATTATAACACCTTTTAGCAAATTAAAAAATGTCACAGAGGATGTTGAATATGTAGGAAGAAACATTGAGAAATTATTTGATGAAGCAAGGCAGAATATGCGGAAACCACAACAAACATTGGGGAAAATATTATAATCGGAAAAGAAGGGAAGTTAACATCAAAGTAAATAGTTTGAAGGGCCATATAGAGTGTTGGAGGTTCGGAATAACAATTTAATTATTTTAAAGAGGGGTAAAAAGGTAACAGAGTTAATATTGACCAGGTGCGTGTGTAACGTCCACGACAATCCGACACGATTAGTTCGGACAGTCATGTTGAGATACTGTATGAAGGACAGAGGTCCAGTGATAGGTCAAGTAGATCGCAACCAGGAAAATTCAAAGGATCTAGGAAAATCTCGAGTGAGCAGAATGACGGTCATAAATCAAGTAAGGGTAATGCCGGATGGGAGGATCCGAGATTGAAACGTAAAGTAGAGTCAAAAGGATCAGGTGACAGGAAAAATTTAAAAATGTACAAAATTTGCATAAAACGTTCTCTGCAGGGGTCCGAACATAGGGACCAGAAAAGACCAACCCCTGAACCAAAACAGGGGATAAAAAGAGCAATTCCGTTCTCGGTTTCATCTCGTAATCATAAATATAGAAGGCCTAATAACCCCTTCCAGGGATCACAGCCCATTGCAGGTCCTTCTCATCAACAAGATTCCAGGCAGGACAAGTCCCCTACAGTAGCGAGCAGGCACGAAGGAAGCGGACAATACAACAAGGCCCGGGAGACAAAGACAACAAAAAACAGAACCAACAGGGCAGCTGAGAGGAGACCTGTCCGGTCTAAACAAGCGACAGCAGTGAGACCTTGTCCATACTACCTACGCAGCCGAGTAAGACAACCCGAAGGATTTCCAGAGGAGTGGAGGAACATCGGAATCGACAGTATCCCACAGAACAACATCAGGAGAAGGAGCCTCAGTATGGAAGCCTTAGACGGAGATCCAGTAGATAGGAGCGAATAAAGGACAAAGAAAATATCAGGTTGTATTGTTTCTTTCTTTTCTCCTTTCGAACAAGTGGTAGGAAGAATTATTGCAATGAAGCAAGTCACGGGCGGAATTTTAATTTAAGAAGCCAAGCAAAAGTGGACACTACAATGAGTGTGTTTTTTCTTGATGAGAAAAATCATCTTTTGTATTAATTTTTTTGTATAAATATGGAGAAAACATTTGCAAGAATGCATTTGTTTACTTCTATGTATGACTTCGCTAAGATGCGATAATTCCTTTGGTTGTTTGTTTTATTGTTTTTTTTAAAAATGTTTGAAATTGTATGTATATATATATATATATGTATTTTATCTCACATCTGGTGACTTGGGACGCGGCGTAATTAGGTAGAGCTAACATTTAATACTAACAAGCGCAGCATGTATGGAATGGGAATGTTAAGGAACCAGATGCTTCCATTGATGTATATGAAATGTTATGTAAAAAATGAAGGAATTTGTATATACTATAGATGTTTGTTTTTTCACACAAAGAAATTCTCATTTCAGGGTAGCTGACCCTGAGCATTGTATAGTGAACAAAAGAAGCAAGATGCAAGTCCGAATATGTTTCTATAATATTTAAGTACACTTTTAAGTAGATTTTTAAGTAGTTAAGTAAACCACGCAGGCAGGTTTTTTACCACTTCGGTTGTTTTTCCCTCGCCTCAGAGCCAAATGGGCAGGGTGTAGGGAAATCTAATTCTGTAAATGTTACGTCCCTTAAAGTGTAGTTTTAGGTCGTAATTTTTTTCTTTCCCTTAAGGAAGGAGAATTTTTAGTTTCCGATTGGTAGATATATATTAAAGTTGTTGGGACTATAAATCAAGTCTAGGAATTGGATACGTAATTTATTTTCAGGCCGTTTGTGACCTTCGAATAAATCCCGTTCTCTTTTTGGACGGGGTTATGACGAATCTGTACAGAACGTTTCCACTAATCTTCTAAAGCGTCTTTTTGGGGAATATAAATTAGCGTTTATTCCCAATCAACTCCAAAAAGATGTACGGGATATTTAAATTAGATAAGGGATTTTTAAGTCGAGCGTTGCGAGATAGTAAGAGAGATGACGGAAGTCTATTGAGCCAGTAACTTTAAACGCATTACTAGAAGATTCAAGGAGATTAGATTCGTGAAGACGTCGGGCTGCGAGACGTACCAGAAAGCTGATATAAGCCAGCGGTAAATATAATTTACGTACGCTTAAAATAAGCGTCAGTTTAAGCGACTTAGTTAAAGTTAATGAAAATTAGGAATTCGAATAGGTGTATTTCTCGGATCTCCTATTTCGGTAAACCTTACTTGAGCTTGATTATTAATTAATTGCATTCTTAATAATTTAATTTAATATAAAGGCAAATCCCTTTAAGTGACGTAACATTATCTTATTATATGTTAGAGATTTTTTTGAGAAAATTATAATAATAAATAAATATTATTATTATTCAAAATGGCTCTTAGTGGTTCTTTGCCTCAAATTAATCTTGGTGTTCAAGGTGTGACCCAGGGGGTCATCACACTTTGACTAATTTGCATATCCCGGTTTTTCTTTTACAGCTGGTTGGAAATATACACGAATTTACAATCCACAAAGACGCCGAAGATTATTAGTGATAAAGTGCCGTACAGATCCGTCACAAAGTGTCTGACACAGTTCAACATTCTTAAGAAGATACGAGTAAATAATATATACACTCAGAAACATTGAAAATAGTGACCCAAGAAGAAAGCATCGGATTGAAATGAAATTTAATACACATAATGACACAGATGAGAGATTCACTTGATCTCAAAAACAAGCAATTAAACGAATACAGGGTGCGCAACGACTCAAATACTGGGCAACTTTAATAGCGTGTTGGACCACCTCCAGCTGCAATACATGCGGCCACACGGTCTGGCATTGAGTTGATTAGACACCTTATGTTGTCCTGAGGTAGATGGGCCCACAAATCTTGAACAGCCAACTCTAAATCATGTACAGAGTGACACGATTGCACGATTAGCTGATCCCACACGTCCTCTACAGGGAACAAATCGGGGGAGTTGGCCGGCCATGGAAGAGTCTGAAAATGACGTAGGAAGTCTTGAGCAAATCTTGCTGTATGCGGACGAGCATTATCTTGCTGGAAAAGTGTCCCTGAGAGACCATTTAGGAAAGGTCCTACATGGGGTCGAAGAATATCATCAACGTACCGTTGACCCGTCAATCAAAGTGGACCGGCTATCATAGGCTATGACCCCCCAGACTATTACACCAGCTGTGCGGGCAGTGTGACGTAGAACAGTGTGGGGGGAATTGCACCGCTCACCAGAGCGCCTCCACACCCGTTGAGACCGTGGCTTGCTTTGTCACGGGTTCGAGCCCAGTACCACTAAAGACCCGCCGTGTAGGGCAGCGATGCACGTTAAATCTGTCGAGAGCTGAAACGTCCTCCCGTTGGTGTGGTGTGGTAGTTAGGAGAGGGGGGTGCCAGCTCAGGTGTCGTCCACGTCACTTGACCATGGTTCAAAATTACGTGGTCCGTCGCCAAAAGCCCTCGTGTAGCTGAACAGTGCGACGTTAATATTCAATCAATCAACCACACCCGTTGAGTTGAGTTGAGTTTGGAGTTTTATGGCGCAAGAGCCGAATTCGGCCATACTGCGCCACGCGTTAGTTAAAATATGAAAACCATGTAAAAATACACATGAAAAATACAAGTACATAAAAATAAACGTGATATATGTGCATGCCTGTAAAAAGTCAAATTAAATATAAAAGTATAATTCTTCGGATAAAAGCAAATAGGTTTTGGTGGGGTATTTCTCCCACCAGCCTCCAGATCCGTACACGGTTATCATCTGTCCCCAAAACAAACCAGGATTCATCACTAAACACAACCTTTTGCCAATCTGTGACATTCCACATTGATCTGGCTTGGCACCACTGTAGATGCAGTTGCCGATGTTCCAGTGTTAAAGGGAGTGCACGGAAAGGGCGCTTGGATTTAAGATTTGCTTCTGCAAGGTGTCTGGAAATTGTTTGTGGAACAATTGCTACGCCTACGTCTGCTCGTATCGTTGAACGAGTCAATGTGGGGTCCACAAGTGCTTGCCGCACGATCCTTCGATCTTCTCTCCTCTTGGTCGTCCTGGTCGCTTCAGACCCGGTTTTCGGCTCTTGGGTACCTTATCATTACCACTGCTTTCAACAATTTCTAACGGAACGAGCGATCCACCTGGCCAGCAACATGGCGCGTCGACCAGCCTGCAGTTTTCATCTCGATGATCAGGCCTCTCTCAAACTCGCTTAACTGTAAGAAATGTCTTCTAGCACGTTTACCTGGCATGTTTCACTTACTAAAGTCTTCCAACAATCGGCGGGTAATTGTAACGTTTATGAATCTTCGAATTTGCGCTTTCTTATATAGCACCCTCTTCCTGATTGTAGTGCCACCTCGGCGTGTATGAGCACGCGTATTGGCACAAAACTTGGATCATTTGCATATCACATTACTTTGTACTTGTTTGCAAAGTTTCGCGATTGTACTTAGCTTCCTTCTTAGGTCGCTATTTTCAATGTTCCTGAGTGTATTATTCGAATAAATATTTTAGTGCGTATTTTTTCATACTTCGAGGTTAATTCCTGTAGCTGTTAATATAATTTTTTTAATTGTGATGAAAAAAAATTTTTCGACTTAAAATTAAACATTTACCAAGCTAATTAAATTTTCATGATTTTGTGATTTGCAGAGATGGGTAAGTCCAGAGCAGAATATATGCAAAATCCAACTCTAGTAGCTTTTTTTTACACTGGTGTGCAAAAATTAAGGACGAAGTCGAAACATTAGCATATCAGATGAACGAAGAGGCAGAGCGGACAGAAAGACCAAACAGGAGATTAAGTAAGGTAATGTACGGTAGCACATGCGCAGATATGCAGGTAGACGTAATGGGGGAGTGTCTGAGTAGTATAAAGCATGTTGTCGGTGTAAGATCAGTATTTCTGGCAAAGAAATTGCACGCCGTATAGCAGTTAAAATCACACCGAGTTGCTGTCTCAGCGAGAAATGGCGAATAATCAATCTGTTAGACGACATCTGGATGCTTTTACCCGAGGTCGAATCATTGGAAAGTTGGAGGAAGGCCGCAGTGTGACAAGTGTGGCTGCAGAGTTCGGAATTGCTCACAGCATCGTTTCACGATTTTGGAAACCATTTCAAACTACAGGAACAGCTATCCGGGGGTTCAGTAGTGGTCGTCCACGAGGAACCACACCCGCAGATGACCGGTACATTGTCTTACAGGCCAGAAGAAACAGGCGGCAGACAGCGGGAGAAATCGCTAGACACACGACACAGGCGACTGGACGACCGATATCGCGTTTTACCGTGGCCAGAAGACTGCACGGTGGTGGTCTGTTTGCACGACGCCCTGTACGGTGTGTACCTTTAACTTCTGCCCATCGGAGAAAGCGTTCTCTGTGGTGTCGGGAACACCGCAATTGGAGAGACAATGAATGGGGACGAGTACTCTTTACAGATGAGAGCAGATTCAGTTTGAGTAGTGATTCTCATCGCATACTCATCTGGAGAGAGCAGGGAAGCCGCAATCATCCCTCGAACATCATTGAAAGGGACAGGTATGGAGGTCGCGGTGTTCTCGTTTGGGGAGGCATCATGCTTGGTAGTCGTACAAACCTTCACATCTTCGACGCAGGTTCAGTCAACGGGACCCGTTATTGTAACGAGATTCTTCTTCCATATGTGCGTCTTTTTAGAGGCACTATGGGTCTGCAGTTCCTTTTCATGGACGACAATGCACCATGTCATCGCACAGTAGCTGCCGAACAGCTCTTAGAGAGTGAGGATATTGAACGTACTGATTGGCCGGCACGATCTCCGGATCTCAATCCCATCGAGCATGTATGGGATTTTCTTGGCAGCTCGTACCTTACCACCAGTAACGATTCGGGAGCTTCAATTGGCTCTGCAAGACGAATGGGCAGCAATGCCTCAACAACTCATTGACACCCTCATTCTCAGCATGGGCAGACGCTGTGAAACCTGCCTAGCAGTCAGGGGAGATCATATCCCTTACTAAAGACCGGATGTTTCTTGCTGGACACCCATCACAGGGATGTTTCAGCCTTCAGTCGCATTGCGCTCCATGCTACTTTTTCAATCAAGCTTCTTTTTATCCCTCTGATTTCTCTTTTAGTAAGTGTTGCTTACATTACACATGCCCTTACGTATTGGGGATCTTACGGTATTAAATGTGTTGATTTGGAAAGTTTTTGTACAAAGTTATATTGAAAATACCGTCTCGTCCTTAATTTTTGCACACCAGTGTATATTGTTAAAGTTAGCAATTTTTTAAAAGGTTCGAATTCTAAAACTCGATTTCGTTTTTTGACTCCACTTCGCAAATACCAGCAAGTGTTACTCAGGATAAACTTAGATCCTTAAGCTCAGTTGTCAAAGTCTCTGGGCTCGTTGTGAATGAAATCTGAGGTGTTTTTCTATGTGTAAGCTATATTAAAAATTATATTTACTGATAAGCTTCTGACAAAGTTCAACATTCTTAAAAAAATACGAGTAAGTAATATAGAATTTTTCGAAAAAATATTTTAGAGCGAGTTTCTTTTTCATACTTTGCGGTTAATTCCTGTCGCTGTAAATATAATTTTTTTAATTGTGATGAAAAAAAGTTTTTTCGGCTAAAAAAACTAATTAATTACACCGAGAATTTTGATTTTCTCTAATATTTCTAATTTTTCAACATTTACCAAGGTAATTTCGATGACGTTATTTCACAAAATTGTACCTTACTCATGATGACCGAGACGTGGTTAGGTAATGGCGAACGTCTTTCGATACCTAACTTCAATTGCTGAGTACAATTTAAACGACCGGGCCACAGAGCAGCTGGTGTTGCGAACAAAACCATTCCCATGTTGTGACTCCTCACATGGACCATCCAACCAATGGACTGGGTTTAGCTAGTCGAAAGATATTAGGGACATATGTGCGGCATATTTGAAAATGGACAAACAGTGATTTCGGTGGCCGTATACATTTCTCTGAATCAAAAAAGGGGCAAAAAATTACTCATTTTCTGCATTTTGTTCTTTTACCATATACCGAAGATGGTTCTGCTCTTTTGAAAACAAACTTTCACTCGCTTTCCATGGTTTTGAGTTGTGATTTCAACGTTAATTTCAGTTTGCCAGAAGCTGAGCCGCTTATGGCGTTTTAGACTGATGAACTAAAGCTCGAAATGAATACAAATCGAATTCAATAACTTCTTTTTACTGTATTTTTATAGTTTTGCATCCAATTTACTTAAGAAAAAACAATTAAATAATTATTTGAGTCTTATTTTAGAAAATGGCTTCCGAACCCAGCCTTATACCTTAAGTAAAGATAGTTATCTTTTCTGCCACGCCACATCCGAATCCTACACGCAAAGGAGATGACAGCAATAGTATGTAGAAACTTCTTAATTGTTGTAAATTTTATGTTACTTAAATTTATTAATTTAATTTGTTGGGAATTTTGTTCATCTGAAGATTTTTCAAATTAAAAAAACAAAAGGTTTTCACTTATAAAGCCATGTCAACTATTACAATCTACGTGTTAAATATTTTTAATTCTATTTTTTACTTCCTTCTCCTTCAGTGAATTCCATCTATGAAATATCAAAGGAAAAAGTTTCAGAAATGTTAGCACTTGTCTAATATAGGATATTCATTGTTATTTAGTTTATGTTGAAGTGAAAAAAGCAATCACTTAACCAAGAAAATATCTTAAGAAGACGCGAATCGAGGAATCAGTTGATCAGAAGTGACACAAGAGCTCGCCAAAATTTCAACTGATAAGCGGTGGACAGGACTCGACCGCACGATCAGAAAATCCCTCCCTTAGTAATTGACTGTAAGGTATAGTCCAGTTGGCACACCGTACATTCCTATCCTTTGACATGAACACTTTTATTAAAGCTTTACAAGGATACCAGGGCTGAAAAATCATTTATTTCAGCTCAAGTATGTAAGTCCTATTTCTGTTTTCGACCAAAGAAAAGGTCAGATGCTGCGATAATAACTGCGCAGGGAGCAAAGTGCGTAAATTTGGAAATTGTCGAGTTACAAGTAAGGATTCGAGAATTTACAAGGCAGTGGTGTTTTCACGTCATTTATGGAATGCAATACTACTGTGTACTAGGTGTAGACTTCAAGATGGCCATGAAAATATCCTTGGATTTTGATCAAGGAACGTTAGGGATTCGGAAATTAAGACTGCAACACGGGTGGATGAGCAGGTGGAAATTGATCTCTCCCGCACAAATTTGGTCGAAAGTCAAAAGCAGCAGTGACATGCATTGCTTAGGAGCTTTTGGGGGATTTTTTGGGGTAAGCCGGACTTAACGCATGTGTTATATTATAAGATTGATACGGGTGCTAATCCGTCAATGGCGTGGAGACCAGAGTTTCTGATTTCTCGGCTTTTTCCATTCCCGGTATTTTCCGGGAAATACCGGGAACGTATAATTGAAATTCCAGAAATTCCCGGGAATACATCAAATTTTAAAAAAATGAGTACATGTTATATTTAATTGATATCAATAATAATTATATAAAGTAAGGATACACATATAAATTACAAAATTTATACTCATTTATACATTAACAGCTAAAAAAGTATAAAATAGTTTAATTATTCCTTTTTAAAGTGTGATTTCAGTAAACATAAATAATGTATGCTTTTTTTTCACTTAGCCCAGTTCTATGCTTTAGCATGAATTAGCTTTAGTATGCTGTATCAGCTTCTGCTGATGTCTAAAAATTAGTTATTAAAGCCTCACTCAGTTTCTTGTTTGAGGATTGATTTTCAATTATATATTTCTTATCCAATCCTGAATCATTTATTTTTCTAATGTTGCTACTAAGTGATAAATATTAATAAATACTTGAACATTTATTTGCTACTGGTTTATCACGTAAGTTAAAAATATGAAGTATATGGTAATTTTAAGAGATATTATTTGTGTAACTGATTTCTTGCTTATGAAACTGCTATATTTTTGTTACATAAAAATAACTAAATATCAATGTAAGAATCTCACACGAAAGTTTTGTTTTAAAAAAATGGAAAATAAGAAAAGTTGTGAGATTTTTCTAAAAATATTCTCCACCAAACAGTTTAGGGGCTCATTCCCTATATCCAAAAGTATCCGGGGAGGGTTAAAATAGCAAATTAAATAATTAGCAGTTTTAAGTGTAAGTACCTACTTTTTATTTGCGTAAATCAAGGTATCAAAATTTTATTCGGTTAGTCATGCTGGTAGCAAACGAAATGATGTTCCTTTAAGACTACATGGTACCCTTTTTCAAAAAATTATTTTGGAGACAAAAATATTAAAAGTAATTTATGTATTGTTTTCAGACTATATTATTAAACTGATTCTTAAAATAAAAAGTCAATTTAACAAGCCCTTATTTTAAAATTTAAAAAAATTTAAAATTTTTGAAGTTTTTTTAAACTTTTATAAAATACACAATTTTTGAAATTTTTTCATTATTTTGAGTGATTTATATTTCTGAAATTATTGTAAACAAAAGTTAGTATGGATTTGAAAATCAGTTTTTTTGTTGAGTTTTAATAATTATTTTTCTAGCAAAACCTGTAAAAACACGAAAATTTTAAAAATATTAACTTTAACAATTTTTAAAAAAATAAGTAGAGATTCCAGATTTAAATCCATACTAACTTTTGTAGAACACACATATCTAAGTATATATAAAAAATTTCAAGCGGCTAATCTCTGAAACAGCTGGACCAATTTTTACGAAACTTTCACTGGCAGTTAACTAATATTATACGAAATAACTTAGGCTACTTTTATTATAGAATAAAATTAGGGTTCCGATAAAATAAAATTAAAACCAATGAAAGAGTGAGCAATATCCCAATAGCAAATATGGATTATTTATTTCAATAGGGATTATTTTTATTCAATAGGGACTATTTTATTCCACGATTTCTAGCATTTATATCAAACTTTTTTCTTTGATTAGGATGCTGCCATTCGCGACATTTCCCGTTCATGTCTTGATCCTAATGATTTTACAGTCCTTAACTTCATTGTGAAAGGTCATGCGTCCCTTTCACTCCCTTCCTTGCGGCTTCGTTTGTGTTCGCGTTTCACCCTACTTGCTACTTACACCTATTTTGATCTTTAAGATTTTAATCCTCACCCCATCGACAGTGTCAAAGGTCATGCGTCCCTTTCACCCCTTGCTCAACAAAAAGCAAAGAAAAAAATAAAACAAAAAAGAAACATAGATTCACAAAGTAGAAGAAAAGTTTTCGTAAACTCTGCGAAGTGAATAAACACTTTTTTGTTAAATTTCACGTGGACGAAGTCGCGGGTAACAGCTATTTAAGATAAAGTAAATGTCTCAGAAAGTAATATTAACGTGTTACACATCCAGATACAAATTATGTACACTATTTTAAGCGTTTATTACACAAAATTTCTAACAATGTGTTTCTTTTGCTGAGCAGGTAGGTGTTTAAAAAAATCGACCCACAAGAAAGTTACGGCGTGTCATAAATAATAATAATTAGTAATAATAATAACAATAAATCCAGCTATTATTTCAGCTTAAGACTTAAAATTTAGCGAAAATGGTTTTTTTCCTTTAGATGAGATATGCAAAAAGCTCTTTTTTTTGCTTAATTTACAATTCACGTAAAATTAACTCATTAAAATTGCATTGTTTAATTTTTAAATTCCCTCGTGCCAAGAACGGGTATACCAGCTAGTGTATATATGTATATATATATATATATATATATATATATATATATATATATATATATATATATATATATATATATATATATATACATTGTACATGGTGTCCCAACTGAGGGTTTTTAAACTTTCGAGTATTATTGGATACACTGAGCTGACATCGAATCTCATAGAAATGCGTGGGAATTCTTTTCTGGTGATATAGTATAGACATCAAACCCAAGAAAAAAGAGGAAAGTGTGAGAGAAAGAAAGTAAAATATAATTAAGAAAGAAGTAAAGAATAATTTAACAAAAACATATATTTGAATGTGAAAGAGAAATGAAAATAGACATAATGAACGAAAATATGAATAAAAATATATAACAGAAAAGTAATAATAATTGTATGTTTCTGCTATGGGAAAAATGGGTGATTAACGTGATATAGATAAACCGATGAAAAATTTAATTATGATAAATTTATTCACAAAATACTATCATAAATAACATATATTTTGATGCCTTCAAGTGGAAAACAATTAAATCATTAATACAGAGGAATAGATATAATACTATCTAACATTACTGTAATACATATGTAATATACACTCATGTCCATAAATTAAGGATAATTCAGAATCACACAGAAGTTGAACACTAAAATAAAAATTTCACCTGTAGAATTATCACACACATCTTGAAGAAGATTATGCAAATCGCAGGAAACCACCAGATGGCGCGGATAGTACGTCACAATGATGAGAGTGTAAGAGAGGGGTATATAAGGAATGGTGGCAAAGAAGTAAAATTGTTCACAAGCGCTTTAAAAGCCTTTCAGTGCAATAACCGCATAGTTATGGCACAAAGGAAGCATTTGGATGATTTTTTAGGTGGTAGAATTATTGGATGACTGGAATGTGGACGTACCGGCTGGAAGTATCCGAGGAACTTGGAATCGCCCAGAGTGTCATCTCCAGGTTTTGGCAACGATTCCAAGATGATGATAATGTGAGTAGATGTTACAGCACAGGGGTCGCCCCCGAGTTACAACGCCGAATGAGAACAGGGTATATATATATATATATATATATATATATATATATATATATATATTTGGCAGTTACTGCCAAAAGAAACAGACGGAGCACAGCATCAGACCTGTGTCGTCAACTCTCTTCAGCTACTGGTACGACAGTTTCAAGGCAGGCCGTGTACAGACGCTTAGGGCACATTGGTCTATATGCCCGTAGGCCTATCAGATGTGTTCCACTTACCGCAACTCACTGTCGCCAGGGATTAACCTGGAGTTGAGAGCATGCATTGTGGACACCACAACAGTGGTCTTGTGTGATGTTTTCCGACGACTCCAGGTTTAGTTTGCAAACTGATTCTCGCCGGACTTTAATATGGAGAGCGCCAGGTACCCGTTACCACCAAGAGAACACCATTGAACGACACCGTTACGGTGGTGCAGGATGGCTCATTTAAGGTGACAGAACACCTCGAAAACTCAATTTTTGGTCAATATATCGATTTTTCGTTTTTTTGTTCTTATATTAAAATTCAATCTTTTATCTTTGTAAATATGTTAAAATTTTGTTTCTATCTTAATTAGAAGCCGAGAGTTACAGCTTTTTCAATATTACTTAATCATAAATTTCTCGGACCCGAAATAGTTTCTGCTAACCGGAAGTGGCCGAATTGTTTGTTTACGTTTCTCTTTCATAAAATATGACATGAAATATTATAATTAATATACAAATATTTAATCAGAAATTAAAATAGAACATTTAAGAATAAATATAAATGTATTTGGAAATACAGTTTTCCTTTTTTATGTGTAAAACCTGGCAGCAAGTTTGTTGTTTTGACTTTGTTTACATATGCGTTTGATTTTCATGCTGAAAGAATTGACAGCGTAAAAAAGTTTATTTGATTGTTTTATTCTGCTTTATTTTAACTTAAAAATGGTTAAAAGTATTGCTAGAAAGCGCAAGCGGCAATTTTATGGTAATAAATTCACAAACACTTCGAAAAAGAATAGCACTTCAGCAGTTCCTGAATGTACTGCTAGCTGTTCAAAGTTGGGAAAAGAGAGTTTCTCAACTGCAGAAGAAATGCCTGGTCCTGTGTTTGGTAACAGAATCGTTGACCTTGAACTTATTGTGGAAGCTTTTGCTCTACTTTGCTGCCCAAAATGTTTTGCTGAAAAAGTAGAACTATTCGAGGATTCCAGATATGAATTGTGCTCCCATTTTACACTAAAATGTAAGTGTTGTGACTTTTTTTTTTGCATTTGCTTCATCAAAAAAGTTGTAAATGCACCTGTCATAAATACCAGGTTAGTATATGGTATGAGGCAGATAGGCAAAGGTTTTGCTGGGGCATTTAAATTATGCTCAACATTAAATTTGCCTCGACTAACCAAAACTGCTTACAAAAATCAGGAAGCAAAGCTTTTAAAAGTGGTTCAGGAAGTAGCTGAGGAATCCATGATAAAAGCTGCTACTGAAATTGTGGAGAAACAACAAAATCTCTCATCCGATATTGTAAAATGTGGCATATCGGTGGATGGCACATGGCAACGAAGAGGCTATACATCTATGAATGGCTGTGTTGCTGCAATATCAGTTGATACTGGTAAGGTGTTAGACATAGAAGTTATGTCGTCCTACTGTCCAACATGTAAGAGACTTCAGACTATACCAAGAAACTTTGAATATGAGTCGTCAAAAGCCGACCACATATGTCAGTGTAATTTCACAGGCTCTTCATCAAAAATGGAAATTGTGGGGGCTTCCCGAATATTTCTTCGATCTGAAAAAACCGCAGACTGCAATACACTCAATATTATGGGGATGGCGACTCAAAAGCTTTCATGAGTGTGAAAGACACTTACGGATTAAACAGTGTGACCAAGTTTGAGTGCATTGGCCATGTGCAAAAGAGAATGGGGTCGCGTTTGAGAAAACTAAAACTAAAGGACTGTCTGGTAAAGGCAAATTAACTGATAATTTTATTGACCGACTTCAAAACTATTACGGAATTGCTGTTCGCAGCAATGTCGGTAACTTAACTGCCATGCAGCAAAATGTAATTGCTGTGTTATATCACTGTGCATCAAGTGATAAGAAACCGATGCATGGTCAATGCCCAATAGGGAAAGAAATCTGGTGTTATTTTCAGCGGGGGGTGGCAAATGGAACAAAATGTTCCACAAAATATGCTGGTTTATCAAATGATGTTTTAAATAAAATTATACCAGAATATTTAGAACTATGCGACAAACAAATATTAAGTAAGTGCTTGCATGGACGCACGCAAAATGCCAACGAGTGTTTTTATGGAATAGTTTGGCAAAAAGTACCGAAGAAAGTATTTGTTTCGCTCAAAACAATTAAATTTGGGGCGTATGATGCTATTATACACTTCAATGAAGGATTAAATGGGTGTCTAAAAGTTTTTAATAAAATGAATATTGAAAATCCTGTGGTGTTTACCTTACGGGGATATAAACATTTAGATAAATGCAGAATCCGTGAATCAATTCATGATGCAGACCCCAAAACAAAGAAAACAGGAAAATTTTAAAGAGCACTTGAAAAAAAAAAAAATTAGTGTTTTAGAAGTCAAAGATGGAAAGAATTATAAATCTGGTGCATTTTAATAAGAAAAAGTAAGTGTTTATCTTGTAATCAGAATAGTTTAATGTTATTTTGTCGTTTTCTCAAAATGAATTTTTTACATTTTTCTTACCGCAAAACACAATATCTCAAAAAAAGTTATGCTTGAATGATATAAAATTTTTATATGTATGTTTTTTAAATACTTATACAGGGAATAGAAGATTCATAAGATTTTATGTTGAGTAGAAATTTTTTTATATAGCAATAAATTAAAAATTACAATAGCTTTTAAGAAAATTTCAACGTATAGAAGTTCGAAACACAATAAGTTCCCACGTAATGGTCATATTACAAAAATAAGAGTCTATTCTCTAGATAAGGTTGTATGCTATATTATTCACACAATTTACAAAATGTCAATATATTTATTTTATTTTCAATTATCATGTTTTGCGTAAAATCTTATTTTTGCTTATTTTTTTATAAAATACCCATTTGACAGTAAAAATGTGCACTAATAAAACTTTTCTTGGGTGTTTTTCTAATTTTAGAGACACATAAGGTCATAAAATATGCATTTACTGGCAAAATTCAGGTTAATTCAAAAAATTTTCTTCAAAAGTGTATAAACATTTAGATAGATGCAGAATCTGTGAATCGATTCATAACGCAGACCCCAAAACAAAGAAACACAGAAAATTTTTAAGAGCACATTAAAAGAAAAAAAAATAGTGTTTTAGAAATTAAAGAGGGAAAGGATTATAAATCTGGAGTATTTTAATAATAAAAAAAAAAAAAAAAAAAAGTAAGTGTTTTTCTTGTAATCAGATAAGTTTAATGTTATTTTTGTCGTTTTCTCAAAATGAGTTTTTTCACATTTTTTCTTACCGCAAAACACAATATCTCAAAAAATTATGCTTGAATGAAATAAAAATTTTATATGTATGTTTTTTAATACTTATACAGGGAATAGACCTTTCTTAAGAGTTTGTGTTGAGTAGAAATTTGTTTATATAGCGATAAAATGAAAATTACAATAGCTTTTAAAGAAAATGTCAACGTATAGAAGCTCGAAACACAATAACTTCCCACATAATAGTTATATTACCAAAATAAGAGTCTATTCCCTAGAGAAGGTTGTACGCTATATTATACACACAAACACACACAATTTACAAAATATCAATATATTTATTTTATTTTCAGTTATGTGTTGCGTAAAGTCTTATTTTTGCTAATTTTTTTTTTATAAAATACCCCTTTCACACTAAAAATGTATACTAACAAAAATTTTCTTGGGTGTTTTTTTCTAATTTTAGAGACCCATAAGGTCATAAAATATGCATTTACAGGCAAAATTCATGATAATTCAAAAAATTTTCTTCGAAGGTGTTCTGTTACCTTAAAGAGAAATTATTCTTGGTTCCAGAACTGACCTGCATGTTCAGAGTGTAACGATGACAGGCCACGTTTATCGGGATGTCATTCTGGAACAGCATGTACCTTTGTTTCGGGGCGCCATGGGTGCTGAATTTCTGTTTATGGATGACAACGTCCGTCCTCACCATGCAAACATTGTAAGCGAATGCCTTCAATTTGGAGGATATCACCCGTATGGATTGGCCAGCATACTCACCGGACTTGAATCCAATAGAGCATGTGTGGGATATGCTTGGCCGACGAATTGCAGCCCGTCAACCCCCTCCCACCTGTCTACCGGAACTTTGGAGGGCATTACTTGATGAGTGGTGTAATATTCCCCAAGATCAGATTGATAATTTGATACTCAGCATGCCTAGGCGTTATAAGGCCTGTATTGCATCGTCCGGGAGACATACTCCGTATTAACCATCATACTAACCATGTTATACTGTTTTTTGTAAATAGGTTATTTTTTGAAATTTGCTCCAGAGAGTAAAAATCGCAATTTTTATTAATTATGTCAAACATATAGCATCTTTTTTGCTCTTTACCTTTTGTTTAATAAATAGACTTTATAAATAAGTCAAATTTGTTTTGCTTCTGTCTCTTTCTTTGCCTGAACTTCATTATCCTTAATTTATGGACATGAGTGTAGAATATTAGATGTAATAGAATACTAAAGAAATTTAATTAGCACGAACTAAAATAAAAAACCATCTAACAGATAAAACAGGTCCCCTTTGAAATAATCAATAATCAACAATAGTACCAAATAACACAAATAATAAACCATGTGTTGCTTAAAAAATTATTTAAACAATACTATATTATAATATCTACACTATTAAAATTCGTAGGTAAACAAACATATCTATGTATATATCCCAATTTTCTCAAGAACCACAAGACGCAGAAACTAGCAGAAGGTATCAAAATTTAGGGAATGATCCGAGGAATCCGCTTTGACCATTTATATTCCGATATTCCAATTAGTTAAAAAGTTATTAATTAAAAACACAAAAATCTTCCGATATTTTAAAGATTATTTTACCGTTCTTACCGAAGGAAAGCGTGGCATGGTTGATTAAGGCGCTGCTTTTTAAAACGGCAGTTCCCAGGTTCGAACCGGAAGAGGAATAACGAAACGGGATATCGAAAAAATAAATTTTTATTTTAAAGGTATTAATCATCAAAATTTCGGGAATTTGAAGTTTTATCTACATTATAAATATTGCAGATACAATAAAAGAAATATCTTTTTAAAAAATACTTACGTAAAGAAATGTTTAAAACTATTTCAAAATAAACTTAGAAATTACCTTCTTTTTTTAATTTATGGAATGGTTCGCTATTTTTTTTAAATAAAAAACATTCAGGCAGATTTTCTCTTTCTATGAGTATAACACATTCTTAACAATTCAAACTAATTTCACTGTAAATGGTTTTCATTACCTATTTTTTTATACGTAATCTGTACAAAGATTGATAAAATATCTTAAAAATTACGGTTAAAAAAATGTGTTTTTCAACTTTTATTTCTTTCGCGATAAATTAAATAATTCTAATTACATTCTTTATTTTTGTTTCATACTTTTTGATTACAACCTTTTATTCACATTTATTATGTAATTATGTTTAATGTCTGGATGATTAGCGATTAATTATTTGCAATTAAAATATTCAATTGTAGCTGTGTGATCCGAGGAATCTGTTTTGACCATTTATACTCCGATATTCCAATTAGTTAAAAAGATATTAATTAAAAACCTTAAAACGCATTTATTATGCACGTGGCGCCATCTGCGGAGAATCGGAAAGATCATTTATTTAGAACAATATTATACGTAATCTGTACAAAGATTGATAAAATATCTTAAAAATTACGGTTAAAAAAACAATATCCCTCTTTCAATTTAATTACTTTACAATTTTTTTTAATTTTTGGAACTTCTTTTTTTTCAGAAGTTTTTAAAACACGATCTAATAATTTTGTAATTTTGAAAATTTCTGTTCCATACATAAACTATTCTTTTTTTAAAAAAATGTACTTTTGAGTTTCCGGTGGCTGCAAAATTAAACGAAAAAAATTGCCTAAAATGTCAGTAATAATTAATTAATTATAATTACATTCTTTATTTTGGTTTCATACTTTTTGATTACAAAAGCAATCGTTTCAATAGCTATATGTAAATTTTTCTTTTATTTATTACTTATAGAAATTTGATTTTAATAAATATATATATGTTTTTTCAAAAGGATTATTTCTATTATTTCATTACTAAAGGAATTCTTTGTTAATAAAAAAGTACATCGTACATTATTATATGATTACATTATTTATATGATGTTTGAAAACATTAATATAAAAATGAAGCCCGAAAAAAATCTTTTACTTTAACGAATAACGAAATGATATATTAAAAAAAAACTACCTTTATTTTAAAGCTCAATTCAATACTGCTCCCCGAAGGAAACGACGGGGTGATTGTTAAATAGGCTGCGCTTTATGAAACGGCAGTTCCCAGGTTCGAAACTGAGGAGGCAGAAACTTTCCATTTCGCATTACGCTACTTTTTAAAGCTTTACTCTTAGCATCAGAATCTATTTCTTTTTATTATTGCTTCAGATTAATAATTTTTTTTAATTCTAACGCAATATTTTTTTTTATAAGTCACACATCGAAATTTGAAGCTTTATCTTATCTGTGAGAAGGAGGGGAAGATAGAACAATAATTTTACACTAAAAAGAACCGTGTTCGGGCTATAGAGAGGGGAAAGAAACCTGTCTTAAATCAAAAATAAGTGGAAAGGAGCAAATTTCGAAAAAGGGAAATTTTTTGATATAATTTTAGAAATCACTCACATTGGGCGCGTACAAACACACACACAGAAATGCTGGTGTCCCGAGAAAAATAGAAAGCCCGAACAACGCTGGACTAAGCGGTGGAGAGGGGGGAAGGGTGGAAATCATTTTGAAAATGAATATTAGAAGTTCTGATTTTGTGAAAGAAAGGAGAAATTTATATAACAGTAGTGATAGCCCGTGCAACGCCGGGCCATGCAGCTATTTCGAAAAAGGGATATTTTTTGACACAATTTTAGAAATCATTCACATTGTGCACGTACAAACACACACACACACACAGAAATGCTGGTGTCATGAGGAAAAGAGAAAGCCCGAGTAACGTCGGGCTAAGCGGTGGAGGGGGGGAAGTCATTTTGAAAATGAGTATTAGAAATTCTGATTTTGTGAAAGAAAGGGAAATTTATAAAATTAGAGATAGCCCGTGCAACGCCGGGCCATGCAGCTAGTAAAGAATAATAATGATATAAATAAAAGTTTAAAAAAAGTTAAAAACCACCAGATTTGTACATAGGACCTAATTTTTTCTCAATTTTAAGTTGACGCAATTTAGAAAGGTTTATTTTTTGCTGCGCGACTTCAAAATTTGCGGATTTTATTTTCTTTCTGTGAAATAGGTTCTCCTATAATCAGTAAAGAATGCTAAATGTTCAGACGATAAACTTGTTGCAAGGCAATTAATATCCTGAAATGTTTTTAGAGCTTTTAATGTTCCAACATTAAATTCAGATATTGCAATCAACACACGACTCCTAGAAGCTGAATTTTCTTTGGAACATCTGTTCCATATCATCGAATGCAATGCTTCATTAGAATTTTGTGTCCGACCTCTGACACACCTGCTTAATAATTCAGATGAAGCTAATCTTTGATAAATCGGCAAGAATTTGGGCAAGTATTCTTCATTGATTGGTGTTTTTACCCAATCTTTGTGAAAACCTGGTTTCTTGCCACGTGCCAATGATGATTGGTAAAAACGCCATGAATCTATACCAGAAGGGCACTTTTTATGTTGTGGCTTCTGGTCTGTAGAGATGCAATGAAATAGGGTAGCATAAACTGCAGTGTTCATCTCCTCTACATCACCTTTTTATTTGTGTATGGCATTAGTGTAGTATCTAGTTAGCTTTTCTTATTGTCTCTTCTTTCAAACTACCGCGTTTCTTCCCTCCCAAAGTTACACCTTTCACTCGCCAATCTTTAACCTTCTGCCTCAAAGCTGTTCCTAACCTTTTACTTACATGGTTGATACATTCTTCTTTTTAAATTTGTGTCTCACTTCCATACACATTCCTTTCTTTTAATTCTAAGAAAGACTTAGAATCCCCATCAGAGAGCAAGGTTGTGTCCCGGAAGCCAATGCTCTCAGATCTTTCCCATAATTTTATAGCTGCATTTACTTCCATTGCACCAGATGATCCAACATGTGTTGCACTACAAACATCCTGATGTCCTTCATACCAAATACGAAATTCAGCACTGTCTTTTTCAAGTGCAAATTTTGTCTGCTCACATTCTCCACACCGTTTTGACATTACTTCATAGTCTATCACGAAGCCAGTCAGCAAGTCAATAACACATCCTACTCCGATGTTTGACGTATGTCCTCTTGTCAACCAGCTTCCATCTCGTATGACACTCCAATATCGACGATATCTTTATCAATCTTTGAGCTATACGCCTCTGACATTTTTACGAACATCAAGCAACAGCTGATTTGTCCCTACGAGATATCAATTCAGAACTTTTGCCTTATAGGAATTAAAAGTTTTACTATACATTATACTTAAATTCATGTGCATGCAGAATTTTTCCAATGCCGAGTAGCCAAGTCCCAAACTTAATATACCTTGCACTATTCTCATATTTACATCAAATGGAGCATTAAAAAATTTATTCTTGCTAACATTTGATGATATTTGATGCAATTTAGTATCAACCAACTGTTTTGAAGAACATATTTCATTTTGAGTAGGTCACAATTAACACATACAACATTCATTTCATATGCAAATCCATTTCTTTGAGCAAAGCAAAGTTTTAAAGAAGCAAATATTGCATAAATGATTTGTAAACAAATTACTTAAACATTCAGTATCCACTATAATGTAATTTCGAACATCACTGAAATGTTTACTTTTACCTGTAGTATTCGTTTTCAAAACATTTGTATTTTGAATTCTTGTAGTTATATCTCAGCTAAAGGCTGCTTTTTAGAATTGTCATTTTTAGAAGTACTCCATCGCTTAGAAATATTGCTTCTCTTTGCAAGGTGCGAAAGTTTTGTCCTTGGCATTTTCTTAACAGAAAAAAACTTAACTTAAACAAAGTTACAAAGCTTATAAGTTTAATAAATTATATGCTTATTTGCAGAATAAATATTGGTCTTGAGAAAAACCTTTTTTAAATCAAGTTTAGTTAAGTAACTATAAGAACACCAAAAACTCAAAATATAAACAAACTGAAACGATTTTAGTAGTGAAAGTTGAAGTTAATAACCACTTCTCTGCAAGTATCGATTTTCTTCAAAAATATTAGTAATTAATTAAAGTTAAAAATGGAAAAATGCTTTAAAATGAAACCAAAAATAACCACACACCCTCAGCTGTCAAATTTAGTGACTGACAATACTCAGAAAACTTCAAATATCTTAAAAACTAATTGGTTATTAGATCTTAAATTTGGGGGCAAGATTCTCAATCGTATGGGCTACAGGAAAATGCAAAAAAAATTTTCTTCGATAAATTTGTCATTTTTAGGGTAATGTGTAGTCTTAAGAACTACATCCTTTTATTTAGCGAAGTGACGTCAACAAACAGACAAGAACTGAACAGGTCAAATAGGACTCTTTCCTACGACAAGCTGCGAAAATTCTCCCCAACCCCTACATCTCTTATTACACTCTAACCCCACTACTGGAGGACCTTTCCAAGGAATTTGTGGTAAATGATCGCAAATTGCTGATAGCTAAAATTTATATTGGAGGTTGAAATCCATACAGTTAAAACTCGCTACATCAGATTATTTCAGCTCCTTGTCGTTCCCGAGAATTCCCGGGAACGAAGTATCATTCCCAAGAATACAAAAAGTATGAAAATCTTAGGATTTCTCGGGTTTCCGGGAAAGAAACCCTAGTAGAGACCTTATATGTATGATAGGGTGAAGTAGGAGATGATAAACTATCAAGTAAATAAAATGCTGGCTTATTCAGTATCCATATGCGTCGCCAGTAATGCTGTGCCACGAAAATAATGGACTACCTTCCGAGTCACCTGAAGCTTATTGGTTTGCGACAGACTACCGTAAATTAAACGCAAAAACTAAATATTCCCGTTACCCACTGTAACTCATAGATGATGCAGTTACGAATATCCCCTATACTAAAGTCATGACGACGCTCGATTTTAGGTTGGAATATTTTCAATTAGCGGTTAATCCCAAAGATATTCCGGCATGTGTCACCAAAAGTGGTGCATATGCATTTACTAGGATGTCATTTGGTTTTTCTGGAGTGGCTCCGAATTTTTAGAAGACGATTGACATTATCCTGAAGCCAGTAACAGAGAACTTTGTGTTTTTTTGGATGATATGATTTTTGCGTCACAATCATTTGACCAGCATGTTTAACATCTGAGGGAAGGTTTTTGGTTGTTGCAGAAGCCCGGTTTGATGTTGAATCAGAAGTAGTGCTGTTTTGCGTGTAAAAAGCTCAAATATTTAGGTCTCGTTATTAGTCATGAGGGTGTTATGATGAAACCTCCGAAGAATGCCCGAGAAGTAGCAAAATTTCTTGGTATGATGGAGTGGTATCAGAAGTTTAGTAAGGGTTATGCGACATTGTGTGAACACTTATATCAGTTAAAAAGGCAAAGAGTTAAAAACTTGAATGGTCAAAGGATTCATAGAAAACATTTGAGGAGATAAAGAAAGCAGTCACAGAGGCCCCAGTGTTGATGTAACTAGATTTTAAGAGTGAGTTACATACGGATGCGAGTGCCTTAGGGATTGGTGTGGTGTTGGCGCAGCAGGGTAGACCTATTGCATACACATCCAAAACATTCAGCAGGGCTGAAAAGAATTATTGCGAACTTGAAAGAGAATACTTGACATGGGGGGGGGGGGCGTTACAGAAGTTTAAGACTTATTTCGGTCAGTTATTGGTTAAGGTAATTACGGACCACGCGTAGCGTTGATTAAGTTAACAAATGGGAAATACCTTTCAAGTAGGATGGTGCGTTAGGCACTTAAGTTGGTGGAATATAATGTTGTGAGGTAACATAGGCCAGGGAATTAGAATGTATTGGCAGATCTGTTGTCGAGAAATCCGGTTGAAAGTACAACAGAATCGTGAATCTCTCGTGCAGTTATTAGATCTTAAGTGTTGTCGTCTAGATAACAACTTATTGAGGAGCAAAGCATGGATCCTGAGTTAAGTCCTGTTTACAGGTATTTGGGGAATCCAAATGATAGCTCAGTAGATTTGAGGGTTTGTGATAATTGGTCCCAAGACTTTAAATTTAGTGACGTATTGCTTTTCTATTCTAAATATTTGTCGCCATTAAAAGAACTTAGAGTTTACATACCAAAATCTCTTAGTCTTGATGTTCTACACGAGTTCCATGACAATCCTACGCAGGGACACTTAGGTAAAAGAATAATTTACTTTAAGAGGAAAAACTTGTACTATTGTCCTTATTTACCGAAAGTTATTTATGCATCCGTTTCAACCTGCGTTATATATCAGCAGGTAAATTATAAAAATGCGTTACCAACTGGTCAATTAATTCCAATAGAGAGGCTAAATTGTTCCTTTAAGTAAAGCCTCGACTAAGGCAATAGCTAATGCCCTTTTTAGGTATTATATTTCGTGATATAGAGCTCTTATTCAGATGATTAATCATAATGATCCCCAATTCATATCCGATATTTCTGAAGACTTATATCGCAATTTGAATATACGCCACATCAAAACGGTCTCTCGTACAGACCACAGTCTAATCAGACAGAAAGGGTAAATAGAGCCCTATTCAGATGACTGAAAGTTATGTTGAAGGTAATCATGAGACTTGGAATCGATTTCTCAATCAATTCGCGTACGCTACCCGCACGGCGGTACATGAGACGACAGGAAAAATTCAGGTGGTATTATTTCTGGGTAAAAAGTTAACGTTGTTTCAAAAGTTAATAATGGTATCAGAAGGTTCAGATTTAGTGTGTAAAAATATAGAGAAATTGTTTGAGGAAGCGAGACAGTGGACAAAGATACAGCTATGCAAATGGGCAAAATACTATAATAGAATGAAAAGGGAATCAAATATTAAAGGGAATGACAAAGTGTTGCTAAAAACGCAACTTATCATCTCGGCGAATAAGAAGGTTGTGGGAAAATTCCAACTTAAATTTGATGATCCGTATGAGGGGATTCTAGTTTAAAGAAAAAGTGAAAAAGTGTGGTGGTATGGAA
Organism: Trichonephila clavipes; assembly: GCA_019973935.1. Taxonomy (NCBI): domain Eukaryota; kingdom Metazoa; phylum Arthropoda; class Arachnida; order Araneae; family Nephilidae; genus Trichonephila; species Trichonephila clavipes. The sequence goes on from BMAU01021309.1 coordinate 397,508, forward strand.
AGAGGGTTCACCTCTAAGGGGGTCAATGTAGATCAAGTTTGAATTTATCTCCCGAGTGATAGTAGTGAGGTTGAAGTCGAGACAAGCAGGTCTAGTAATGATGGGTCCAAAAGGGCACAGGAGAGTTGAGATAGGGGGCAAGCAAAAAAATGCAGATCATAAGCAGGGAGTTAAGAAAAAAAGTATACAATGCCATTTTCCAGTTCTTCCACAATTAGTAACAAGAGTGGAAATTGTATTAATAAAGGAACAAGAAAGGAGGAATGATCGAGGACTTCCAATAGAAGAACTCTGGAACGAGTATATCTGAAGAGATCTCCACCATCTTCTCTGCAATCCGACAGGGTAATGAAGAAGACGCTAAGAGGACGTGGCTACATCCAGAGGAGGATCAGCGACAGCAGGCAGAGCAAGGGAAGAAGCCGTATCCTATCAGAAGTAGAGTGGGCTCAAGAAAAAGACGAGGAGAAGAGACAACAACAATGACAAGGAGGGAACTCCCCTCACCAAGCCCTATAACCTACGCAGCAGAGCGGACAACAGGAAATAGGGGTTATCGTCGCCAGAAGAAAGGCAATTTGTCTTAGACCGTTGGGAGCAGACAGTCATCCAGAGAACCCCCAGTTTGGAATTGGAAGGAAGTGACTCGTCGTGGACTCCATGAAAGAATGCCATGTTGTATTTATTATTATTATTTCTTCTGACAAGCAGTCAGGCCATTTTTTCAGAAAGTCAAGTCGGGGTCAATAAGCATTTTTTTAACAAAAGTTGTTTACCAAGATGGGTGCATTTTCCTAAAGCTGAAGCCTACTTTTGTGTAAATTTTCTTCCAAAATGTAGAAATCATTCGTTGGTAACAATTGTTTGCTATAAAAGTGATATGTCTAGTAGGTGAGAATTTCTTGAGTTGTTTGTATACTGTATTTGTTCAATTGTATGTATGCATTGTATGTATGTGAGTAGAATCTAGTTTGGGACGCTGCGTAAGTAAGGAAACTAACATTAACACTTACCGCGCAGCGTCAAAGGAGGGGAAGCTATTGTTGAAAGACCAGATAGTGTACATAATGCTGAAATATATATTTATAGTTGATTAGTGTTAGAAATACCGTAAAATCCAGCGCATAACACGCACTTTTAACACAAACAATAGGATCGAAATTTAAGAGTGCGCGTTATACGCCGGGTATAAAAATGAGAGCTTAAAAATGAAAGAAAATGAGAATAGAAAAACATTAGACATCTACATATATAGAAATACTGTTTATTTAAAAGAAATGAGATTCCTTATGAACTTAAATGGTTGTATTTCTAGAAGTATATATTTATTTCAAAACTCTGCAATAATACCTCGAATAAATTATTTCAAAACATACAAACATCGCATCCAAGTTTCTTCGTAAAAAAGGGGGTGCGCGTTATGCGGTGAATGTATCGAAAAATTGCAGCTCTAAAGTATGGGTGCGTGTTATACGCCGGGTATAAAAATGAGAGCTTAAAAATGAAATAAAATGAGAATAGAAAAAACATTAGACATCTGCATATATAGAAATACTGTTTATTTAAAAGAAATGAGATTCCTTATGAACTTAAATGGTTGTATTTCTAGAAGTATATATTTATTTCAAAACTCTGCAATAATACCTCGAATAAATTATTTCAAAACATACAAACATCGCATCCAAGTTTCTTCGTAAAAAAGGGGGTGCGCGTTATGCGGTGAATGTATCGAAAAATTGCAGCTCTAAAGTATGGGTGCGTGTTATACGCCGGGTATAAAAATGAGAGCTTAAAAAATGAAATAAAATGAGAATAGAAAAAACATTAGACATCTACATATATAGAAATACTGTTTATTTAAAAGAAATGAGATTCCTTATGAACTTAAATGGTTGTATTTCTAGAAGTATATATTTATTTCAAAACTCTGCAATAATACCTCGAATAAATTATTTCAAAACATACAAACATCGCATCCAAGTTTCTTCGTAAAAAAGGGGGTGCGCGTTATGCGGTGAATGTATCGAAAAATTGCAGCTCTAAAGTATGGGTGCGTGTTATGCGCCGCATTTTACAGTATATGTATTTAGGGTTGATTAATATTAAATGTGTATATGCATGTAACTGTTATGATTCGTTAGTGATTCGACTTCCATTTAAGGGAGGTAGACCCTGATGTAAAGTAAGATATGTGATGTATAGCCTGACCTATGCTGTATTTGTATGCTTATTCATCTATAAAATTATAAATTGCTTTTTTAGTGCACGGCTGAGGTTTTTCCCCCCGAGATGAGGTGTTTCCCTCAGTTCTAGCCTGAAGGGGGGTGTACACTTGTGTTGTGCACTGTAATAAACAACTTTGGGAGCACACAATTTATATCTAGGCTAAGCCTGATTAATTAAATTTATGATAAGCAATTAGTTTGATTCTTTGCACGGTTTCGCGAGTACGTGACTTTTCGGGAATTAGGTAGGTTATATATTGTTGGCAATCTTCTGGAAAGATAATATTTCAACATAATTTTGATCCACCTAAAAATAGCGTCTTCTCTACGGGGGGGAGCGCGACGGGTACTATTCGGGTTCTTCTACTAATCTTCCTGGGGAAAATATTCTTTAGCTGCGATTTTAGTTTAAAAACCGCTTTCCGTAGAAATTACTTGATTTGATGCAAATGTAACTACTATTTAAGTGCCTGTCGTTGAGTAGGTGAGGTTAATAGTTAATCGTTAAACGTTAAGCGTGAAATCCAAGTATTAGATAGGGTGAACAGTGACTGGGAGGTCACGCGTCTTGAGATTAATAGTCGACTTAGAATCCACCAGGAATAGTGGAAGTAAAATACTTTGGAGCTGACCAAGCTATCGGGCTTTGAAAAGAATCCTAGTAAGGAGAGCTCCAATTCCAGATAAGTGAAATTCAATAATCTAGTATATCTGATTAAATGTTAGGATTTCAGATTGCTCCCAGAGTGAAGCTATAAGATTGTATATTTCATAAAGTGCTAAAGATAGAAAAAAAGAAGCTATTTTTATGATCATGTCTGCTTCTTTCTCGAACCATCTCACACTCGTGACCTTCGGGCTGCGACAGATTTTACTTCACTTTACTTTATTACTTCGAAAAATGGCAACGTTTTACAAAACTGCTCTTACATTAATTCTATAGATCGAGAAGAAAATATATAAATAAATTAACTAAAATCTGCATTGCTTTTCTTTCTTTGTTGAGACCAGTTAGAAAAAGAAATGGGGACTTTAATGAGGATTGATAAAAAGGACCTTTTAATAAACTAAAAAATATGTTGGATATTAAAATGACTCACAGGCACCGCTACCATCAGTGTTGGTTTTAATACTTTTAAATCCCCCTTTTCTCCTTTTTTTACTGCCGTACTCTGAAAAAAAATGTGAAACTATATATAATAAAACATAAAATAAGTGTTGATTAGTAGTGAATAATATTTGTCATGTGAAGTAAAAGGGTACTAAATTGGAAGACATAAATATAACTTACAAAATCAGTTAATGTCTGAGGAGTCGAAAAACCAACTCGTATACCCAAATACGTCAAAAAGCATTCTAATAAAATATAAAAAAAAATTCCAAACTTAATAAGCTATATTAATCAAATTCCAATCATTTTCCATGCACTTTTGATAGTTTAATCTTAGAAAGCAATAAAATAAATAAAGAAAGTAGTTTTACCTGTAGCTAATTCTAAGACATGAGCAGCTGGTAAATATGCAATGTAAGTATCCCTTTCACTAGATATTGGATTGAAAACACACAAATTATCATTCTTAAAACATCAGATATCCAACAGCAAAGTTCATATCGCAGTAACATAATGAAAGAATTTTTAGTTTTATCACAAATGTTTTTAGATTACACAATTGTTTTGTTAACCCTTTGGACTATAACATAAAAAATGATATGCCAAAGAGCTTTACCAATCAAATGAAAGTTCGTAAGCACATAGGATAATACATGCAAATGATTAACGTTTGGGGACCGTTGACTGACTGGTTGTAGCTCCAGCGCAATGCAGTAGCTTTTGATGCGTCTTATCAACGATTCAACATGTAACTAGGACACCAGTGACTGCAATGACCATCGATATGAACGCCGTCTGAGATCACCGAGTCCATAGTGCCAACTGCCCATCACCATTGCTCCCTACCAGGCGTATTTCCAATGATACTGGGAGAATATGACCTGATACATCCCACACTAAATTTTTAGCGGTGAGTCCCGCTTCAAATTGAGCCCAAATGGCCAGTGAAGACGTGTCTGGAGACGTCTAGAACAGCGGAGGGATACTGACCTGACCATACTTCATCAAAACTAGAAGTTATGGTATGAGCTATCAATCCATTTGATAGCTATACCCCTTTGGCTCTCATCCATGACAGCACGGTGGAACATCGATGAGATTCTTACATCCCGTAGTATTTCCCTTCTTTTCCCTCATTCCTGAGATAACGTTTCAATAGTTTAATTTTTTCACACACCTTTCTACAATTTATATCCATGCTGCTCCTGTTCTTCCCTGATCTGTGAGATCATTAGATCTCTCTCGAATAGAACATGTTTGAGCAATGGACATGCTGCTTGCAAATGTATCCGACTGTTTCTGGATCGCACTGTTCTAACTCGCCGATTGAAACGTATGTGGCGAGCGATCTCATAAGAGGTCATCCATCAACACTACGAGTTAATTCTAAACTGGATAACACCAGGGACAGAGATGGTAAGCGCATTTTAGATTAATTTGTTCTTTTAGATGTGTCATCTGAATAAAGCATTCAATTCCCATGATACTATTTTGCACAGTGGTGTACACAAACTACTTGTATGGAGGGGGGAGGGGGCGTTATATTTTAAAATACACGTTGACGAGAAAAAGCATCGAAGCTTTGAGCTAAAAATTGGAAATCTTTTGTTGTTCGTGTGAGGGGAGTGGTTTAAACACCCACATATCTTGAAGGTGTTTAAACACCTTTGTGTATGCAACTGGCTGCTAGTGTTACATTTTCAATACATGTGCAACGATTTTCGTCCCGTTCGTATAACTCCTTCTTGATGCGTTGCTTTTTCTTATATAGAGAGTGTGTGTGTGTCTACATATATTATACTTATTTTTATATTTTTTGTCTTTATTTGTTTTAACATTTTCTTATATCGGATCCATCCATTTGGGAACTAATTCTTCAAAAAACCTGTGACATTCATAATAAAAATATTTCAAAAATGGAATTAATTTCGAGAACATATTTTTTGACTATCAAAAAAACTGTTAATTGGGATTCATGTAGGATTTGCTTTCTGTTGATGTAAATGAGGCATCATTTTCCTCCTTAGTCTTAACTAAAGAGCATGGATTTAGCTAATATTATCAAAAATAAATTAGGAATGTTCTTTTTCTGCGTATCTGTAATAATAAAACTTTTTGCCTTTAATCTAATACCTACATTCATCAGAAAATCTTTATAAACTAACTTTTATTCCAAATTAAGCTTTAAATATTTTCATAGCTTTCATATAAGTTTTAAACTGAATATTTGCATTCCAATTCCTAAATGTGACTGAGAAATGGAATTCAACTTACCGGAACTGAAAAGAAGGAGGACTCAAGACGTCATTAAATCCTTTTACAGAAGTAATGAGATTCTTGTGAGTAATCATCACGCCTATAATTCAATAGGAAACAAAAAGATTTAGAGATTAGCTTTTCATTCTTATAGATGTGTGCGTGGTTAGAATTATAACTAATTTATTCTTAAAAAATTATTTGTTGTTTGTTATAACGCGTGGGAATTTTGTTATGTTGTGATAAAAAATAATGAAATAAAATCGCCAGAGTTAGTGAAAGTACCTTTTGGAATTCCTGTTGAACCACTCGTATACATAAGTATGGCTAAGTCATCCGACTTCGGTGGAGAGCAATTGGCTTCTGTCAAGTTTAAAACAATTATTTATTAATGACATATTCATAAAAAATACATTAAACAAAATTAAATACTTTACGTGATTATTTAATTCTTAAATTCATTTTAAAATGCACTACTGGGTATTAAAATTCCAATACCATGAAGGAAAGCAAACACAAAAAATACAGTTATTGTACGTAAACAGTATAGCATGAAAACAAAATGATTAAATTTGCAAGCAGTTTAGGGACTTACAGGAATGCAAAATTAGTAGAAACAGCTGCTACCCTAGGCAGCTAAGACGACCCTTACCCTGTTAGGCATGGAGTTGAACTGGGCTTGGATGACAGAAATGAGCAACACATTTCATGCTACTTTAAGTTTATACCACACTTCATCCACCTTATTGCCTGAAGAAGGGTAGCTCAGCAACCCAAGAGCAAATGTTTCAATGGCTGATAGACCATTAAAGCCAGGGTAACTATAGAATACCCTGTGTATCAAACAAGCCCAGAACACGGCGTCCAACATGCAGTCTATCATTATCTTGTTAGCAGAGGACAGGCTTCGATGATTGGGTACAACCACTGGACGCATTATGTACCGATCTGCTTACAAATAACCGTCGATCCGAACTAAATATGTTTACCCTATAATTTCCCAAACTATCCCACCAGGTGCAGGGTCTTTTGTCGATGTCGAATGCAAACAGGCGGTATCCTCGAAGCCTCCAGATACGTACACAGCGATCAAAGTACTGCATGCAGAACGGGACTTGTCCGAAAAAACGACATCGTGCCATTCCTGTGTCCACTTTTGTCTTTTGGGGCAGCACTCTATGCTACATTCTTGTTCGAGGCATAACACAATATTCTGAGCAAACTCCGCTTTCTGAATGAGAAATCCACTACACAACTTTTCTTTTCTGCGGTGCTTCAGATGTCGTTTCTCCCTCGTGTGTCATCTAAATGCGGTGAAATGCTAATCATTTGCATATCTCAACCTCTTCTTAATTTAATGTCATTTTGACGTTCGTCAGATAATTCCTTCCTGGTGTTGCAATTTTAATGCCAGCTTGATTGATTGAATATTAACGTCGCACTGTTCAGCTACACGAGGGCTTTTGGCGACGGACCACGTAATTTTGAACCATGGTCAAGTGACGTGGATGACACCTGAGCTGGCACCCCCTCTTCTAACTACCACACCACACCAACGGGAGGACGTTTCAGCTCTCAACAGATTTAACGTGTATCGCTGCCCTACACGGCGGGTCTTTAGTGGTACTGGGCTCGAACTCGTGACAAGGTAAGCCACGATCTGATACCTATACCACTCGGCTACCGCGGCCTTTTAATGCCAGTAGTTCATTAGTAATTTATGCAACTAAAATCATTAATCCTAAAAAGGCAAAATTGGACGAGAATTTGAGCCAATTAAATATCACGACTATGAAGAATCTTAATTCCTTATTTCCGTTAATATATAAAAACAGAATGAGTGACAAATCATGAAATTGTGATAATAACCTTCTGAAAAAAATATATATAAATAATAATGCAATCTGCACTCGTTTCCGTCAGTAAAATGAAAATATCAACTATGCTATGAATTTGTTTATTTTAATTATTTTTAGAGTTAGATGCCAGACTTCATTTAATTAATTCTCTAAAAAAAAATTCAATCGAAGTATTTAGACAACAGAGAGAACAAATAAGGTTTCAACTAACTATACAAATGCCAAATAATTTTAATGAATGACAATTTACCTAAGTACTCTCTTCCACTCGCTTCCATTTGCCTGAATGGAACAACTTTTACACTGGTGGGAATTTCTTCCAGGGATTCATCTTTCTTTCCTTCCATGTAAACCAAATGACTGATCATTGGAACTTTATGCAAAATTTTCTAACAAATACAAAACTACGGTTAGAAAAAAGTGTTCATGCATGATAAGTTATATGATGAGGGAAATATTTCAGATAAGTACTTAAGCTTAAATACCATTCTGTCCAGAAAATAAGAAAGTAAGTATTATCTAATCTTTGCTAGGTATATGATCGATTTAATTTGTTCAAATATAAATATTTAAAGTATAAAAAAACCATAAGCTGAATTAAATATTAGATAATATATTTTCATACAAATGAAATATATTATATGATAGTTAATGAAAAATGAAAGCCATACAACAAATTTTTAATACACTCTTGTCCAAAGTTAAAGCCACAAACATAAAATCTGTGAAAACAGATGAACTATTCGTTGTGCTGCTATGAAAATAGGCTGAGATACAAATTACAATGTGAGAAAGAATATAGCAATATGATAATATTGTCACGGAGTTCGAAAGAAGTACACAGTTCAATTAAACAAACAATTAGATTTATTCTAACGCTGGGAGCTCGATACAACACTGGACTGAGAACATGCCCAACTGGCGATGAACTCTGCTTTTATACACTTCGGAATATTCGAGAAATACCCAGTATGCACTCTAAAGAAGGATCTGGATTCATCTAGAACCTAGAGAAACAATACATTAAAAACGAGAACAAAATTCCAGTCTGGATAAATCTGCCGGGGCCGGGATTCGAACCCGAGACCTGAGGAAGTTCAGTCCAACGCTCTGCCAACTCGGCTATCGAGACCTGTAGCAAATTATGCGTGCGGCATTGCTCCCCTCGAAAAAGAAGACAGCGCCCCGCTGTCATTTTGTTCAAGGGTCTTTATTCTGGAACGAGTGATGGGTCCTTTGTATGATTCTTTGGGAGGAATATCCTCGGTTTCGATTTGCTCGGCGGGATCATGGTACGGTTTCATACGCAGTACATGGACAACTTCTCTTAGTTTTCTTTTTCGTGAAGCAGGATCAAAATCTTGTACTGCGTAAGTCACGGCTGATAAACGGCGTAGCACCTGATACGGTCCGAAATACCTTCTTAAGAGTTTTTCGGAGAGACCGACTTTTCTCACTGGAGTATAAATCCATACGAGATCTCCGGGAGCGTAGGATACCATTTGGTGTTTGGAATCGTAACGTCGACGATCTTTGTCTTGAGCTCTCAGAGTGTGCACTCGGGCTAGCTGTCGTGATTCTTCGGCTCTGGCTGCTATCTTGGTGATGTTATTGTCATCAAAATCGTTAGGACAGAATGGTAGCATTGTATCTAGTGTCGTTTCCGCTTCACGACCATGAAGTAAATAGAACGGCGTAAAACCTGTGGTCTCTTGTTTAGCGGTATTATAAGCGAAGGTTACAAATGGTAGAATTTCATCCCAATTTTTCTGCTCTACATCCACATACATTGACAACATGTCGGCCAAGGTCTTATTGAAGCGCTCCGTCAGTCCATTTGTTTGGGGATGATACGCCGTTGTGAAACGATGATCAATGTTACACAAGTCGACGAGAGAGGAAACAAGTCTGGATCGAAAGACGGCTCCATGATCTGTGATAATTACTCGAGGAGCTCCATGCCTGAGGACAATTTCTTCAAGTAAGAACTTCGCTATTTCGTCGACTTCGGCTGTCGGCAAGGCTTTTGTTATTGCATATCGCGTTGAGTAATCCGTGCAGACTATTATCCATTTGTTTCCATGAGCAGACTTTGGAAATCTCCCAAGGAGATCAATTCCAATGCGATGGAAAGGAGCTATAGCTGGAGGGATGGGAACTAAACGTCCAGGTGGTCGTTGAGGAACGCATTTTCTCCTTTGGCACTCCCGACAATGCATGACATACCGAACGACATTTCGGTACATTCCCGGCCAGTAAAATCTCTTGCGAATCCTGTCATAAGTTTTCGCGAAACCAAGGTGTCCTGCGGTGGGGGCGTCATGAAAGTGCCTTAGTATGTCTGCTCGTAGATGTTTAGGAATGACTGGTAACCACAACTTTCCATCTGGATCAAAATTCTTCCTGCAAAGGATACCGTCGATGAATCTGAATTCTTCGTTTTTGGATGAGTTGCTCAAAAGTTTTAATTTCGCAAGGTCTTGATCTTTTTTCTGTTCCATCGCAAGGTTCATACTCGTCGTGACTGCTAAAAATTTGTCTGGTGTTTCCGTTTCCTCTTCCACTGGATTTCTCGAAAGAGCGTCGGCGTCACTATGCTTCTTACCGGTTTTATATTTTACGTCAAAATCATGCTCTTGAAGTCGGAGGGCCCATCTGGCAAGCCTTCCTGAAGGATCCTTTAAATTCATGAGCCAGCACAAGGAATGATGGTCAGTTACAACAGTAAAGTGTTTTCCGAATATGTACGGCCGGAATTTGTTGGTAGCCCATACGATGGCAAGACATTCCCTTTCTGTGGTGGAATAATTCTTTTCGGCTTTTGTCAGAGTTCTAGAAGCGTATGCTATAACTTTCTCGACATTATTCTGAATTTGTACTAGGACAGCTCCGATACCGTACCCGCTTGCATCAGTATGGATTTCTGTAGAAGCTCTTTCGTCGTACATCCCCAATACTGGATCCGAAGTAAGTGCTTTCTTAAGACTGTTAAATGCTTCCACCTCTTCAGGACCCCAATGAAACTCCACGCCACTTTTCAGCAACGACTGCAAAGGTTCGGCGAGATAACAGAAACCTTTAATAAATCTTCTAAAGTATGAACAAAGGCCAAGAAAACTTCGTATGTCATGTATATTCTTTGGAGTGGGAAAATTTCTTACGGCTTTTATTTTGTCGGGATCGGGACGAACGCCATTACTAGATACAAGATGGCCTAGAATCTTTACTTCTTGGGCAGCAAAAGACACTTCTTTGAATTTAATTTAAGACCAGCTTCCTGAAGACATTTTAGAACAAAATCGTATAAGATGGTCTTCAAAAGTTTCTGAGAACACTATTATGTCATCTAGGTAACAAAGACACATAGTCCATTTAAAATGGCGTAGCAAATTGTCCATCATTCTCTCGAAGGTCGCAGGTGCATTACAGAGACCAAACGGCATGACTTTAAACTCGTATAAGCCTTCGGGGTAATAAATGCCGTCTTTTCACGATCCGCTTCGTCTATTTCTATTTGCCAATAACCAGATCGGAGATCCATGGAAGAAAAGAACTTGGCACCTTTCAGACAGTCGAGCGTATCGTCAATACGAGGCAGAGGATAAACGTCTTTTTCGTGACGCTATTCAGCTTGCGATAATCGACGCAAAAACGCCACAACTACCGTCTTTTTTCTTACGAGCACAACGGGTGATGACCAAGGACTTTCAGAGGGTTGGACGATACCTTCATCAAGCATTTTCTGAACCTCTTCATGAATGATGCGTCTTTCAGTCGGCGAGACTCTGTAGGCTCGTTGGTTGATTGGAGCATGATCACCAGTAAAATCCTGTGTTTCACATTCGTCTTCGCGGCTGTCGACTTGTCGGTCTTCGTGAAAAGCCCAGAAAATTTCCGGAGTAGTTCGGATAGCTTGTTTCTCTGTTCGTCACTTAACTAGGGTGACATCATTAACGAACAATTCATCTGTGACTCCGAAGTTTCTTGCTGGTCATCCAAGCAACCCGATGTGTCGGAAATAACACATAGATTCCCTTCATTTAGTGGTTCAGCTTGGCCTATGCACATTCCTCTAGGGATGATTTGGTTTTTGAACTGCAGGTTGGTAACCCAGACATCACTTTTTCCGTTACGATATGTGGATACCATGGACGGTGTAGCAATATTTTTCTCGAAGAGCAAATGTTTGCTGCCGTCTAGAACTACATTTATGTCTCCTCGGGTTTGATATCCTGATACTGTTATTCTAGTTAAAGAATGCGGCTTAAGTGTATAGTCTCTGGTGGCATATAAATTCCAGGCGTCAGGCGCTGTGGAGTCTCGACAGATGTCTTCTAGAACAAGTTCATTTTGTCCACAGTCTATAACGGCTTGAGACGCCTCTAAATAGTCCCATCCTAGGATGACGTCATGGCTACAATGTGATAAAACAATAAATTCAAAAGGCAGTTCTCGATTGTTTATACGGACACGTAAAACACATTTCCCTATCGGCCGAACAAAATTTCCATCCACAACTTTCAGCATAACGCTCTTGGCATCAGCAAACAAAACTTTCTTTAAAAATCGGCGATAATTATCGGATATGACAGAAAACGATGCATGCCCCAGAATCTACTAGAGCACGTATCGGCTTCTTATCTATTATTACGTCTAGTTGGTGTTATCAGTCATCTTGGCGGTCGACGGAGGATTTCCAGTACACGCGGCCTCACCTCCTTGGAAGGTCGCTCTCTTTAGTTTTCCTCGCTCCTACGGCCTGGCGACTGACTGGATCGGCGATATGGCGACGGGGATCTGTAACGACGTATTGGGGGATCGGCCTCTCGTGGGACTTGGCGTAAAACGGCGAGAAGAGTTTGGTCTCGGCGTATTTCTTCTTCAGTGCCAACGTCGTCGAAGTTCCGTCGGCGGTTTCGAGAGTTGTCAAAGACAGACTTTCTCTCTCGGCAGTAGCGCATTACATGTCCAGGACGTCCGCAGTGGAAACAAACAGGTCTGTTGTCAGCCGTTCTCTACACATTTGTTTTTCTTGGTTCAGGTGGGAATTTCTGAACAGGAGCTCTGTATTTCCTGGTTACAGCGGCGTATGTTGGTCGTGGTCTAGTTTCTGTAGGTTTTGTTGACACTGGGGCCCAAACCCTTTCAACTTCGTCTTGAACGATCTCTTCTAAGGATTGGGGATCGGAGTCCAAAGATTCTTGCGTCTGGTTAACTAGTCGATGGACTTCTTCTCGTACGATTGTGCGAATAAGAGAGACCAAATCAGTCTCATCCGTCAGGGATGCAACCGGTACGACGTTTGGAAGCCTTTCAAATCTCGGTCGACCAACTCTCTTCTGCTTCATATCTTCGATATAGTTGCACCATTTGATAAAACTTGCTGTGTCATTGATTTCTCTCGTCAACAGGGCCTGATAAATATCCTCAGCAACACCTTTCATTAGGTGTGACACTTTTTTGTCTTCTCATCAGAGGATTTACCTTCTTGGCAAAGTCCTAATACACTTTGTATGTAGGACTGTGTACTCTCGCCTGAACGCTGTGTGTGTGTGTGTGTGCTCGGCATTTTAGTTGTTCTTCTGCCCTTCTGGTATATTTTTTGACGGTCACCGAAAAGTCCACTTAGTCCATTTTTAAACGCTTCCCAGGAATCTAAGGCGTCTTCGTTGTTGACATACCACTGTCTCGCAGTACCGTCAAGAAAGAAATAAACGTTAGCCAGGCACATCATGTCATCCCACTTGTTAAAGTTGGCTACTCGATCGTACTCTTTAAGCCATTTGAGAGGGTCTTCCCCAGGCGCTCCTCGGAAGGTCGATGGGCTCCTCCATTGCTGTAACGAAGGTGTTACTACAGCGGGCTTGGCTTCTTGCTCGGTCGGCATTTTTGTCCTCTTCCTACTATTTTCTTTTAACAGTCCGAATTCGGGGGATAATCCTCTTAACCGGAGGCTCCTGCGAAGGTTGTCGCTAATATCCACGTTTGACGTAATTGTACCCCGCGCCTCCACCAAACTTGTCACGGAGTTCGAAAGAAGTACACAGTTCAATTAAACAAACAATTAGATTTATTCTAACGCTGGGAGCTCGATACAACACTGGACTGAGAACATGCCCAACTGGCGATGAACTCTGCTTTTATACACTTCGGAGAATATTCGAGAAATACCCAGTATGCACTCTAAAGAAGGATCTGGATTCATCTAGAACCTAGAGAAACAATACATTAAAAACGAGAACAAAATTCCAGTCTTTGGATAAATCTGCCGGGGCCGGGATTCGAACCCGAGACCTGAGGAAGTTCAGTCCAACGCTCTGCCAACTCGGCTATCGGGACCTGTAGCAAATTATGCGTGCGGCAATATGGAAAAGATTTTAATTTTGATCATATCAAAAAGTGTGACATCATGAATCAGAGATAAAAAGCATTTAACTGAGTAAAGGTCTGCATAATAGGGAGTGTGACCATCGTGCACCGCTATACAAATCTCATAACGAGCTGTCACACTGTTTATGAGGGTGTCAATAAAAGTTTGTGGTAACAAAACCTCTTCTTCCGAAAGCACGACTTTTAACTCCTAGGGGTTCCTGGAAGGGAGACTACACTGAGAAACGGTTCTTTCTAGACCATACCAAACACGTTCAAAAGGATTAACCTCTAGAGTCACTCCATACAGCGAAAATGTTCTTCGTGAAATTCATTAAAAATGTAAGTTCTTTGAGGCCGTGCATTATCATCCATAAAAAATAGTCTGGGACTATAGCACTCAAAACGTAGCCTTCAAGTAACACTCCTCATTACATCACTCTGAGTTAAAGTACCCGCATCGAAAATGAACAGTGGTATACGATTGCCCCAAATTATGCCACCACACACAAGGGTTCGGTTGTAACCCAATCTGTCGATTTTTGTTACGTAGGAGAGATGAAAGAGAGCACCAATATCTCTCCAGATGGAGACTCAACGAGAATTTCTTCATCTGGTAAATCTAAACTTATCACTGAAAAGAACACACCCCTATTCTTGTGGTGACCACGACTGATGATTTTTGCTGCATAATAACCAGTATTTTCCTATTTTCTTTGTTGTTCCTCCATACAAGACTTACTTACTCGAGAGAATCGAGCTCACCCAAAGGGTTTAGAGCTGCATCCGAGAAGTTATTTTATTTGCAAACTAAACAAAAAGGTCTCGAATGAGGGACCCTCGCCCAAACTTCTTGAGAAGCGGCCGAAGAAAAGCACTTAAGAGTTCCAATGCAAATGAAAAAACACACACACATTAACACACACAGGTGCTGTCTTGTAATGAGAACGAAAGACTCTGAAACAGACATAGGACGCGAGGACTCCTAAAAGGGAGTGCGAAAATAGGGAGGGAAGGAAGGTTAGGGAAGGAGATAGAAGGTCTTTTTTTCTAATATATTGTTGGAAAGACTCCAACTTTCTTACAAATTAAAAAAATAATCATAAAATTATCCTAAATAAAGGCACAAAGCAGACCAAAAGATAAAAAAGAGAGAAAAAAAGACAGGAAACAAAAATAATTAAAAATAATAATAAAATGTGATTTGAATCACATTTTCAGTTGGCATCAACACTTCCTGTTGATATTTATTCCCCTCAATTGGTTCTTCAGTTTATATATAAAAAAAAAGCACCGTAAAGATGATTATTTTTTTAGACCTCCTCCTTTATTTATATTTTAAAGAAACAAAAAGGAAGAATGCAGCTGGGTAAAATAAACAAATAAATAAAGAGAAAGAAAAAGGGGAAAAGAGAAATTATTGAATTTTATTGAAGATATCATTTTTGCTAAAGGAGGAAAAAAGAAAGAAACAAGAAATTTACCTTAAAGTGTAAGGTTAATATCTTGGTTTTTTTCCCAAACAAGACTGGATGCCAGGTATACAGGCCAGTCTCTGCAAGGCGTCTGTAGACTGTTTGTCTGAAAATTCTTCCAGACACAGCAAGCTGAGGAGCCGTTGTCCACTACGCTTAATGCCAAGTAGTGATCATGTGCAAATGACATTGCTCTGTGGCAGTTTTGGGTGACCTTTCTTGTGACAGTACCACATGTTTGGAAATGATTCTATGGCTGGAAGCCCACTTTATCTGATACTTGAAGTCTGCCAACGATTTTCCGTCTCAAGGAATTATCTAATCCAGTGGTCGGCTATTTTGTCATCCAAAAGAGCCCATTATAGCAATCGAACTTTATTGCTTCGCTTTAGTAGGAGACATTATTACGGAAATAATCAGGATTAAAAGTAAACTATCGAGCTTGCCTTTGCCAAATAAGTCTTAGCAGTGAATTAAATAAAATTTGGTATCATACTTATATAAAGCTAATAATATTTCTTTAAAAATATGTAACTAGAGAGAGAGAGTAAAATAATATGAAAGTTATTCTTCAAAATAACTACAAATACTCTACTAATATGAACATTGGCCTTGCATTTCCTTGGAAAGTAATGATAAGTCAGGTTTGTATGATTTAGTTTTTAATTTGACGCACGATTCCACGTTCTCATCGATAAGCCGATTTTTTAATTTACTCATGATATTATTCATGCTTGAAAATTTTTGTTCACTTGAATATGTAGACCCAAACAAAAAAAGAACAGCAAACGCTAGTTTCTTCAGTTGATCATATGAGTCAGGAAAACAATTCCAAGTGTTAAAAATCAACATATATTCCCTCTCCCGATCTTTTAAAGCAGACCACTTGTGTTGTAAACTTAGTTCACAGTTATTTCTCTACAATAACTCTAAGTGGGCACAAATACACTCGAATTTTGGGTACTAGAATTCTTTTTTTTAATCCAGCAACTGCATTTTAAAGCTGTCAATACCAATATTAAAGGGGGAGGGGGACTACACTCATGTCCATAAATTAAGGATAATTCAGAATCACACAGATATTGAACTCTAAAATAAGAATTTCATCTGTAGAATTATCACACACATCTTGAAGAAGAATATGCACATTACAAGGAACCACCACATGGAGCGGATAGTACGTCACAATGAAGAGAGTGTAAGAGAGGGGTATATAAGGAATGGTGGCAAAGAAGTAAAACTGTTCACAAGCGCTTTAAAAAGCCTTTCAGTGCAATAATCGCATAGTTATGGCACAAAGGAAGCATTTGGAGGATTTTTACGTGGTAGAATTATTGGACGACTGAAATGTGATCGCACCCAGCTGGAAGTATCCGAGGAACCTGGAATAGCCCAGAGTGTCATCTCCAGGTTTTGGCAACGATTCCAAGATGATGATAATGTGAGTAGATGTTACAGCACAGGGGTCGCCCCCGAGTTACAACGCCGAATGAGGACTGGTATTTGGCAGTTACTGCCAAAAGAAACAGACGGAGCACAGCATCAGACCTGTCTCTTCAGCTACCTGTACGACAGTTTCAAGGAAGACCATGTACAGACGTTTATGGCACATTGGTTTATCTGCTCGTAGACCTGTCAGATGTATTCCACTTACCGCAACTAACTGTGTGATGTACCTCCCCTTGGAAGTACATCCATCGAAGTATCAGCGTGAGCTAGAGGTGTAGGGTTAGCGAAAGAACTCGGATCAAACATTATCTTAATATGACTTTATTAAGATATTCAACTTAAACCTTTGACAAACATAATTATAATAGTTAATATGAGAGAATCTACGATGACGTAATACGCAACACACAATATATGTACATTTATAATAAGACCTAACTCAATTCAGAACAATCTCAATAAGCGAACCGACTAATCCTCGATTATAATATTAAATTAATCAATCATACCTTATTTTATCTCGTAGTAACTTTAACCTTTATCTGCAACGGGATGCTGCTTGACGGATAACTTCTAGTCGAACACCAATATGTTTATCCACGACACGTAGAACTTAATCACTCTTGAACTACGAACTGTAATAATCATCAACTGCCACACCGCACCTTAATTGTCTAACATTCCTTTACATTGCCATCACGCTTACTCTAAGATCCTATATTTATCCTATATTATTTGCATCTCTTCACTTCTCGTTTCCTGGATTTGGTTGGAAAAGAGTTGCCATTAATTCTGGCCCAAAGAACCCAAAGGAGTTGTTAAAGAAAAGACGCGTAAGACGTCACAACTGTCACCTGCGATTAACCTGGAGTAGAGAGCATGCATTGTGGACACCACAACAGTGGTCTTGTGTGATGTTTTCCGACGACTCCAGGTTTAGTTTGCAGTCTGATTCTCGCCGGATTTAATTATAGTGAGCGTCAGGTACCCATTACCACTATGAGAACACCATTGAACTATACACCGTTATGGTGGTGCAGGATGGCACACACACATTTGGGGAAAAATTATTCTTGGTTCCAGAACTGACTTGCATGTTCAGAGTGTAACGATGACAGGCCACGTTTATCGGGATGGCATTCTGGAACAACATGTACGTTTGTTTCGGGGTGCCAAGGGTGTTGAATTTCTGTTTATGGATGACAACGCCCGTCCTCACCATGCAAACATTATAGACGAATGCCTTCAATTTGGAGGATATCACCCGTAGGGATTGGCCAGCACACTCCCCTGACTCGAATCCAATAGAGCATGTGTGGGACATGCTTGGCCGACGAATTGCAGCCCGTCAACTCCCTCCCACCTGTCTACCAGAACTTCGGAGGACATTGCTTGATGAGTGGTGTAATATTCCCCAAGATCAGATTGATAATTTGATACTCTGCATGCCTAGGCATTGTAAGGCCTGTATTGCACCGTCCGGGAGACATACTCCGTATTAACTATCATACTAACCATGTTATACTTTTTTTTGTAAATAGGTTCTTTTTTGAAATTTTCTCCAGGGAGTAAAAAGCGCAATTTTTATTAATTATGTCAGACATATAGCATTTTTTTGCTCGTTACCTTTTGTTTAATAGACTTTACAAATAAGTTAAATTTGTTTTGCTTCTGTCTCTTTCTTTGCTGAACTTCATTATCCTTAATTTATGGACATGAGTGTAAGTTCTATTACCGTGGCATTCAGAGTTTTTTATACAGAAGCTAGAGTCGCTCATCTGTTTCTGAAATCTTTGAACCTGCTGAGAAAAGCTTCCTTCACATTTATTAGTGTTGTGTTGAAATAACAAATGTCAATATTAGACTTACTTTCTCGATAATATTTTAATAGGCATGGAAAGTGTGAAAATCTTCAGCAAAAAAGTGATAATTTGTTTTCGAATGAAATTACTTCTTCTAACGTCGAAAAATTGTGTTTCCTTTTCCTTGTAACTTACGATTACGCTGGTTTTGATGAGAAGTAACATCCACCACATAAAATAAAATTTCTGAATCCACAGATCATTCGTTAGCTTTGCATAGTGAATAGTCTTCTCAAGAAGAATTGCTTTAATTTTAGTAAACAGGAAAGTTAAACTTTTTAAAACGTTTCCTCTCGATAACCAAAGAACCTTGTTATGCAGCAGCAGATCTGCATATTCACTTTCTACTTCGATCAGAAATTCTTCAAATTGGCAATGGCAAAGAGTTTTAGCTACAAAATAGAGCTGATAATCTTAAAATCACACACACGAATTCCATTACTTAGTTAATTTCTTCAGGAAATGTCTGCGCACATAGTGCTTCTTGATGAATAATACAATTGTAAGTAAGTATCTCCTGATTAATTTTTTCGTGCAAAATAGCAACAAATCCATTTTTTGCTCCTGTCATACTCTTCACTTCGTTCGTTAAAATCTAGACAATTTTTTTCTAATGGAAGTTCATGTTTTTCGAAGCACTCAATGGCAACATTTACTATATCAACTCCTCGTGTTTGTCCTTTGAGTGGCAATAATCCCAAAAGTTCCTCTTTAGGACCTGTAGTAGAGATAAATCGCACGAAAGGAGAATATTGCGCTATGTCATTTAAATCACAAGACTCGTCAACTGCTATTGGTAAAGTGGAAGCCAATTTCAGATATTCAGTTTGTTGGTTTGTTATGTTTGCAGACATTTTTACTGTTCTATCTTTCACTGTCTTAGCAGACAAAGGCATCTCTCGGATTTTTTAAAAAAATGTCTGCTTTATTCTTGAAATTTCGGAAAAGCTCTTCTGATGCACTTATAAAACAACTTTTTATATAGTCTCCGTCCGTGTATGGTTTTCCTCTCTGAGCAATCTCCTGACTAACTACAATATTAACATTGTTAAGAGATTGCACCTAGTAAGTAAAAGTAGAAGTTGAGACCTTTCTTGTCTTCTCTGGAGTTCTTCGACTGTTTTCTTCACCCACAAGATATTTGATACTAAATGATTGGTGTTTAGTCGTAAAGTGTCTTTCTAAATTACATTTTTTGTTATGTGCCATTTTTTTTTCTTGACAAATAAAACAGGTTGGAAGACCATTTCAGTTTTGGATAAACGGAAAGTTTTCCATCCACTCTACTTTCAATTCATGGTTTTCACCTTCTGTTTTTCCTTGTTTCCTCTTAGTACCCATACTGGGCAATAAAATTTTTTTAAATAAAAATAAAGCATTAAACACAATAATAAAATAAAAGTAAAAAAAGTACATTAAATAACTGTAAAATTTCTAGAAGGAAAATATATATTGATAACTGTATTATGTGGATGACTATCACACGCGCGCGTGCAATAACTAATATTTATAAATAGCTGCATGGCCCGGTGTTGCACGGGTTTTCTCTTCCAGTAAAACATTCTTTTTCGAAATTTCTTTGCGTTGCATGGGCTTTATAAATTTTTTTCTTCTCTTAAGAAAATCAGCACTTCCAATATTCTTTTTCAAAATTACTTTGTTTCTTTCCCCTTCGCTTCAGAGGGTTTTTACCGAGAGTATAACTGAATCTCCATGGGAATTTCCTCTTTCCCTCATGACGCTAGCACTTTTGTATGTGTATGTATGCACGCGATGTGAGTGATTTCTATACTTATGTCAATAAAATTCCGTTTTCCGAAATTTGTTCCACTTCTTTTTATTATAAGACAGGTTTCTTATCCCTCTCTATAGTCCGGCGTTACACGGGCTTTTTTAAGTGTAAAACTTTTGTTCCCTGTCCCCCTCTCATAGATAATAGTTTTCTTTAAATTTCGATCAATGACTTATAAAAAGCAATATAGAGCTTTAATTTAAAAAATTATTAATTTAAAGCAATGAAAATGATGTGATTCTGTTGCTCAAAGTAAAACCGAAAAATTTTCATTATTTTTTAACAATTGTTAGTTTCTAAGAATCCAAGAAAATAAAATAGGCTTCAGACTTTCATTAATCAATCAATCGTTACATACAGTTAACTTAAAAATGTATCTAAAAACTAATGTAATTTTATCCGAAATAATAGATGAAGAACTATTTTGTTTTTAAATAATTAATTTAGTAATGAAATAATAGAAATAATCCTTTGGTAATAAAAAAATATATTATTTTGAATCCCTTATCGATAGATAATGAATAAAAAAAATCTAACCTGCTGTAAGCTTTTGTAACGATTGCTTTTTTTCTGGACATTTTAATGTTTGATTAAGCATATACTTAAGTGTAAGAAAATAAACACTGTAGGAGGGGGAAAACCTAAAAAATTTGCTTACACACATTCACTGAAAAAAACTTTCAATAAGAAAGTATTACTAACTGATATAAAAACACATTTTAGTATTTTACTTTAATTTTATAGTTTTTCATTCCTCTTTCAATGGTGTTTAGTGCATTATTTAAACACGTATCTGACGGGAATAAGTATATTATACAAAACTAACATATTCACTATTTTAACATTAATTTCCTTCTTAGGATTTGAAATAATAAAATTGATTAAAAATGTTCATTTAGTAAGTAATTGTGACATACCGTTTGCTTAAAAATGGCAGTAAAAGAAAATATCTCGTTTATTGATATGCATCTCAGTGGCAAAAAAAAAGACACGGGGGGAGGAGTAAGGTTGCCTAGTTTATTTTTCAAACCATGCTCTGTAAGCATTTAAAATCCAAAACTCTCGTGGCGGTTTCCCACAATTAATTATTACTGTCCTTAGGCAATTCTGGCTACCGCTGAAGACCCGCTGTTAAGAGGATCGACGCAAGTAGAATCTGACCTCAAACGTCCTCCCGTTGGTGTGGTGCGGTAGTTAAGAGAAAGTGTTACCAGCTCAGATGTCATCCTTGTCCCTTGACCATGGTTTAAAACTTTGGTGTCCTTCAACAAAAACCCTCGAGTAGTTGAACAGTGTGACGTTAATACTCACTCACTCACTTGACGTTAATATTTCTCACTCATTTTGCAGTTTTTTCTTTGCAATTTCTTAGCTCCCGGAAACGAAAATGTACCTTTTTTAAAAATAGTTGTGTGTTCAAAAAAGACAGAAAAGTACAAATTTTTAAAATAACAAAATTTCACAACTATATTAAATGTTGAATTAAACTTGTGAGCATTTTTTGAAACGTTTGACTCATGGAAAAAAGTTTCATGCTATTATCTTTATAAATGAAGAAATTAAATGTTTGATTTAAATTTTGAGTATTTTTTCAAAAATCGTAAGCAAAAAAGTTTTGGGTATTTTATTTTTTAAATGACTGATTGTAAAAGAGCAAAGTATGAATTGTTTTAGTACAGAATGTCGATTCATTAAGACGATAAAAATATATATAACATAAAAAATGAAATTCATAAAAATGTTTAGATTTTTTTAAAAAAAAAGGTAGTTTTAAATGTAAAACAAAATAAAATAAATAAAGATTATTAGTTCTCTATTATATTTTTCAAGTATAATATGCAGTTATTTCATTAAAACCTGGTTATTTATGTTTTGTTTAATATTTTTCATATGTGTGTGTAAAATATTTTTTGATATTCAAGAAATATTTTTATAAGAAGTGGTACGTAAATGAAAAATGCATTACAAAATTATGTTATGTTCAGTAAAACAAAGAGAAAAATATTTTGAAATTAAAATAACTTTCGTAACCTTAGAAATTGCTTAAAGTATCATTATAAAGCATAGAAAATAGGCTGGTAATTAATAATAAAGCATATAATATATGAGCATTGCTTTTATTTTTTCTTTGGAGGTTATGCTTATTTAACTGAACATATTAACAAAAAATTTTCAACTTGAACTGGGCAATTTCTTACATTTCTACTATGCGATTAAATGTTAAAAAAAGATATAAATTCAGGTATTATTTTAAAGTAAGTTATGAGTTTTATGAAAGAGGATAAATTTTGATATTGATTAATATTTTTAATGAATACCAGAAATGTATTGAATACATCCTTTCATCTTATCTGGCATCATTTATGATTTATAATTTTGACAATTAAATAAACATTTATAAAGAAAAAGTGACATTTTTATAAACATGACATAAAACTTTGTTTTTAAAAAAAATAGGCAGAAAAGTAATAAACCACCAATCTAAACAGAAAAATATTCGCATCAAATCTAAAATGCATTAAAATGAATACAAAAAATCTATTCATGCAATATTTCATGTAAAGATAACATACATGAATAATATTTAGATGTATTGTTCTCATTATTTATAATATGAGCTAAAATATACGCATTTTATGCATTATTTCATGTAAAGATAACACACATTAATGATATTTACATGTATTGTGTTTATTGTTTATAATATGAACTATACATATAAAATATATTTTATGCATTATTTCATGAAAAGATGGAAAACAAATCAGCCAGACATTAAATATACTTACATAATGAACGTGATTAAATAAAGAATGAAATTAAATAAAGAATGTAAATGTCTTGATGTGTAGGAGTGCAATGCAGGTTGGAAGTATTCCAATAGAGACAATTTTCAGGAACCCCCTTTATTTTTGGCAGAAAACACCACAGGATTACATAAAAGGGATATTTCACAAAACACGCACACCCTCGTTCAAAAAGAAGACGAAAACTAATACTAAGGGTAGAACGGACTTCTTAATTAGTTACAACATAATCTCCACGGGTGGTTACAGTTACCTTAAAGGTTACACTTATAAACTATTACAAGAATGTAATTATGACGAATGAATTAATTTTTACTGATATTTTTGGCATTTCTTTTCGTTGAATTTTTTCAATCCATGGATACGAAATTGCACATTTTTTTTTAAATTCCGTTTCTGCTTAAAAGTCATAAGAGCCAAAGTTTGAATATGGTTTGGCTTGAAGAAGTTGTCTTTCCACGCATGCCCGCTTCAAATAACTAAGACAATGTGTAATGTTTACTCGTCTCTTACACGGCGAAATAATAAGTAATATTCCGTGTCTGGACTAAACATTTCGCCGAAGAGTCGTAGCTGAGGAGTCAAAGAGCCACGTGTGGCCGCGGGTTGCTGACCACTGATCTAAGCGATCATGAGAAGTCATACTTGTTTAGGCTAACTTTTGCTTCAATGCAATATTCAAGAATCAAAAGACAAAAATCCATTATGCTTAGATAGTATCAATCCAGTAGTTCTTTAAAAAATAACGCTAAACAACTTCTTTTCCTATACCAAAGGTTGATACTACCCGTTCTTCAAAAAATATAAAATACAAATTCTAATTTTACTAGAGGCAATTTAGAATTATGTCGAAGAACATGTTTTGAGCCTTAATTTCAGACATGCGTGTACATTCTCTAACAAACACATTTTCTTTCAAAGATCAGTGACCAGATGCATTTATTAGAAAAAAGATAATTTTAAATATTATTTTATTTTAAAAACATTACACACACACACCGACGTTTGCAATTAAACTACTAATACTCTAAGAGTCCTGTGGGGCTCGATGTAATCATTCGTACAATATAATTTGGCGAGGAGGGAGACTTATGACAACATGAGGGGGGGGAGCCACATAAAAAAATTGTGTGATGTAGTCTTAAACTCTCATAGAGTAGAATGGGGTGGTATTGCAGCTTACGTACCCAAGATTGTGCACATAAAACGTACATAAGAATTTAACCCTCAACTGCATGCCATTCACAATCACGGATTTAAATTTCAAATGTTCTGTCGTAAATTAAGACTGAATATATCTCATCATAAAAATTCATGCAACAGAAGGTTAAAATACAAATTCATATCTACGTAGGAGAGAACAGTGTTAATAATTCGGATTATAAAAGGATGAAGAAAACTCTGAAATATCTAGCTTAACATGCGTGTTATGTTAACGCAGTATGTGTTCCTACTGAAAATATTTTATCTTTTTCCTTCCACAATGCAATTGCCCTCCTTCGTCATTCTTGAATCCTTCACAAATTATGTAAACGCCATCTATCAATTAATGCATTAAGAGATTATTCACACGTGAACGCGAAAGAACTGGTTCACTAACAGTTTGCTCTAGAAAATGATGGAAATTTCCATCAGAATAGAAAACTACAGTGCTTGTGGAATGATTACAAATACGTAGACGACAAGCAAAGAAGCATTTCCAATTGTAGCAACGCCTGGAGAATAGCTCTACTATTGAATTTGAACGTTAAGATGATATGAAAAGGGCCTTCTCTATAATCCAGAGAAGAAACCGTGTCCAACATTTCTAACACAATGATTAGAATCACCGATTCTTATTTGCTCTGTCATTTCATGCCTAGATAATGGTCGATGAAGCTTGACCGTAAAATGGATACTAAGGACACAGGATACTAAGTGTGATCTTGGGGGAAAAAAGGTCATATTGAAGGTGGTGCTGCAAGTGAATTTGTTGAGAAAAGCCTGACTGTTTTTTTTTCCGTCTCTTTTATTCATTTTTTTTTCTTCGAGAGTAACTTTCTTTTACATTACACCGCAAACATATGCGCCCTTTTCAAAGGCTTTCGGAATTATAATTTTTGAAGGTGAAACTTCTTTGGGCTCAAGAGTGAATGAGAAATTTGTCCAGTTTTGCGTTAGGGTGAAAAAGAGAACGGAAATAGTCTTCTTCCCCCCTATCCCCCGAATCGTCGCCATGGTTAGCAGATAGCGAGTGGGAGGAAAAGGGGAGAACGGGCACACCACGTGACTTGCGTCATATCCGAGGAAAAGTTGGATGATTGCCGACCTCTCCGATTGGTCGACTTGTCCCCCTCCCGATTGGGGGTGCTTTTATCCCAGACTCGGGAACATCTATCAACGGCTGTATGAGTTGCAGTGTGTGCATTACGGTGCAGATAAAATAGCTCTCGCAGCAAAAGCGTGCTTTTTTGAAATATTTTCTTAGTTTGTTGGCTACATGGCGATGTGTTCGGCGGTTAATTTTTTTTTTAATTTTCATTTGCGTTGAATTATTATTAATTAGAGTCAGAATGCCTGAATCAAAAGCACAGAGAGAAAAAGAGTTTCGTGAAAGAAAAAAAAAAAGAAAAATTAGCACCAAGTCCATTCGAAAAAGTGACAACCCCCGCCCCAGAAAAATAGTGCAAATTCATCAAGTGCTACTGCCAAATCTCCATCCGAGTACATGAGAGAATATAGAACATAGAAACATAGAATATAGAAAAAAAAACATTGCAAAATACTCTCTTAATGCCTAGTCTAAGGGATGTGAATGCTATTGAGATTCTTCAAATGACAGCACAGATTAATACGGACTTTTTGAACCACCCTGTGCCATTAACTACAAATCCCTGGACAAGTCTAGTGCGTTTTGAAACTGATGCATGTAAATCAATAATAAATTCTATCTTACGTTACAAAGACTATGATTCCCATAAAAGTGTTCACAAAGATTTTCAAAAGCAATTCCTTGATAATCGTTCATTTTATGATAGATTCTGGTTTAGAGATGATTTGAGAACGTCTGTTGCTGAGCACAAAAATATTTTACCGGAAATTAATTTAGAAGACACATTAAAGCATACTACAATTGCTGACAAAGGTTAAGTAGGAAAAGCATACCAAATTTATCAAAATAAAAGGGTTTTGTATACCCAGAAATTCCAGCACATCTTCCTACTTTGGATTTGGTATCAGAAAGACTCATTTCACCCCGAATACTTTTCATGTAAATTAGGCGATTGAGAGTATGCGGTCAGTTTGGAATATTAAGGCAAATAATCTATAATCCAAAGAAGTTTCACTTCTATCGCACCATTTGTTTCCCATTTAGCATTGAATGCAATTTACACTGAACTACAGATGAATATGAGAGTCGAATAACAAAACGCGTGGTGCAGAAGTGAAAGTGCATTAATTTTTTATTAATGAAATTCCTCCCGCTTGTCATTAACACAAAAATTTTAGAGTCAATAATAGAAAACAGTATCAACAGACGTTTTCTTACACCCTAAATAATTCAAAAAATATTCATTAAACTACTTTTATATAGTATCTAAATTTGAAAGTTTTCATTTTGTTACAGATTTCTGAGAGATAAAAATATATTCATAGAAAGGATTACTTCTTTCAGTCGTTAATCCATTGTGTGTCCTTGAGCATGCCAAATCTCAATGCTTAGCATTATTTAGTTAGATTGCAATCATTTTTAATTATTATTTTGTCAACTTCAATTTACAAATGCTCACACGCAATGTCATAAGCAAAACTGATGCTGTAAACATCATTTTTGTAACTGTCTTATCTTTCTTTAACAATAAATAAATAAAAATACCTAAACTTAATTCTTTTACATCATTTATTTCAAGAAAAGCATTTTTCTTTGAAATGTTCATTTACTGAGCTCTTTCTTCATAAACTTATTTCTTGTGCTCTTTTTTATGCATATAACTTGTTAAAGTTGCAATCTTTTGCATCAAAAGCAGTTTCTGTTAAGAATTCGGTATTCATTTATTGAATGGAATTTCATTGGGATGGCTGTAACGGGAAAATACCGACAAAGTAATAACAGGATAAATGTCCGGAACTTTTAGAGGCTCCCAAGGCTTTTGAAAGTACTATGAAGGAATCTATTGAACTTTTGTAGATGACAAAACTGAATTGATTTATTAAAATAAGAGAAGAATGACATTCAATGAAATAATCAGGAGCTGATAGCAATGGAAAAATTTTTCGATGATATTAATTTGAATTGTGCTAATAATCTACTAAGAGGATTTTTCCTTATTTTTGTTATTTAATCCATAAAACGAATTGAAATTTATTGCTTGAAAATTTTATAAATTCTTTCTTCGTTGGTAAACGTTATGACAACTTAAGTGCTTAAAATCTCCCACTTTCTGAAATGGTTTGCTTTTGATTTCAAATTCAAGTGTATCCTAATGAAAAATATACATTCCATAAAAACAAACTAATTTATAGGATTATCTATTAATTATAAAAATATACATTCCATAAAAACAAACTAATTTATAGGATTATCTATTAATTATAAATTTGGCTATGTATTTTTACTTTGTGCTGTCGTAATCTCCTTACAGAAAGAGAAATCTAGTAGAGTTATCTTAACGGTAGTGGCTTAGGTCCAGAATTTAGCTACTTGTACTAACTAGTTGGAGCACTTAAAACATCTTATTTTATTGCAATTATTATTCAATATATAAAATTGATGATTATAAAATAGTGAATGTTTAATAACTTAAAATGGAATACAAAGTATATCATTATTTACCTAGCTTTGGGAATGAAACATTATTTTGTAAGCAAATGAAATTCTGTATTAAAAAAAGCAGTAAATGTATATTTGAAATATAATCATATAATTTTACCTTTAATTTCGGCATTATTTCTGATGAAGTTATGATATGAGTTACTTCTGTTTCGGTGATGCCATGAATGATTCCATCTTCTCCAAGCGTTGCATATAATGTAACAACTAAAAATTTAAATTCAGAAAAAGGAATTATAAACAATTTCACATTAACTCTAAAACAAAAAATGATTATCCAAGAAGAAGTTATAAAAATAAGACGAAATTCTTAAGGAGGGACGGAGATGTGATTGAATATATATAGAAAAATAACTATATTAAAATGGAATATTTTATTGATAAGAAAAACTTACGCATAAAACTAATTGATAAAGATTTGCCTTTTTGGAAACTATTATCGAACTTGATTATGAGAGGATGTTTCTCACTCGATTCTTTCCAACTGTTCATCGGCGATCTCCTGTTCTACAAATCCGAAAAACGCTACTTTCGAAAGAGTTTTGTCATTCTATAAGGACAAATAAGTATTTAAAAACACAAATGCACATCAGAAGAAACAATCTCGGCTCAGACAGCGACAATTTACTACCCAACTCTGACCTTCACTGACGAAATAAATTAATAGAATTTGCATATTTTATTGAATTGCATGACAAGAACTGAACTGAATGAAAACCCACTGCTTCTAGATAAAAATGCAAATCTTGTACGGCAAATACGCAAGCGTCCACGTGTGTGTAAGCAGAGCCAGCAGAAAAGCAGGCTTTTTAAGTGCGTGTAAGTTTAGACGTATTTCGTTCGCCAGCACACCTCGGCGAATTTCTTGATGTTATTTTGAAGCAATCTGTTCAATTCAAAATGTAACAGGAAAAATAAGTAACCACCAACGTTTAGATGATGGAATGAGGTAGCGAGTTGTGTGGAGGCTAGAAGCAGGCCTATGTCAAGTCCAGATTTGTAGAGAATTCAATTTATAACGCCCAGCGTCGTGTGTAACTTATAGAAACAGTTCCAGGATATTGGATCCTTCAAAAGAAAGCTAGGACAAGGTCATCCAAGAGCCGTGATGGCTAGAGACGATCACCAAATGTCGATTATAGCGAGACGTAACTGAGGGGCTACAGCTTCTCATCTCTCTCATTACTTCTATGCAGCCCCGTGTATTCGAATGACTGTTTCAAAAAGACTTTATGAGATATGTTTGATGCTTGATTCCTGCACACACCTACGAACATAAAGATCGGAGTATGGATCTATGGGTGACCGTTCTGTTCAACGTTTCAGACCGATTATTGCTGTACGTTCATATGGAGAGAACCAGGGACCTGTGTGTGTGTGTGTGCTACCAACCCTCTAATGTCCACGAAATCGACAATTATGGCGGAGGAGATTTAATGGTCTGGTCCTGTTGCATGACCGTATACATCTTCATGTCTTTAAAAGAGGCTCTGTGACTGGTATGAGGTCTTGGTGCTCTATGTTTGCTTTTTCAGGGGTGCATATGGCCTCGAGTTCATTTCAATGGACGATAACGTGAGGCTACATAGATCTCTTCCGATCGATCAATTTCTAGAGTGAGGATATTCGCCGTATGGATTGGCCAGCCAGGTCTCCAGACTTCAACACTATAGAGCATGTCTGGGACGCTCTGGGGAGGGCAATTGCTACTCTCAATCCCTCTTCCAAGATCCATCCAAAAAATGAAAACAGCGTTGCTAAACGAGTGGGACCAATTGCCACAAAAACTGATAAACTGCCTTATTTAGTTTGACATCCCGCTGCGAGACCTGTATTGCTACAAAAGGGAGCCATACCGCCAATTAACCAATTTCTATTGTTTATTCTGCAACCGCTGATTCATACCTTCCAACTCCAATGAGTGTTACGCATGATCATGAGTGTGTATTGCAATTGTTGAATGGTTATTTGTTTTGTATTGTTTTTCAATGTATGAACTTATCAAATTTCATTAAAATCGGTTTGGTAGCTCTAGAGATAATCGATCATGTCTGAAAATTCTCTTAATTTCTTACACCAGTGTAGATGTTTCCAAATATGTCTTAGTAGGTCATTAGGCCTAAATTCAAAGCAAGAAACTCATCGGCGAAAAGAATTTTACTCCAAACTTGAGATCTTTGGTTGAATTAAAGAGTGTTTTTTTTCCAGGTATAGAAGTTTAAGTTGGCATTACTTTCCAAGATGGCGACCGATTTAACAGTTGTCAAGTGATTTATTCTCAGTTTGGTTTGGCAATTCATCAAAACGATCATCAAGCAAGGTGTAGATTCGTCGAATCGGCCCAAAACGAGATTGCCGTTGTTCCCGATTTTCATAAGCGAATTTTGTTTAGCGATGAAGCGCACTTCTGGTTGAATGGCTACGTCAACAAACAAAACTGCCGCATTTGGAGTGAAGCTAATCCACAAGTGTATGTCGAAACACCGTTACATCCAGAAAAACTGACTGTTTGGTGCACTTTATGGGCTGGTGGAATCATTGGTCCGTACTTCTTCAAAAACGATGAAGGCCACAACGTTACAGTCAATGGTGATCGGTATAGAGCCATGATTACTAACTTTTTTTCATTCCTGAATTGAACAATCATGATGTCCAGGAGCTGTGGTTCCAACAAGACGGCGCAACATGTCACACAGCTCGTGCCACAATCGATTTATTGAAAGACACGTTTGGTGACCGCCTAATTTCACGTTTTGGACCTGTGAATTGGCCTCCAAGATCTTGTGATTTAACACCGCTAGACTATTTTCTGTGGGGCTATGTAAAGACATTGGTCTATGCGGATAAGCCACAAACGCTTGATCATTTGGAAGACAACATTCGCCGTGTTATTGCCGATATACGGCCACAAATGTTGGAAAAAGTCATCGAAAATTGGACGTCCAGATTGGACTACATCCGAGCCAGCCGTGGCAGTCATATGCCAGAAATCATATTTAAAATGTAATGCTACAAGGGAGCATTACATTTTAAATATGCTTTTTTTTTTCGAATAAAAAAAATTCATGTCAATCGAATAATACATCGTTGTTTTATTGCAATTTAAAGTTCTATACCTCTAAAAAAACACCCTTTACTTGGTTGGTAGCATGTACTGCAACATGCTTGTAAGTATTTAGTTGAGATATCGCCAAAGTAAAATGCTAAGAAAAGTCAGATCTTTTTTGTGATTCCCTTATCAATGGTCTTGTGGTGCCTTCAGGTGAAAATCAGGAAAGACACTTTAAAATGGATTACTATCCGAACTTCAAAAAGAAATAAAACTTTTCTGATAATCGAAACCTCCGGGAGAGAAATGTGAACGAAAGGAAGTCCGTGGTGTAAAAGAAAGAAGGAAGCTAGAAAGACTTATCGCTGTGGAAAATCTGCGTCAAATAACTTTAGAAAAGAAACTACAGGTATCTCAATCGACAATTTGTTGTCAAATAAAGAAAGTTAGCTATAAAAAGGGAATAAACCAGTCTATCAGCAAATGTCTGCAAAGACCGCTGGAAAAATGAAGATGTTATTCTCTATATTTATTGCTACACAAAGATAGGTACAAAACATTGATCACTTCTGATGAAGCACTGTTTCATCTGCCATGCACAAAGCAAAACAACAGTACCAAATATTTCACGTGAAAAGCGTCGCAAAGATGCAGCTGTTTTGCAAAAGAAAAGTAGGCCATCAGGTGTTATGATATGGATGGGAATGTCCTCTCAAGGCTTAACAAATCCACGTTTTACAGAACCAAAGGCTAATTCTCAAGGAAACTTCGTTTTTCACCAAGATTCAATACCAAGTCATGCTACAAAATCAAGTATAAGACAGCTAAAAGACAAACAAAAAAAAATTTTTCTTCCTCCTGAGAAATGGCTATCATCACCCCTGGCTATGCTCTTTGAAATTACTCTTTATAGGGATACTTAAAAACAACAATTAAAAAGACGTAAAGTAGGAACACTTTAAGGGCTTCAAAAAGCAATCAAAGAGAAAGTTGGAAAAATACCTCCAAAAATGGTCAAAAAAGCTCTTTTGGCTTGGCTTAAGGGTTTATGTAAAGTGTACAATGCTAAGGAAAACCACACTGAAAATTTCATGTAAATCACTTAATTCAATAAAAAAAATTATGATGCTCTGAAATTGGTCTCATTATTTTTGAATCAATTTGTAAAGGTCATCTGTGGTTGATGAATTTCTGAAAAGCGAGGATAATCGCTGAATGGATTAGCCAGATAGATTTACAGACTTCATCCGTATAGAGCATACATGGGGTGCTCTAGGGAGGGCAACTGCAACTAGCAAGTCTCCTCCAAGAACCATCCCAAGTTTGAAAATAGAGTTACTGAAAGAATGGGATTGACTGCCACAGGAACATAAATTCCCTTATTTGCAGTATAAAATCTCTGTATGAGGCTTGTTTATCTAAAAGAGAGGTCTATATCCCCTGTTAACCTTGTTTTTTTTATTTGTTATATTCTGCAACTACTGTTTCGACTTGAAGTAATGTTACGCACGATAATGAGTGTGCATTTTAACTGTTGAATGATTATTTTTTTAACATTATAAAACAGCCCTATTTACATACCAAAATTTATTAAAATATGTCCAGTAGTTCTAGAGATAGTCTAAAAAACTAAAAATTCTCTTAATTTTGAACACCAGCACCAATTTTATTAATGATATAGCAACTGCTACATCCTAATATATATTATAAACGTGAAAGTTTGTGAGGATGTTTGGGAGTCTTTCACGCAAAAACAACTGAATGGATTTTAATGAAACTTTACAATATATAGCTTATACATCAGAATAACACATAGGCTATAATTTATAGATATTGTGTGAAGTGTCCAAAATATAACGATAATTGTCAAGTAAGTAGGAAAAAATTCTGCCATCTGCAAAAAAGCCCGCGACAGCAAATATCTATCTTTTATGTGTGAAGCTAACCTTTGTATTTTGTTTTGTCTACGCCAGGCGCCAGGAACTGCGAAAGTTTGAACAGGCAGAGTGTGAGGCTGATTACAATTTTAACATAAAAAAATACAACAAAAAATAGTATTAACGTATTACACTTCCAGATATAAATTATTTATACTATTTTTATCGAAAAAATAACATTGTTCATTTGCTTATGATTTTAGAAAAGTTCGAGTATGTTACGTTCGCCAATTTTTAAATCTTAATATTTACGGACTGCGCAATATTAATTAAAGTAAAAATTCGCTGAAATTCTAAAGACAAAACACAGACAATTATTCTATAAAAATCCTTGCAAAAAAGAATACGTCTCGAATCATTCAACCTGAAAAAGAATGCATTTTGAACCAAGATTGATTGACGCCGTTTTTCAGAAAAAGCTTTTCACTGTTTTTTTAAATCGTGCTATACAGTTTTCAGTTATGGTAATTCAAGGTCGCTTACACAGAATTCAAAGATTCGGTATACTTTTCGATTTACACAACGTCAGAAAAACGATATTTGATAGTTTGAATGACGTTAGTGAAATTATTTTGTAAGTTAAATATTAACAGAAAGAAAGAGGTCCTCACACTCAATAAATGTCTTTTAAATTCAACGTAAGATCGATTCTCCCATTTGAAAGCAAAGTTGTAATAATAGTTTCCATTAAGCAATGCGATAATTTAAAATTTAAATACTATTTATAGTGGATAAAAAATATTAAAACAAATGTACAGTTCAAAAGATACTATCGAAATACAAAACAAACTGAGTTGAAAAAGGCCAAGTGTAGGACACCCATTTCACTCAACTTGAAGAACGGTGGAGAGTTAGGAATATTAAAAAACCTATTACAAAACTACAGTAAAATTGATACTGGATGTACATCGAAGGTTTTACAAGTCTGTCAATGCATAATTCTAAACCTTTCAAGAAAGTGTAATAATAAGTATTATAATAAAATTAGTAAAAATAATTAATAATTAATATTTTAAAAAAATAGAAGACAAAGTAACATTTTTATTCAACTGAGAATTACTTAAATACATTTTAATTCCTTATGGTATTTTATTTTTTAAATATATTGCATAAGTTAAAATATACTCAAATTTTAAATATTTAATAACTACTTATCAAATTGAAAGTTTGTATAACTTCTTCATTTATAAAAATAATTGCATGAAACTTTTTTTTTCCATTTATCGAACATTTCAAAAAATGCTTACAATTTTAATTCAACATTTAATACAGTTGTGAAATTTTGCAATTATAAAAATTTCTACTTTTCTGAACATACAACTATTTTTAAAAAAGGTACATTTTCGTTTTCGGGTCCTAAAAAGTTGCAAAGTGAGTGAGTGAATATTAAGGTCCCACTGTTCACTTACTCAAGAGATATAGCGAGAGGGGAAGGGAAATTTTCATGACAATGTGTTATGCATTTAAAAATGTTCAAGCAACGCCGGGGGGAAATAAACCAGTCTGACAGAAAAGAAGCAAAAAAATTTCGAAACAGCGAATTTTAAGTTATACACTCGGAAAAAGGCCGAGCAACGCCGGGCTAAGCAGAGGAAGGGGGGTGAGGTGAAAGTCATTTTGAAAAAGAGTATTGGAAGTGCTGATTGTATGAAGGAAAAGGAACATTTTTATAAAAGTAGAGAAAACCCGAGCAACGCGCCGGGCCATGCAGCTAGTAAAATTCATAATTCAAAAATAGCGAATTCTATACACAATATCAGGTGCAATACCTCACATCACTTTAGAACGAACTGTTTGAAGTATTATTTTTAAAAAAAACGATATATATACAGTGGTGGCCAAAATTGTGGACACTTTTGAAAATTGTTATGTTTCTTAAGTTTGTAGGCTTATAGGAATATTACGTTTCACAAAATGCCAAGTCTTTTATTTCATTTTCAAGAGAATTTCATACCCAATTCAATACAAAAAAATCAAATATTTACAGTATAAAAAAAAGTTATATTGCAACAACTATCAATACAAAATATACATTAAATACTGATGGTAGCAGTGGGTCATCAGTACTTAATGAGGTAGCCTTTATTTTTTTATTACAGCTTTGCATTGAGGATTCATTGAGCTGAAAATAGTTTTAAGCTCTTCCTTTGTTATTACACGATGCCAGGAAACAATTATGGCCTCAATTAGTTCCATTTTATTGCATGGGTACCTCATTCAAACAAGAGTTTACAAAAGGTGCCATAAGTTTTCGATAAGATTGAGTTCAGGACTGTATCCTGGCCAGGACAACAATGATATTAAGCCCAGAAGCAATGCCATCAAATAAAAAAGTAGATTGCACACTTAGAGATATGTGACGAGAAAAGGGTCTTTCCTATGTTAAATTGCAAGACAGGTGGGTGGTTCAGTGACTACATCTGAGAATGGAAATTTTGCTTAAGATGTCAAGGAGTAAATTTAAAAAAAAAACAAAGCAGGAAAAGACCGAAAAAGGTGCACCTTATCTGTTAATGACAGAAGAACAAAAATACAATGTTTTCAAGATAAAAGAATGTCATCAGATGTAATCTGAATGATGCTGGTGTTTCTGTTAGTTCAAAAACAATCGGGAGAAAATTAGGAGATGTTATACTATCAAGGGGAGGGCACAACTAAGGAAATTACTTTGAGGTCGAGACTTGGTGTAATAGTAGTACTTTTTTAGGGTGTTCAACCCCCAATGTAATTCTGCCGAATGGCCAGTCAATTTGGAGAAAATAGCCTTCGAAATTCATGCTTAGCTTTTATACAATAAAGTTTAAATTTTCTCCAACGATTCCGTATCCTGGTTGGTATATCGTCTGCATACTATGCGCAAGGTTAGGGTTCGATGCCTCAAAAAAAAATTTTTTTAACTTTTTTTCAATTCATTTAATTATTTTTTAAAATTAAATAAATTCATTTAGCAAAGGTTTATTAAATATTAAATGATATTTTATGTAATTATTTTGTATTTTATAAAGTGAAAAGAAATTAAATAAATTTATTATTTAAATTATTAATTATTAAAATTATTTAAAATTATTATTAATTAAAAATGTTTAAAATTATTATTAATTAAAAATGTTTAAAATTATTATTAATTAAAAATGTTTAAAATTATTATTAATTAAAAATGTTTAAAATTATTATTAATTAAAAATATTTAAAATTAGTATTGTAACAACTACATTTAAACCCTGCCTTCCCTTGATGATTAGTGGCAGCCAGGGGGCACCACCTGTTCTTTTGAGAAGCGGGAACTCGTCCCCCCCCCCGCTCTTCTGCCCTGAATCGCTACCGGGGAAAGATGTGTACACGCGGAGTCAGGGAAGGCCTGTTCCCCCCCCCCCTTTTAGTCCTTAAGCTATTTTCTGTAACTATAATGGATGTGTGTTGTTTTATTTAAGTGACCCCTTGTGTTGTGGAACGTAAGAAGATTAAATAGTATTTGTTCCAGTAATGAAAAGGCTTCTTTTTATTTCAACACAATGAATACACGACATGGGGGATTGTCATAGTGGCGCCCAACGTTCTAACCGGACCAGGAAACCGAAATGCTGATCAACGCTTCCTTGAGCGGACATGTTGTTTTTCTTCGACCAACTGACCACGTGTATGGAAATTTTAGTGTGTGTCGCCCCGACAGTCAAAGTTAAAGTGCTTGATTGTATCTGGAAATCATCGGTTTTAGTATCATCCTGATACTAACGTAAAAGTGCTCGTCTTTTAGAAAATTGTCAGTTTTAGTATCATCCCGATATTAAGGTGAAAGTGCTCGTCTTTAAAAAATTGTCAGTTTTAGTATCATCTCGATACTAAGGTGAAAGTGCTCGTCTTTTAGAAAATTGTCAGTTTTAGTATCATCCCGATACTAAGGTGAAAGTGCTCGTCTTTTAGTTGGAAAATAATCGGTTTAGTATCATCCGGATACTAAGGTGAAAGTGCTCGAAAAGTGAGGAAATAATCCGAAGTGAAATTGTGTTGATTTATGTGTTAAAAATACCATCATGATCAAGAAAGTGGTGTGCTTAAGATATCTGCTAAATATATTCAATATATCGTTTTGAAGTGCGCGAGTGGTGCTTACAAGATATCTGCTATTTTGAAGAGAAACAATCTCTTCCCGATATTATGTGTTACTGAAATCTTCACCTGTACTTGAACAAGGAAACGGAAATTAAATCTGTGAGTAGATGTAACAAATCTTTTGTACAATAATATTGAGAAATATGATCATTTATCTTTCTTGAGATATTAGTATTTGTATATTTTGCTTCTATAATGCATTTTTTTAATTATAATTATTTCAATCTGCTGTTGAAATAACTGTGAAATTCAAATAGTGAAAAATCATTTCTGCTTTCAGGAAGAAGCAACTGATATAACATTATTGATAAATATGTATTGGTGCATTTTAAAATAATTGCTATATAATAATTTGCTGTAAATAATTGCTATGTTGAGTAAATGGTGAAATTCTAGGTTATTATTATTATAAGGAGCTGTTGAATATATTTTTCCCTAAAGTTAAATATTCAAATAAAAGGTAATTTCTGCTATCAAGCAGAAGGGGAGAAACCTCATTTAATTATCAAACTTTGATATATGTAATGTTTTCAGATTTAGATATTTTTACTGTTTATATATATATTTCATGAATTGATATATTTATAGCTTTTCAAAAGTTCTATTTGGTGATTTTAAATTTTATGTTTCTTGAGAATAGATTTTTTGTTTAATTTGCATGAGTCACATCCTGTGATAGCGGAGAAATTGTTTAGTTAAATATATATATTTCTTTTTGTGAAAATAGCATGATTATGCAATACTGTGTATTTTATTCATTGCATTTCCGGTGTGTTTTTAGAATTACGTAAGGAAGGTTTCATAAAATATATAAGTATTTCACAAGAAATATTTCTTTTAAAAAAAATGAATATTAAATAATCTTATATTCCTAATTGAGTCACAGTGTGATACATTTAGCTTTAAATGTTTTGCACTTATTATATATATAAGTATATATATATATTTCATAACATAACATGTAATCACGTTTTTTCAATATGCTATTGTGACTCATGATTAATTTTATATTTCATATACAGTTGAATTTATGGTATTTTATTTAGATTTTCTGAAGATATTTGTAAAAAATGTTTTGTTTATACCCTTTATATTGAATTTTTCTCTTTTTATGTTTTCTCTACAGGGAAGGTAGTTGTTTAATGATTAGTTAATACTTATCCATTGCTATTAGGAAAACCAATTTTATTTATAACTTCCTGTATACTTTAAAACCTGAATCTAGTTTTATTTTAAAAGACAAATATGGCTTTTCTCTCAAAAGGCAAGAAAATAGACCTCCATAATTTAGCAAGTGAGCTACGAGTCTCTGTGACTTTAGAGGATAAAATAATTGACTTACGCGAAAAAATCACTTCATGTACATT
Source organism: Trichonephila clavipes (assembly GCA_019973935.1). NCBI lineage: Eukaryota > Metazoa > Arthropoda > Arachnida > Araneae > Nephilidae > Trichonephila > Trichonephila clavipes. Next base: position 435,986 of record BMAU01021309.1, read on the forward strand.
CTTCCAGAATAATGAGCAGTTTGTGAAAGAGATGCTCGATAACATTGTTGATGAACGTAAATCGCTTGAACTCGAAGCCTTAAAGAAAATAGAACGGGAGGATAAGTGCCTTGCTGATCAGAGAGCATTTGAGATTGAAAAGCTTAAATTACAAGCGCAAAATCCTCCAGCTTCCGTAGGTAATTCTTCTCAAATGGATTCTAACCCCATGAGGCTGGATTTAAAAACAGTCTTGCCCACATTCATCCCTGATACAGATGACATATCATTATTTTTAACAATGTTCGAAAGACAAATGAAGCTTCTAAATGTACCTGCCGATTTTTGTGTATCACACTTAATTGGAGTCCTTCCAAGTGATATTGGCAGGTTAATTGCAAGAGAAGGAATTATGCTCACATTCACAATATTTTATTGCAAAGGTTCAAGCTGACAGCTGACCGTTTCAGAGTCCTTTTTTGCCGACACCAGAAACAGGATCATTCCACGTGGAAAGATTTCTTTTTTGAGCTAAGAACCTTTTTCGAAGGTTGGCTAAAAGATTTAGAAATAGATTCATTTGAAACCTTGAAAGATCTTATCATAGCAGATCAAATAAAAAAAAGGTGCCCACCAGATTACAAGAATCATTTCCTAGACACTTGGGAAATACTGATAGATCCTGTTGTGTTAGCTAAAAAGCTGGACTCATACGAAAATGTTAAACCCTCTTCACAAAAATTAACAAAACTAAGCAACTCTCGTTTTTCTAGGAACACAGGCGATCCGGAGTTTAGGAAGTCTCACTCATTCAAAGTTGAAAAGAATGTTTCGTGTAACCACAATAGTGCTTTTTCTAACCCTAGCTACATGCCAGCTCGGAATACCAACACCGGTTTTCATCCACCTATTTCTTGCTATGGTTGTGGCAACCCTGGATTTATAAAATCGAAATGTCCAAAATGCTCACAAAAAAAATAGAGTGCCTCTGTCAACGCCATACACATGTTTACTTGTCTTACCTCCCCAGTAGCTCTACTTGACATCGAAGTCTAAGAGGCTACAGGCACAGTCTGTGCTGATACAGGAGCTAGCCAGTCAGTCGGGGGGAGAATTAATGTTTAAATTCTTGAGGAATCGTGGACAAAAATTCTCAGAATTTCATCTTGCTATGTGCCTAGCTGATGGTCAACAATCCACATACCTTGTTCAAAAAGCTACAGTACCAATCACCGTAGGTGGACGAACTTTCCAAATCGATTTAATTTTTTTGCCACATGCAAAAGGTTACCGCACTCTTCTAGGTGTTGACTTTTTAAGGACATCAGGAATCGTAATGGACATGCGTAACAATTTTTGGTATTTTGGTGACAAACCAAGCTTCAGGATACCTTTTTCAAAAGATGTTCCTTTGCCTGTAGACGACAGTCCTGTCGAAATAAATAGTAGTTCTTGTCCCACAAATTCGATTCCCAGTGAAATTCCATTACATAGCAACACTGTTGATGAAACTGAGACAAATGATCTCCATTTGCGAGAAGAAGAAGGACAGGCCCTAAATGTAGAAGAAAGAAATGATTTGATGGTCCTGCTTAATGAAAGTAAAGATGTTTTCAGACTAGGGGGAGAACCAACTCCATTCGTAAAACACTTTATAAACACAGGTTACCACCCACCAGTTTCAACTGCATCTTATAGACTATCTCTTAACACAGTGTTTCTCAAACTGTGGGGCGCGCCCCCCTGGGGAGGCGCGATAACCTTACAAGGGGGGCGCGAGCATATCGAAAATAAAAGATTTAAAAAATAATTAATTTACTGGAATGAATTAAAACAAAATACTTTCAGACATAATAAAAAATGCACTTTTACTCTGATGTAAGTTATAGGCCAGGGATAGCGAACCAATGGCACGCGTGCCAATGATGGCACGCGACAGAATATTTTGGGCACGCCATCGATCAAAAACGATTTGCATTTTGGCTTAAAATAATTAAGTTTACTATTAAGTATTATGAACAAACGCGAGTGATCCGTCGCGATGCCGACAAGTGGGGGAGTAGACTCGTTTGTTATGTCTTGCGTAAATACTTCGTATATTATAAATTGCTAATGATGCAAAGTTTATCTACGCATAGTGTGTGTACGTAACTATTTCTAAATATATTCAAGTTGTTTAAAAAACATATTCTAACGTTTACATTAATAGTTCAGCTTGTATACATCTAATTTATTAATGTGATCTAATTCTTGTCTTGTAAGTCTAATTGGTAAAAATAGCTCTCACTGCTTTATTTTAAAAAATTTTAATGATCTGAGACAAAAGCGAAAGATCAGACACTACAGAAATCTCCTGCAAGCACTCAATTTCTTAAAAACAAATAAATCTGCCCATGAGCCCGCAGTCGTGCGCAGTCAGTAAAAGTTTGTTTTTGGCGGGGGGGAATCAAGCGAGAGCACATAGAATAGTTAATTTCATCGACACATCTGTACATTTAAAGTTTTGTGTTAAATTTACGATTTTTAACTGGTATTTAATATGGCTAGTTCAACAAAAAAAAAAAAAAAGTGCAAGATAGTAAGTATAGCAGAGAATTTCAAACTTGCGGGCTGATAAATATGGCATGACAAAGGTGACAAAGCGGTGTGTGTTTTATGTTCTGGAACAGTGGTATGCAGAACATATATCGTCTGTAAAACGGCATTTTGAAACAAATCACAAATCCTTTTGTGAAAAAAGCGAACCAGAGCAAAAAGAATTAATTGCAAGTGCAATAAAAGACAGAAATAAACAGTCGACGTCTATATTTAAATATAAGCAAAAATTGTCACACAAGTGCGGCAAGTTACTCAGCTGCAAAATGCCATTGCTCGGCATGGTAAACCTTTTTAAGAGGGAGAGTTTTTGAAGGAAGCTTGGTTGGCATGTGCGCCCTCACTTTTTGATGATTTTGATAATAAAGATAAGATAATTCAGCGCATCAAAGATGTTCCTCTATCTAGAAACACAATGAAAGATAGAATCTTGAAATTGGCAGAAAATGTTACAGATCAACAAAAAATGACATTAACTCCGCTCCTTTTATATCGCTATGTCTTGACGAAAGTATTGACACTACTAAATCGGCACGTTTAGCTGTCTTTGCTCGATATTGTGTAGAAAACATCATTAAGGAAGAATTAATTGCGATAACATCGTTGTTAACAACTACAAAGGGCACAGATATTTGTACGGCAGTAAAGAAATTCGCTTGCTGAGAAGGAAATTGATTTGAAAAAATTGTTTAGTAACCACTGATGGTGCTCCAAATATGGTAGGCAAAAAAATGGCTTAATTTCTTTATTTAAAACAGACGTAGGACACTCGATTCTTGAATACCACTGCATTATTCACCAACAAGCCTTATGTGCAAGAAGTGGTTCAAGATTTCTTGATAATGTAATAACTTTATTCAAAAATAGTCAACCTCATATCGTCACAGGCTTTAAATAAACGAAAGTTTGATGCTTTGTTGAATGAAGTCAATTCGGTGTATAATGGCTTAATAATGTATAACAATGTTTGCTGGTTGAGCCGCGGGAACGTACTTCAAAAGATTTGTTGATTGCTTGGAAGAAATCAGACTGTTTCTAACAAAATGAGAGCAAAATTGAACAATACCCACAGTTGATGGATATTATGTGGCTTTTATAATTGATGTTTTTACAGACATATGCCAATATTTCAACAAATTGAACATAAAGCTTCAAGGCCCGCATAAAACAGTTATCGTCATGATGGATCCGCTTTGAAGCTAAACTATATGTTTTTCAGAAACGATATTATTACAAAAAGCTACAAGTACTTCCCAAACTTGAAAAAATATCACAGATTTAGATGCCCAAGAGAAATGAAACGAAGAAAAAGTTATTGATGACTTTATTTCCATAATGGATTCTTTAATCAAAGAATTTTCAGCGAGATTTTCTCAGTTCAAGGAATTATCGGAAACGTTCAAATTTATTATGTACCCTGATGTGATTTCGTTTGATAAACTGAACTTGTCTCAATTCGATTGGTTGGAAATTGAAGAACTTGAAATGCAACTGATTGATTTCCAGTCTAGTTCAATATGGATTCAAAGTTTATTGAAACAAGGAAAAAGTTGGAATTGATTGAAGCAGAAAAGATTGACAAGCAATATAAGTAAAAATACCAGTAATGAAATTTTGAAACATGGAATTCGATTCCAGACGCATTTAACTGTTTGAAGAAGTTGGCGTATGCTATTTTAACCATATTTTCATCTACCTATGCCTGCGAGTCATTATTTTCAGAGATAAATAACATCAAAAGACTCGCTTAGAAACCGTTTAACAGACGACTGTAATTCAGCATGCATTCTACTAAAAGTAACATCTTATAATCCTGATATAAGTTATTTCTCATCTAATCTACAACAGCAGAAATCACACTAATGTTACTTTAATTAAAATTACAAGTATAACTAAAACATTTACTACTATACAGTGCAAAATGTATTTTTCGTATTAAATAAAAGAATTTTTGATTTGTTCGTATTTAGTTTTATTAGTTGTTCAATAATCACAAGTCAAAATTATTTGATGGCACGCCTATAACTCATTAAACGTTTTTTAGAAAAAATGGCACGTTGACCCAAAAAGGTTCGCCACCCTGTTATAGGCGATATCAAGTCATCAAAAAAACTTCTTCAATACTTAATTAGCTATCTTTGATTCTATAACCAAATAAAAAATATTTTATTTTATTTGCTGTAATCCCATGATGAGAGAGTTTTTATTACGTTTTCTTTTTTAAAAATAACATTCTACTCTTTCAGAGAAAAAAACAGATCCCAGATCCAGAATCGAAAAAATTCAGGAACATAAAAAATTCATCACTGTCATTATTTTTGAAATACTGCACATTATAGCTGTAATTTGTTTGACCTTCTAAGTTATTAGTAGAGTTAGTTATAACCCATCTCTTATGTGTTTATTTCTCATTTAAGGAAGTTGTAAGAAAATATATTTCTCTATTGCGCTTTTTTCCACGTAAAACAGTTTTATGATATTTGGAAAACCACGGAAAGCACACACACACACACACTCTTTGATGGATTACTATGCGAAGACTGAGACCAAGAGGAGTATTTTCAAACATAAAAAGCATAACAATTGTTTTTAGCAGTAACATACATATTATCATAATGAATACACTTTTTACCCGGAAGTGGTCGCGCGGGACACACAGATCACGAAATTGTTGATTCTGGCAGAACTGTTTATTTGTCACCAAAGAAAAATTGAAGAGTCCTTGAAAGTAGGTAAGTAACTTTCTCTTAGTTAAATTATTCACTGGAATAACGATTTGTATCGTGTACAATAAAATAATTATAAAAAAGGATTGGGGTGACTCAATAACCCTGCTAGATCCTATCGAGTGCGCGCCTGCTCCCAGGTTAAAACATGTTGAAGTCTTTTTTGCTTTAAAAAATATTAAAAATAATACAATTATTCTTCATCGGAATTTTATATTGTTGTTCATTATTTAACATCAACTATAAATGCTAATTCTGTGAGGATTAAAATTAAAATTCGCTTAAAACTAATTATAATTTGAGCAAGCATTTAGAAAAAACATTTTACATTTTTGTAAACATTGTCGCGCACTTGGCTTTAATGTTTGGCAAGAATGTTTTATTTTCTTTTTTTAAACGAACTCATGCAAAGAGCGCGTACTTCGGCCGGTATACTTTTAATGTATCAGTGCTGCACAGAGTATTTTATAACTATTTAATTAATACTAAATTAAGAACAAGTTTAATAAGTATTAACGACTTCCATGGGCTTGTTCTACAAAGCAAAGTTTTTATAAGGAATGCTTATGATTAGAAATTTGACCCTCTGAGTTATTTTTCTATATTTAGCAGATATCCATATTTTGTCTTCTAAGCAGCTACCGCATTTTGCAATATGTTCAATTTAAAAATTAGAGAAAGGAAAAATAACGTAATAATTGTCCTATTACTTAGTTAATTTATTTTTTTGCTTAAAAGTAGTATTCAAAATTTAATACTTATGTTATTAATGTGTATGGTTTATAATTAAGATCACGTATTGTAGCTTTAGCGTCAAAGTGAATTATTATTGCATTTAGTGCATTATTAATGTATAAGGGGGGCGCGATAAAAATTGTGATTGAAAAGGGGGGCGCCAGTATTGAAAGTTTGAGAAGCACTGTCTTAACAGGAAAGAACACTTAAGGAAAGAAATTGATAATCTTTTGGCTCATAATATTATAGAAGAATGCGAGTCCCCATACGCAGCCCCAGTAGTTTTAGTACCCAAGTCTAATGGAACTGTTAGATTGTGCATAGATTATCGTAAACTAAATGCGATTACTATACCTGACAAATATCCACTGCCCCTCATGGATGTTCTTTTACATGATACTAAATCTACTGCTTTTATGTCTACCCTTGACTTAAAATCCGGTTATCATCAGGTAGAGGTCAATCCAGCTGACCAGGACAATACTGCATTCGTTTGCCCTTTTGGTACATTTAGGTACAAAAGAATGCCATTTGGACTTCGCAATGCCCCAGCAACCTTTCAGCGTCTTATGGACGTTTCGTAATGGATTGCCAAATGTAAATATTCTGGTGTATTTAGACGATATCGTTGTGTTGTCTGAAACGTTTGAACAACACATTGAGGACTTAAGAATGGTCTTTGACAGACTTAAAAAATTTAAATTATGTGCTAACAGAGAAAAATGCAAGTTTGTTTGCTCTCGCGTAAAATACCTTGGACTTTGGATAACTTCTAAGGGAATAGAGGTGGATCAGGATAAAACTGCAACGATACAAAACATTCCTTCCCCGAGAAACCTAAAGCAGCTACAGTCATTTTTACAGACCTGCTCATGGTATAGAATATTCATCCCGAATTTTTCAGATATTACTAGACCCCTTAGCAACTTGTCAAAGAAAAGTACTGCTTGGAAATGGAGTGAAATTGAGCAACAAGCTTTCCAAACCCTCAAACAATGTTTAATAACCCCGCCAATATTGAGACATGTTGATCCTAAAAAGCCTTTTATCATCCGAACGGATGCAAGCAGTTACGCCCTCGGTGCAGTTCTGTTACAAGGAGAAAGCCCCACCGATGAACAGCCAGTAGAATATGCCAGTAGACTCTTGAGTTCTGCTGAAAAAAATTACTCGACAACAGAGCGAGAAGCCTTGGCTGTAGTCTGGGCCTTAAACAAATTTAGAGGATATATTGAAGGGGCAGAAATTACAGTGACATCCGACCATCAACCGTTAAAGTGGCTGATGAATTTAACATCACCAACCGGAAGATTAGCCCGCGCGCGCGCGATGAGCACTTCAAATACAATCTTACAATATGAAGATTGACTATTTTCCAGGGAAATGCAATTTTATTGCAGATATGCTTTCCAGGCCAGAGTATAGGGATGAAAAAATTTGTGAATTAAAAACTATAATTATTGATTTCCCGACGAGAACTGCTAATGAGCTAAGAACAGAACAATTGAAGGACCTTGAGCTAAAAAAGATAATTGATTGTTTTGAAAATCCCAACAAGGGAGTTGACTTTGCCAATTGGACTGGGAGAGGGTACGTGATGAATTAGGGAGTACTGTACCGGTACTCACCTCATGCTGAAGTTGAAGAAGCTCAATTAGTTGTCCCTACTCATGAGAGAGAGAAGATATTAAAATTGCACCATGATGCTCCCACCGCTGCACATTACGGTGCTGATGGTACCTTTTCCAGAATTTCCTGGAAATATTACTGGACTGGTATGAGGAAATTTATAGCTGATTATGTGAAGAGCTGTTCAGAATGCATTAGATACAAAGCCACTAATCAGAAACCTGCAGTTCTTTTGCAGACCCCTGTTCCAGCTCAACGATTTGAGAGCATAGTTATTGATCTTTTTGGTCCCTTACCAGAAACGACCGAAGGTATGAAGTGGATTTTCATAGTGGAGGATTATTACTTTATTCCCATTAAAGCAAGCTACTGCTAAAGAATGTGCCATGACACTTCTAAATGAAGTCTTCCTAAGATACGGAGTGCCCCGTAGACTAATAAGTGACAATGGGACTCAATTCGTGAGTGCGATGATGCAACAGTTATGTTTTGTCTTGGATATCAATCAAAGTCTCATTCCTGTATATCACCCACAGGCAAATCCAGTGGGGATAATAGGGATTTGAAACCTCGTTTGGCAATGATGGTAGGTAACAACCATACATTATGGATTGAAAAGCTACCAGCTATTAGGTTTGCACTGAATACTTCAAAATGCGAGTCAACAGATCACACGGCAGCATACCTAACCTTCGCCAGAGAACTACGAACTTTGGACCAAGTAAATACTGATCTACGGTCTGTCATCCATAACGATAATTTTGTGCCTGAATTTACACCCTATTTAAAACGTTTTGAAGGATACATGTCACAAATTAAAGAAAACATTGAGATGAGTCAAGATCGTCAAAAAACATATGCAAATAAATCACGTAGACCAAGTCCTAACTATAAAGTTAATGATCTGGTATGGCTAAAACTTCACCCATTAAGTAAAGCGTGTCAGAACAGGAGTGCAAAACACATGCCTAGGAGAGACGGGCCGTACATTGTGTTATCCCAGAGATCTCCCACTACCATTGTAGTAGCCAGTTGTGACAAATCTGACGAACCTTTAGGTGTCTACCATACATCAGCTTTAACACCCTTTCTGAATGGCACAGAGACCCAGTCTCCTGAAGTACCTCTCAAGAAAAGAGGAAGGCCACGCAAACAGCCATTGATTCCTAGAGGAACAGCCGGAGAGAATGCCATAATGTCTGCTAGTACACCCCCTCGCCGAGACGGTCTTCGGCGGTGTAGGGGGAGAATGTAACAACTACATTTAAACCCTGCCTTCCCTTGATGATTAGTGGCAGCCAGGGGGCACCATCTGTTCTTTTGAGAAGCGGGAACTCGTTCCCCCCCCCTCTCCCGCTCTTCTGCCCTGAATCGCTACCGGGGAAAGATGTGTACACGCGGAGTCAGGGAAAGCCTGTTCCCCCCCCCTTTAGTCCTTAAGCTATTTTCTGTAACTATAATGGATGTGTGTTGTTTTATTTAAGTGACCCCTTGTGTTGTGGAACGTAAGAAGATTAAATTGTATTTGTTCCAGTAATATGAAAAGGCTTCTTTATTTCAACACAATGAATACACGACATGGGGGATTGTCATAGTGGCGCCCAACGTTCTAACCGGACCAGGAAACCGAAATGCTGATCAACGCTTCCTTGAGCGGACATGTTGTTTTTCTTCGACCAACTGACCACGTGTCATATTATTAATTAAAAATATTTAAAACTATTATTCATCAAAATTATTTAAAATAATTATTAATTAAAATTATTTAAAATAATTATTAATTAAAATTATTAATAAGAAAGATTATTAATAAGTAAAATTATGAATAAGTAAAATTTATTTATTTAATTATTATTATTAAGAAATATTATTAATAAGAATTGTTATTAAAATAATTCAGTTATTATTATTATTAAGAAATATTATTAATAAGAATTATTATTAAAATAATTCAGTTATTATTATTATTAAGAATTATTATTAATAAGAATTATTATTAAAATAATTCAGTTATTATTATTATTAAGAATTATTATTAAAATTATTAAGTTATTTTTATTAAGAATTAATATTAATAAGAATTATTATTACAATTGTTAAGTTATTATTTTTGATAAGAATTATTATTTAAATTGTTAAGTTATTATTATTGATAAGAATTATTATTTAAACTATTAAGTTATTATTATTATTAAGAATTATTATTAAAATTATTCATTTATTATTAAAATTATTCATTTATTATTAAAATTATTAATTTATTATTAAAATTATTATTTTATTCTTAAATTTATTATTTGAATTATTATTAATTTATTCTTAAAATTATTCAAATGAATTTATTAAAATTATTTAAATTTATTTAAAAAGGATTTATTAAATATTCTATAAAATTATAAAATAATTAAATTAATAAGTTATAAATAATATATATTTTTTATTATATTAATTATAAAATAATTAATTTAATATAATAATAATATATTTTATAAATTATTTTATATTTTGTATAATATTTTATTTATAGTATATTGTATTTCACATTATAAAACTATTTGTAACTATTTTTATGCATAAAATATCATTTAATATTTATATATTATATATTTTATTATAAATGTTATTTTTTAATATAAAAATATATCATATAAAACCTAATATAAATATTTATATAATTACAGCATTTTTTTTACTTTATAAAATACAAAATAATTACGTAAAATATCATTTAGTGTCAAATAAAACTTTCATAAATAAATTTAATTTAATTTTAAAAATAATTAAATGAAATGAAAAAAAATGGTTGATCGATGAATCGAACCCTAACCCCGAGCATAGTATGCCTACGATATACCAACCAAGATATGGAATCGTTGGAGGAAATTGAAGCTTATAATTGTATAAAAGCTAAGCATGAATTTCGAAGGCTATTTTCTCCGAATTGACGGGCCATTTGGCGGAATTACATTGAGGGTTGAACACCCTAAAGGAGTACTACTATTACACCAAGTCTCGACCCCAAATGTATTTCCTTATAGTCGTGCCCTCCCTTTGTAAGAGGTAAAATTCAACAAAAAATGCCTTATCACAATTTACAGAAATTCTAAGAAAGACTACAGTGGGCAAAGGAACACATTAATTGGAAAATGATTAATGGTCAATAGTTATATAGAGCAATAAAACTAAGGTATCGTTATTCGGTAGTGAGAGCCGAAAATATGTAAGAATGAATAAGAGAAATGCTACATCTTGACTGGATACAGGCAGCTGTGAAGAACCCACATAGTTTTGTGATTTTATCATACATATCAGCAAATGGTATAAGTCGCCTTCATGTCATCGATGGGACACTGAATGCCAGAAAATACATTGACTTCGTTCTGGAACCCAAAGTTCTACCTTCCATCAGAGATCCTTTTACCAAAAATGTTTCATTTATTTTTCAGCAAGATTCCGCTCTTTGCTCCACAATAAAATAATAGAAAGACTGATATCTCTCGTTCGAAGATATTTGAGATGTTATCCGGGTCAAGAAACAGTCCTGATTTCAATCTTATCGAAAACTTATGGCACCGTTTGAAAACTCTTGTCCGAATGAGGTACCCATGAAATAAAATGGAACTAATTGAGGCTATAATTGTTTCCTGGCATCATGTAAAAACGAAGGGAGAGCTTAAGACTATTTCCAGTTCAATGAAACATCGTTGTGAAGCTGTAATTAAAAATAAAGGCAACACCACTAAGTACTGATAACCAACTGCTATCATCAGTGTTTAATGTGTATCAATATTTATTACCACATAACTCTTTTGCATTGCAAATATTTGACTTTTGTTTTTTGTATTGAATTTAGTATTGAATTCTCTTGAAAATGATGTAAAAGACTTTGCATTTTGTGCAACGTAACATTTTCTATGAGCATACAAACTTAAAAAACATAACAATTTTCAAAAGTGTCCACAATTATGGCCCCACTGTATATCTATACGTATAAATAAAAATGAAGCGTCTGTTTGTAATTTGAAATTAATAGCTTTTTACTAAATGCATTTAAAAGTATTTACGGTACTTATATGAAAAAATCAATTTTTAAAATTTTTGTCTGTCTGTCTTTCTTTCTGTCTTTCTGTCTGTCTATCTGTCTTTCTGTCTGTCTGTCTATCTGTCTTTCTGTCTGTCTGTTTGTTCCGGCTAATCTCTGAAACGGCTGGACCAATTTTTACTAAACTTTCACTGGCAGATAACTAAAATATTATACGAAATAACTTAGGTTACCTTTATTATAGAATAAAATTAGGGTTCCGATAAAATAAAATTAAAACCAATGAAAGAGTGAGCAATATCCCAATAGCAAATAGGGATTATTTATTTCAATAGGGATTATTTTTATTCAATAGGGACTATTTTATTTCACAATTTCTAGCATTTATATCAAACTTTTTTCTTTGATTAGGATGCTGCCATTCGCGACATTTCCCGTTCATGTCTTGATCCTAATGATTTTACAGTCCTTAACTGCATTGTCAAAGGTCATGCGTCCCTTTCACCCCCTTCCTTGCGGCTTCGTTTGTGTTCGCGTTTCACCCTACTTGCTACTTACACCTATTTTGATCTTAAAGATTTTAATCCTCACCCCATCGACAGTGTCAAAGGTCATGCGTCCCTTTCACCCCTTGCTCAACAAAAAGCAAAGAAAAAAATAAAACAAAAAGAAACATAGATTCACAAAGTAGAAGAAAAGTTTTCGTAAACTCTGCGAAGTGAATAAACACTTTTTTGTGTTAAATTTCACGTGGACGAAGTCGCGGGTAACAGCTATTTAAGATAAAGTAAATGCCTCAGAAAGTAATATTAACGTGTTACACATCCAGATACAAATTATGTACACTATTTTAAGCGTTTTTTACACAAAATTGCTAACAATGTGTTTCTTTTGCTGAGCAGTAGGTGTTTAAAAAAATCGACCCACAAGAAAGTTACGGCGCGTCATAAATAATAATAATTAGTAATAATAATAACAATAAATCCAGCTATAATTTCAGCTTATAGACCACAGTCTAATCAGACGGAAAGGGTAAATCGAGCCCTATTCAGATGTCTGAAAGTTATGTTGAAGATAATCATGAGACTTGAAATCAATTTCTCAATCAATTCGCGTACGCTACACGCACGGCGGTACATGAGACGACAGGAAAAATTCAGGTGGTATTATTTCTGGGTAAAAATTTAATAACGTTGTTTCAAAAGTTAATAATGGTGTCAGAGAGACGTAAGCACGATATTTGATCTGACCAATGAGAGTGCGTGGTGTTGTCTCTTCGCTACCCTCGCATTCTTCTTACTCATCATAAAAGCTTACTTTACGTCTTTCCACGAGCTCTCATGGCCTAGTGTTTAGAGAAGCTGACTTGAAATGAATTGTCCCTGGTTCTATTCTTGCTGCTTACAAATTTGCTTTAGATAACGATAATTTTACTTCGAAAATTATTTCTCTTCATCAAATTTAAATTTCCCCGTTCTTACCTGTTTTTTCTTTTTGTACTTTATTTTTATTAGCACATTCAAAACATTGATTCAGCTGTTGCAAATTCTTGGTTTCTGTTCAAACAAGATGCAATATTAAATAAAATTCCTCAAAAAATCGAAATGGATGGTTTAAAATTTAAGTTGGTGGTAGTTGAAGTATTATGAGCCTCTCTCTCTCTCTCCACCTACTAACAAAAGTTTTTAACTGATGATGAAGACAACAGTGTTGTAGTTCTACTCGCAAAAAAAAAATATCGAAGCGTTATAATCCATCTGCTATACATGTCACGGCTTTTATCCTGGCCATTACAGGATAAAAGGCTTGACATGTATAGTCTTTTAAGAAGTTTTGATGACATTTCAAGGCCTCGCAAGTGCAGATATGAAAACTACGAAAGCAGTTCGAAAACATGTTGTGAAAATGCAATGGTTATTTATACTTGCCAAAAACAAAACAAAAGATTTTTACATTAAATAAATAATGAATAACAGAGTTAATTATATCTATACATCAATAATTTCTGTATTTATGTGTGTGTAAAAGATTAGTTGAATTAAGATAGTTTTTTCCATCAACTTAGAGCTAAAAATGTTTAACTCGTAAAATTACATAAGTGACCTGTTTCACAGATAACGCCTAACCCGCACGATTATGCGGGTATCGTCTATGTTCCAGGGGGAAGGAGAGTGGGAATTTTTTTTAGTATTTTTCCCAGTATCATTGGGGTTCATATAGTATTAATAACCAGAAGAATTTAATATTTAAAGATAAAAATAATTCGGGTCTTAAAGAGATATACCGAATGTAGTTCTGCTCTTTTTAAAAAAAAACTATCACTCGCTTTCCATGATTTTAGTGGTGATTTTAACTTTAACATCAGTTTGCCAAAAGCTGAGCCACCCAAAGCTTTTTGGAATGATGAATTCAAGCACGAAATGAACACAAATCAAAATGTTTCGACAATTAACAGTGGTACTGTTATTGATGCTGTTTTTTTCAACGGTTTTTAAATACTTTGAAATCACAAGTATATGTGTCATATTTTAGTTATCATAAGTCTATTATTTCCTCTCTTCCTTAAATTGAACAAGAATAATTATTTTTGATAAAAAATTGCATTACTCCTTGTGTTAATTAAATAAAATTTTCATTAAAGATATAGTTATTCGATAGAAAATTATTTCTAATCATAATCATTCATTTTTTCAGGATATAAGTTACTATTGCGTATTTACTACGACAACATGTCAGATGTTACACATCATATGCGACTACTGTGTGTAAGGCTCGTTTCTTTATTTTTATCATGACATGAGAGCAAAAGCAGACAAGAAGTGTAGGTGCAATTTCATTGGTTGTAAGAAAAACTTGCTGATATTTGTGTCATGAATAAATATTCATGTTCACAAAAAGCCTCACAGATTACCGCTCAGCGGGAAAACTGACTTTTGAGTCAAGGTATCACATAATTACTGTTTTCTACAATGATAAACAAGAAAAGGATAGTTCAGAAAATAAACATATATTAAACTGTGACAGAAATTATAACATGCATTTAAATTAAAAGGTTCTCTAAAAGAGAAAAATTAAGACTTAATATTGAAGAAATTGCCATAAACAGCTCTGAACAAACAAAAAATTTTAGATATAAAAAAATTTAAACAGAAATCAAATAAATACAAATAAGTACGAAGTAAGCTTACATATAGTGGAAATTATATTAACTCAAACCAAAAAGCTACCTTAAATAGATAAATTAAGGTCTGGTTTTGATGAAACTACCATAAACAGCTCAGAACAAAAAAATATGTCAGAAAATCTTAAACATGAATAAAAATTGTTACTCAAATCACAATATTTTCAATCTGTTAATCCCAATTAGTTTGAATTGAGTGTTATTTTATTTCTGTTATCTTAAGCTAAATTTTATGATTATTTTGTTACAATGATGAGAGACATGGAATTTGCCAATAAAGGAAGAAAAGCAATAACCTTTTTTTTCCCATGGAAAGAAATGTCATAGGAACAGCTTTTTTAGACCAAATAGTAAGAAAGACCGAAGTGTGCTGATATTGAAGCGAAGATTTAGTTTTAAGCTTTACTTATTACTACGCCATCAACTTTCTGTGTTGTGATATCAACATCAGATGGATAGTAGCCCAGGCACAAGCATAGATGGATAATACCACCAATGTTCAGGTTCGTGACAATATGAAAAAGCATTCGCAAATCCAAGGATCTTACAACTAACTGATAATTACCAAAATAAGTACAAATTTGTTATTCATCGTTGGCCCTTTAAAAATCAACATAATTTTAATAAAGAACAAGGGGGAAACAAGAATTTCTCAGATGTATCTTAAAGGTTTCAAGGGTGTTATATCAGGCTTTCTTGATGCTCATAGCACAGCTAAGACGAATCAAGAGTATAAAATGAAAAAGAAGACTGGATGGAATGAAAATTTCTGTAAAAGTGGGCAGTACAATAAATATAGTAGCTTTATTAACGTTAGGCCTTGCAAGATGGATAGTTGTTCCATTATGCAATCAACATGCATTATTACAAACCCCCAAAGTATATAAGAAATAATTGTAAGCAAATATAAAACAGATAGATAAATTTAATGGTTTTAGTATCACCCACTCACCCTGGCGGAGAAAAGCCCAGTTGGAGAGCAATATTGGCATTAATGAAAGTTGAAAACTCTCTTTCTTTCTAAAAGGGAAAAATTACATCCCTATTGTTTGAAATGACGAAAAAGAATAAAATGCGTTTAATTAAGAACATCAGACGACATCGAAATTCATCTGTAAACAAATCCGTGTGGCCAAACCGAAATGAAACTTAACAAGAACCCTTTTTATGAGGATTGAACGAAACACACATACATTATACATTTTAATTCAACCGCAAAGAAAGAAAAACGAATAAATATAAGTAAATATATTTATAATGAATATGCAACAATCCCCTCAAAAATGTTCAAAAGATTAATTTTTGCAGAATTAGACGTGGCGATATGGCTTTAGTGACGTCAGTGGCGATATGACGTAAGTAGTCAATTAACTGGCTATATGACATCCTATTGCCCATTAGTTGGAAAATTGCTTCAACATTGAATTTTAAAAAAATCTAAGGTGAATTTCCAAACCCCTTTTTCGAGGTTTAAAGCATCATGACCTCTAATTTCGACGTGTGAAGAATCATATTTCTGAGTTGCTTAATTCTCTTTTATTAATAAAGATTTATTGTAGGTTCACATAAGTACACAAAATTGTAGTACAAATGGCATTAAAGGAAGAGTTCGAATTAACTACTCCCGAATATAATACATTTCTGAAGATCTGGGATATCTTTAGTGATCATCTTCTCTGGCAGCTGCTATGAAGTGAGCACTGAAATTCCCAGAATTGTAAACAGGAGTTAAGTACATATCTAGAAAAAGCAGTAGAGACATGACAGGTCCAGTGATAGGGCAGGTGAATTTACTGGATCAGACACCTTTGGCAAAATCTTACGCTCAAATAGTTTCGTACGACACGGCTGAAATAGCGTGAACCCCCGCACACATGAAAAACGAATCGTAATTTGTATTTGTAGTAATATCTAACATTGTAGTAATGGGTGCTTGAGAAATCTGCACCTGTCAAACGATCAGGCAACAAGTACAAATTCGATCAAGTGATCTCTTACAATACCGATTAATATAGTTACCATGAAATGTGTCTGTGCAGCTAGAGTATATATCGCATGTGGGTCTCACAACCACACACACATAGTTGTTTTGAGTATTGTATATTCCCTTTCTCGTGAAATATGCCTCATAGGGGAACAACGTGGAAGCTAGGAAACGAGTATCTGTCGCATTTCCTCAAGTACCACTGAGCAAATGCCAGTTGTGGTTGGGAATTCCCTTGATAAAATAATTAGACAAGCTGTATGTAATCTGGATGATGGCCTTTGTCATTATTTAGGATCAACCAAGTGCTGTCGCGAGAAACCCCGAATTCATTCGAGATATTTCGTGCAGCACAGTTAGGAGTGTTCCCTAACCGGACGTAGCCTAGTCTTCTCATTGACCAACTTTCGTAACGTTCTCTTACAATTTATTTAGTCTGTTCGAAAGAACCACTGAGACAGGCTTACAAAGATTATATGATTGAAGGTTTGCTTCATTTGATATAAGTAGGCACTGAAGCGTCGGCTTATTAGAAGAACACTTCATGACAATACTTATCAAGTTTGATGTACGGGGTTGAGTAGAATGCCCAGATGGGACATTGCATTCTTCCCAAAGAGACCGTGTATTTTTATATCATGCCTGGGGAGAAAACAGAGGTTAAGCCATTTCTGGAAATCCACTTGTTGATACCAATCCTCTTCTTTCTCCTACATCCAGATGACTTTCAGCCATAAGGATTTGTAGAAAGAACACTCCTGTTGAACAGATTCTATTATTTCGTTATTTGGCACACATGGACCACGAAATACTTGAATAGAAGAATGACGGCCTGTTGATAAAAATACATACCCTGGAGGTATCCTCAGTATCAAAGTGACTAATAGACCCTCTAAAAGGTGTAACAGGTACGGTGACGTAGTTGACTTCAGTCGCGTCGGCCTATTGTCTCACACGAAGACGAGGATCCACAAACCCGCAACGCTCGCCATTCAGAGATTATTTGGGTCGTGAAAGGGGCCCGCCCAGGGGGTTTACAGGGTTGGATTGAAAGGTGACGAGAATCTTTCACATCAGCTCCCCCCCCCTTCTTCTTCGATCACATACGATGGAGGTTACGGAGGTAGCCGTACTCCAAGGGCCAAGAGAAAGAAACTTCTATGACCTCTTAATGACGAAATCTACAGAGGAGCCACTCGAGTGATCTTGGATGATACTCGTGAAAGGGGTTGAGGTGACAGTCGCACCCGGGACTGTCCTCGGATCTGCTACGATCCTCGGAAGATCTAGGAACATTGTTCCGGTTTTGAAATTTTCTCCAGCGAAAGGCTGTGGAGATTAGCACTATTAGTAATGAATTTAAATTGTTTGAATTAATTTATAAATAAAATAACTTTTGGCCAATAGATGTGTGATCCCTCTCGCTACTAAGTAATGAAGTAATTTTTAAAGGTTAAGATACTACAGCACGCAGCCCATTATAATCAGCTATTACAGTCCGCGGCCTCGTATACCATTTGCATATCTACTACACTCCTCAAAAGTAAAAATGCACAATCAAGGAATAATGCACGTAGCGTCATACAAATTTCAGGAGTGATAGTGGTGAGGTGCAGAATGCAAATGATTAAAAAAATTAAGATATCCGACTACGTTGAAAACGTCAATTTTGGCGAAAAATTCGATTTTTATTTTTTGGCTAAATATTAAAATTCAAACGATTTGCTTTCTAAAACTGTTCTTGTTTTGTTAGTACGATAATTAGAAAAAAAGTTACAGTATTTTTAAAACAAGTCATATTCATCAAAAACAACCTAAGCTGCGGTTTCGAAACCGGAAGTCGTATTCTGTATTCGTATTTTGTGTATTTTTATGTAACTTTTCATCTGAAATTGAATAATTTTACTTGCAGAATGATCTATCTTTTAGCCCCATTGTTTTAGTATTGAATTTTGTTTTGAAGAAGTGGCAACTATCATTCTGATTTCATTTGAAAGTATTGTTTGTTTACGTTTTTGCTGTGGCTTTTCTCGAATCATTTTGCTAAAATTCTTTCTATTTTTCTCACGTAATTTAACATTTAAAGTATTTTAATACTACGTAAAATAATCTCATTATTATTTGATATGGGAAATAGCAAGAATAAATCTCGTTCGCAAAAGCGAAAATTTATTGGGAATCGTTTCACAGAACGTACCAAGCCATTGGATGTACCAACAGTAAGTGAGCAGAAGTTGAAGACCACATCTGTCTCTTTTGAAAATATTCCATCTAAAGATGATAAAATGTCATGGAATCGAATCTTTGAGGTGGAAATTCTCTACACAGTGTATTCAGTTGTTTGTGTTGTCCCTCCTGTTTGTCAGTGAATCTTCAGTTGACAGAAGATTCAATCTTTGGATTATCTTCAGGTATGACTTTGAAGTGCAAAAAATGTATGCTTGTGTATGCTTTTCAAAGTACAAGAAAAGCAAATAAAATAAACGACATAAATTTACAGTTTGTGTGGGGAATGAGAATAATTGGAAAAGGCCATTCATCTTCGAAGAAACTGTGTGTCAGTTTGAACATTCCTTCACTGTCAAAAACTGCATACAGGTCTTGTGAAAAAAAATTATTGAATGTTGCTTCTGTCGTATCAAAGAATGCTATGATTGAAGCTGCTGATGAAGTCAGGAAACTGAAAAACACTTCAGATGTTGCGGAATGGGGAGTTTCAGTCGATGGTACATGGCAAAGACGGGGACATTCATCGTTAAATGGTTGTGTCGCTGTTCTTTCAATTGACGCAGGCAAAGTCCTGGATTTAGAAGTGATGTCGAAATGGTGCAGAAACTGTAACACATCAAAGAGTTCAGAAAAAACTAAACATGTAAAGAAACACCAATGCTCGTGCAATCATCAGGGATCAGCTGGAAGCATGGAGCCTGTCGGAGCATATAGACTATTTGAGCGTTCCCGTGAAACCAGGAAACTTGAATATGTAGAATTTTATGGTGACGGCGACTCAAAAAGTCATTTAGCTGTTAAGGATATCTATGGAATAGATAGCGTAAGAAAATATGAGTGTATAGGGCACATTCAAAAGAGAGGGGGGGCAGCAAACTGAGAATTTTAAAAACTAAGGAAAAAGGACTTGGAGGTAAGGGCAAACTTTCTGACTCATTTATAGACAAAATTCAGAATTATTATGGTATTGCTATTAGGAGCAACATTGGTAATTTGGAAGAAATGCAAAGGGATGTGATTGCAGCCTTTTATCATTGTTGTTCCGGTAAAAGCAATCCCATGCATGGTCAGTGTCCATTGGACTCCGAGAGCTGGTGTGCCTACCAGCGAGCACAATCTGCTGCCAAAGTGTTTTACGACAAAAATGCTGGTCTTCCCAAGAGTATTATTAACAAAATTAAGCCGACATATCTTCAGCTATGTGATCAAATTCTTTTGAGAAAATGCCTTCACGAGAAGACTCAGAATGCAAATGAGGCATTCAACGGATGTCTGTGGAACGTAGTTCCAAAAGAAATATTTGTAGAACTTCAAACATTTTCTCTGGGATCTTATATAGCTGTAATAAACTTTAACAAAGGTTTTACAGGGCTATTGTCTGTATTAGAAGCCCTAGATATAAAAATTGGGTAATACACTTTACGAGGTTATGCAGCCATTGATCAAACTCGTATCGAGGACTCAAAACAACATTATTTGCCCAATGCAAAAGTTACAAGAAAAAAATTCGAGCTATTAAAAAGAGAAAAGTTGTTAATACTGAAAAACATGAAGGTGTAACATATAAATCTGGAGCATTTTAGGTAATATTATATATTTTTGTAATAGTTATGTCTTTTTAAATTCTTTAAATGTGTTTTTCTCAAAACTGTTTTTTTTTATAAAATGTCATAACTTCAAACATGATATCTTAAAATCTAAAAAAGGTACATAAGTGAAACTTTGTACAAGTGTTTTTGAATGCATATTCTAGAGAATGACCTATGAACTTAGTAAAATAATAATAATTAGTATTATTATATTGCTCATGTTTTTATTAAGAAACAGAAAAAATTTGTCGAAAAGTGATATTAGTAAGTTCGATTCATGATAACTTTTGACTCAAGTTAACAAACTTAAATATAATAGGTCATTCTCTAGTAAGGTGGTCAAGAAGTAAATTGCAATGAAAAACTTTGAAATATGTAGATTTTTTACGAAGTAGGAGTGTTTGAAAAAATATTAAAATTTTATTAAAATTTCTGTAAAATTTTTAAATTTATTAAAAAGTGTGTTCCGGTATTTAATTTTAACTGAAATTTTGTATGTTATTAAGAAAAATGAATCTTATAATGCAACAAGATTTTTACATTTTGCAGTTTTTCAAAAAAAAGTTCTCCGAACGTAGTCGGATACCTTAAATCATTATAAACCAATTTATTCTGTATCTAATGTGCCCTCAACGGGCAGATATATAGGTCTCAATCCACCGCGCTAGTCAATCTACATACTATCAATTAGTCCATTGAGGGTTTGTGACGTCTCACGCGTCTTTTCTTTAACAAGTCCTTTGGGTTCTTTGGGCCAGAATTAATGGCAACTCTATTCCAACCAAATCCAAGAAGTGAAGCGTGAATAAAAGATGCAAATGAACAAATTTTTAAATATAGGATGTTAGAGTAAGCGGAAAGGCAATGTAAGGTAATGTTTGACAATTGAAGTTAGTTTGTGCGAGCTGATGGTTATTACAGTTCGTGGTTTAAGACAGAATGAGTTTTGCGTGATGTGAATACAAATTATTAGTGATCGAATAGAAGGAATCAGCCAAGTTGCATACCATTGCATACAAAGACAAGATTGATCGTTACTCCAAGCTGTAATAAGGTAGAATTGATTACTTAATATTAGAATCGGGAATTAGGCGGTTAGCTTATTGATAGAGGTCTGAATTAGATTAAGTCTTATTGTGTGTTGCGTATTTTTACCATCGTAGATTCTCTCATATTAATTACTACAATTTAATTTGTTAAAGGTTTAAGTTGAATATCTTAATAAAGTCATATTAAGATAATGTTTCATCCTAGTTCTTTCGCTAATCCTACACCTCTAGCTCACACTAATACTTCGAGAGATGTTCTTCCAAAGGGAGGAACACACAGGTTGCCTGAGACAACCGTTGCCAAGCCACATCTACTGCTGGGCTCAGATCCTCCACGGCTTGCGCTAGTGATCTCTCAGTTCACGTCACGTTCTATCACATCCCACAGGTGCTTGATGGGATTCAGATCTAACGATTTTACCTGCCTGAGAAGGATGCCAAACCCAGCCAGGCTGCTAAGTTCGCCATGCGACTTGTGGTCTGGCATTGTCGTGCGAGAATACCGTGTTGGATGAGCCGTGCAGCAAGGACAGAACAACAGGTTCCACAACTTGTGTGACGTAGTGGTCCACTGTCAAACGACCGTTAATATTTACTAGAGGCATCTTGTGATCAAACATTATTCCACCCCAAATCATGATGTCCAGTGTAGAACTGGCTTGACACTCGGCAAAATGGGTTGGCTCACAGCGTTCTCTGCGTCACCGCCATACCCGTCGACGGCGGTCATTCCCCTACAGGTAGAAATGAGATTTGTCCTTGAACAATACCTGATACCATTTGATGGTCCAGGTACGATGACGATGGTACTATGCTAAGCATCTAATCCTATATTGAGCGACTGTTGCTGGAACCCATGTATGTAACTGTATTTCATACAATCTGTTGCATATGGCTTGGGTGGACACAGATTCACCTGCTCCTGGAGGCAACTGGCTTCAGATGACACGTTCCGTAGAGAAAGGGTCTCGAATTGTCAACTGGAGAATACGCCAGTCTGTGCGCACTACTTCCTCTTCGGCGTGCACGTAGACCTTCCTGAAGCCTTATTGTGACACAACGTTGGATGTTACTCACGTTATGCCCGACACGAATTGCTATTGTTGCTTAATCCAGTTCATAGAGTTCGCCGACACGGTCACGTTCCCCGGTCATTAACTGATGGAATTGAGCTTGGCGACGTCTCAGAGGCATTTTCTGCTGTTCTTCGAAAGTCACAAATGCTACGCAAAACCTCAGATGCTGTTGATCAGAAGGGAACGTTTCTGGCCTTTAGAGCCCGAATATGAGTTTTACGTGATCAGATGCGTACCCAAATTTAATTATTTGCATATCCATCTCACCACTAACGCTCCTGAAATTTGCATAACGTTATGTGAATTATTTCTCGATGTTGCGATTTTACTTTTGAGGAGTGTAGTTCTGTGTTCGTTTAATCTGCCATCCTACAACCACTCTGTCAAATGAAATTTCTCAGTTTTTACGACACTGCGATATTCTCTACCACGATAGGAATCCAATTCGGCATTGCTGTGTGACCAGGAATCGTCTCCTTCATCTCCCGGAAGTTTGTAAACTTCCCAGTATATGTATGTACTTCCCAACCCAAATTTAGGAGGAGGTAAATAATTTGAGATTAGGAGAAGTGCCGTAAAATACCATTAAATGAAATGAATAATTCAACTCAGTAACATCTTACAACACCCACTATTCTTAAGAGAAATCGGAAACATTGCTTATGAGAGATCTCCGGAAATCCTACTTATGCATATCTGTTGTTTTTATAGAAGAAAAATTATTCTAAGAAGGATTTTTCTTCTCCATCAATCCTTCTTAGAATGATTTCTCTTCTCATATTTTGAATGAGGCTGTTCTCAGACTGCTTACTAATTTCAATTAAGCATTCTGAATCTAAATCTATTAGTGATTTGTTTGATTACGAAATTTTAAGTTAATACAAAAATAAAGGAATATAAAAATAGATTTACATAACGCAGTAAAATGTGCGATCTGTCAAAATAAACAGTAATTTATTTACCTGGTACGTTTATCCTGAAGCATGCTTGAGCAGTTATAATCCATTCCAATCTAGTTTCAGCTAAAAGAATCACAGGTTTTTTAGATCTTACACCTAATGACAAAAGTCCTTTACTGACGTCGTCTACTCTTTGATTGATTTCATTAAATCTGGACCACTTATACTCTCCGAGATTCATCTGTTTAAACAAAATATACTTAATGATTTTCATGCATTGTACTTTAATAGGATTCAGAAACTTTTCATCAAGATATTGATACTTTTTCAATAATAATTAATCCTTCATGTACTTTATATAGATTCCAGTATTTATTTATCATTAAATTGAATAAGAAAATGAATAAATTAGAGTAATTATATGTTTTATATTACTGTGTGTGATTCACTAATTGCTTCATATATGCTTGGTTAAATGGTACGAAATCAGTTATAATGTTTTCATAATCTATAAAATAAAACTACGTAAGAAGCTTTTTCCTGCTTGTAAGAATGACTTCAAACCATTTGCGAATCTAAGGACTTTGAAGAGGTATATAGAACTTATTAATAATGACAGAAAAAAACTTAAAGGAATAATAAAAGAATATTTCATAAAAGCATCTATCGCATTACGTATTATGAATTCAAGATATTAATTATTTATTCATTAATTCACGAATTTTTTTTAAACTTTTTGATGACTGTTTCTTTTTTATCATCATAAATAAGAATATATATATATATTTTAAAAAAACTCAATCAAATGAGGAATGCGGACTGAAATATTTTGTAAAATGGGATTCCTCAGGGGAATTTCTAATTGTTATTAAACTTTTCCGTGCGTAATCAATTGATTCGATTT
This sequence comes from Trichonephila clavipes, assembly GCA_019973935.1. Lineage (NCBI taxonomy): Eukaryota > Metazoa > Arthropoda > Arachnida > Araneae > Nephilidae > Trichonephila > Trichonephila clavipes. The sequence goes on from BMAU01021309.1 coordinate 460,603, forward strand.
TCTTCTTTGATACCAACCTTTTTAAAAACTTTTCCAGAGCTCGCTTCTTCAACTTCTTCACCTAATACTTCACGAACGCCATAACATTCTCTCTCACCAAACTTCTCAACTGCACTTCTAAATAGTTCGTCCATTGTTTTGACTCCATTTTCTTCTGGTTTCTTGTGATGAACTTGTCGAACATAACAGCTGTATGGATCCCGATCATCCTCTAGTTTGGACTAAAACGAAAATTATTGCTTACTTAGAAACTTATAACTGGATAAGAAACTAAGAAAATTATTACTTAAAAAAAAAGAAAAGCACAATGGTTCTCTTTAGCAACTGAGGGATAACAGTCTACTTTTAAAGTATAATAACACATAAGTACTAACAAAGCCAATTCCAGTTTAATTTATTTTTCATATTAATTAGAGCTGTTATATTATCACTTCATTAATTAATTCGGAAGTCCTTCTATCATCTTAATTTGTTATTTCGATAGACTTTTTTAAACCGGATTACCATTCGCTTTTTTAAATCGGATTTCCTTAATAAATCGTCCTCTTTATGTTCTATTTTAATCGGTTAAGAGAGCAAACAGAGCGTTCAAGGAAAATTTAGGTAAGAATCAAATATTTCTTAAGACTGCTTGATAAGAGTTTTTAAATAATTTTTTGTTTTTAATTCTATTGAGAGAGAGAGAGACTAATTTTATAAAAAATGTGTTAAGAAACTGACGATAAATGAAGATAATCTTACAATAGTAGTATTTATTACGATCGTTTCCCGCTTTTTTGCATCAGAAAATGTGGAACTACTAGAAATTTTTTAAAATGGAAAATGATTCTATTTTTTTTTATTTCTTCATGATATATTGGAAGTCTTATATCAGTTTTTATTCAAGTCAGGTGGATGTATAAATAATTATTAAAATTACTATCTGAATAATATTTTCAACTTCAATTTAGATATCAGAGAAATCTCTGATTGCATGCAATCGCTCTAAACGTGTTACTTCACAATACCTTTTGTGGCCGCGGTTGCCGAGTGGTCAAGGTATCGGATCGTGGCGGAACTTGTTACGATTTCGAGCAGAATTCCACTAAAGACCCACCGTGTAGAGAATCGATGCATGTTAAATCTGCCGAGAGCTCAAACGTCCTCCCGTTGGTGTGGTGTGATAGTTAGGAGAGGGGTAGGTGCTAGCTCAGGTACCGTCCACATCACTTGACCATGGTTCAAAATTTCGTGGTCCATCACCAAAAGCCCTCGTGTAGCTAAACAGTGCGACGCACAGTGGGCAGTTTTCCCAATCTGACGCTCAGAAAGTCTAAAAATGAAATTGCGCGAAATAAAAAAAAACTAACCACTATTTATGGTCCTCATAGGTTCCCTAGCCTTGTGGTAAACAGTTTTCGTCAGTATGCGAATGGAAATATTCTACAATCAGTGGTTTAGATCGGGTTTCTTTTTGCTTCAAGAAACACTTGCAAGCGTCATTTTCTAGTAAGAAGTTCAATCGCTTCGACTGAAAAATATTTTCCAGATTTAAGTGGTTTTTTAATACATGTCATGGCTAAGTAATTTCTTGATTTGACTTAAAAATTAGGTTCAAGTTTGATTAAAAATTGTAAAAACATAACATTTGGCACAGCATGTAATTCCTACTAACATACGTCGGTTTTTTGTGTTTATTGGAGTAGATTTTTTGGGATTGACACGGATGGATCACAGAAACACGTAAGTCACATAAAGTAGATATATGCCTTTAATTTAATACCAAATTTAGCTGCTACTTACTGTTACTCCCAAAGTTATGATTTTTTGATCAGCGTTGGCCGATGGTATTACTCGGCGTGCCTTATTCAATGTATGGAAGGAAGAGCAAGATACTAACGCAAAACTAATGTTGTTTTAAATTTAGTTAGGACTACAACTGACTTTGATAAATATGAGAACCAGCAGCAATTAAAGTTTTGAAAAATTGTTAAAACTTTTCTTTGTAGGGGAAAAATGGATGAGGTGCCATAGGAATGAAAAGTTCTTCCCCAAATTCTCGAATTAAACGTAGTTCTTGGGGAATTAAGATTAATATTATATTTTATTATTTTTAAGAAAAATATATAGCTAATATTTTAGCATGGTTTTTTTATGTTTATTTAAGCTAAAAATAATTATTTTTTCAGAATTATAAACTTTAAAATGGTTTTTCTCGGTTTGTGTTTTTTCACATTTAGAATACCACTACATCCACAATTATTTACCAATCACTTCCATTTTTTTCCCTGTGTCTTATATATAATGCATGGAACAAAATTACGGATCCATTTTTTCCCTGTGTCTTATATATAATGCATGGAACAAAATTACGGATCCATTTTTTTCCCTGTGTCTTATATATAATGCATGGAACAAAATTACGGATCCATTTTGCTGTAAATTGAGTACTAATTTTTTAAAAAAAAATAAATGTGGGAAATATTAGGCTTTTGGTTGAATTTTAGCATATATTGTATATATATATATATATATATATATATATATATATATATATATATATATATATATATCAACATTTCATTATTTTTTTCCTCCAAAACTAATTAAGGTATTGTAAAATCGATCCCTTAAAGTCTTTAAAACATCCTCAGAAATATTACAAAAATTTCATGTCAAAAAAAAAAACACAAAAAGAGTAAAATTTTAAAAATTTCCAAATTTTTTAAAAGAAATTAAATTTGTAAAATTTTGTGAATAATGTGTGAAAAATTTATCTCGAATCATTTTCTTAAATAAACATTATATGAAATGCTAAAATGTAATTTTTAAACGCATAAATAAAATAAAATTGTCAAAGGGTTGCGAGTTCTTTTAATCCTTTGTTGTATATGTAAAATGTTATGTTTGATTGTATTTGTTTCATCTTTAGCAATTAAGTTTAATTTTTTTAACTTGCCACACTATTTCTTGTATATTTGTATATATTATCCCACGTGTAAATTACTGCTTCTGTTAATATCTTTAGATCCTTATTCAAAATCTAGTTCCACATAACAATAATTTAATCTTGATCAAATTCAAACTTGACATAAATTAGTTAAGACCCTATTACTACCCAATTAAGACCTTATTTGTTAGTAAAAAACAGAAAAGAATGCCCAATTTTCATTAAATACTATGATTTTAGATCATTAGGAAGACTTTAAAGCCATAAAACAATTTCCGTGCGCCAGATTGGGAAAACTGCCCACTGTGCGCCGTTAATATTCACTCCCTCAATACTTTTTATAAGAAAACATGCGTATAAAAGCATTCCTTTTTTTTCGTATATTTAAAAAACGTTCTATACACATATATTCCATGTACATTCTTTGTTCATACTGAAAGTATTGGTTCCCCTGAAAAATGTTTCAATATATTAATTACGTTAGTATACAAATACAGAATTTGGTGGCTCTCTTGCACGTCCTCTTACGGTGAGAAAAAAAAGAAAACTGAACAGAAGCTTTTTTATACAACACTTATCCTTCATTTCCTGTATAATTTTAATACTAATCCTTCTGTAAGTTAGTAATTTATAGAGCATGTGCAAAAAAAAAAAAGACTCAAAATCATATTTACTCTTTCTCTTAGTAAAAGCATTGTGGATCATTGCTTTTAAAAAGGTTCCTTAATTTTCAAAATTACTTAATGCCTTATTTTCTCCATCTTAATAAATTTTAACATATTTTGAATAATCATTACATCATTAATGGAAACACCTAGATATCTTTCTTTCGTCCCATGCCAACAACTACGCTTCTTTTTAAAAAATAAAATATTTAACTCCTCAAATTTTTCCTCATTAGCACAAAATAAAAGTCTGAAAGAAATTAAAAATATAAGGTACATTTTTATTTTTTACTTTATCCTTCTTCAATGAACCAATGATGAATGGTTTACATTGATCGAGGAATTATTCCAAGAAGTTATTACATGTTAGAATCACCAATAGACGGGTGTGAATTTGCAGCTCAGTATAAATTTAAGTAAAGTTTAAAAGTAAAAAAAAAATAAAGTGCTTTTAAGAAAGCTAGTTTTCTCTTATTTGAAAATTCTATTAAGTTCTCTCTCTCTCTCCAGCTCACAGCCATTTCAAATGACAGCTATGTGACAGTTAAATCCCGCTTCACAGACTATTTTTAATTTTTATGATTTGAAATTAAATTTAGACAAAAAGATTAGCCTCTAGTTGAGACTTTATTTACAACTGAGGCATTTTTGAAAATAATACTTAATCTTTCTTTTTTCAAAATAAGAAAATAAGAAATCTTTCTCAATTGTGTAACTCAGAATGTTATCACTGGAATCTTATCTGAATCGTTAGATTTTAAATCCAAGGTATTTTGTTTTTTATCAATTACAGTAGTTTCGTTATTTTATTCGGAAATGAGACATTTCAGGAAATGGATCTGTCTTATTATAAAAAAATAAAATGTGATATTAGAGTTTATATGTCTGTAAATTTGAAGGTCATCTGAAATATTTTTTCTGCAAATTGTTCAATAAAGTGAATGATTGATTTTAGAGTTATCTTTAAGAAGTTTCTCAGGCTTCAGACTCAACTGAGAAATGAACCAACACACGATTGAAGAATTCAGTCTTAATAATTTTTCACATAATGTTATGTACTTTATTAGAGTATTATATAAAAATATCCACAATTAATACAAATTTAAAGACTTTTCTCTAAGGATATTAAATTGTTTTGATTGCGCCCCCCACAGCGGCTCTGAATGCAGCCCAATAAAAAAAATTAAATTTTTCGATGTTTGAGATTAAAAATTTCATTCCTTAAATGATAATCCAATTTATAACGAATCATTTTGAGGGGTTTATCGAACTCCCCAAATGCATTTGACTGCGCATAAGCTGGAACTGAGGAATAATATTTTTATTTTTATATTACTATAGACATAAACACGTACAGCTCAATAGACAATTCTTATTAGATGGTTGAGGGAAAAAATTACTTTCGAGGGCCATTAAAAAACAAGAAAGAACCGAAAGGGGTATGAAGAATTCAGCGAGAAATATGTTACAATAATTTATTTATCTATTATGAAATTAAATGTTCATCATTTAGGTCACACACAAGTGTGTTTTCCGACATATCTTAAATTGCCAACGGAAAAGCGAATGGCATTTGTATTTTATACATTTTGAAAAACGGGTAGTATAATATTAACCTTAACCCTTTATTTACCGTCGGTACTTATAAGTACCACTCACTTTAAAATTACATAGATTAATCATTATTTTTACGAATACTCTGACGATATAGGTAATAGGAATATTCTTTGAAATCCACTCTTCCAAGATATATGGCAGCAAGCGTTTCTATAATGAGTATTTTAGAGGAAAAGGTGAATAGTCTTACAGCAGAAGTTGCGCGTTTTCAGCTGATATTTTGATCGGATTGCGAAGATTGTCTGTCACTAGTGTTCCGAAAAAGTAGTCAATGTGAAAAAGTAAGTGTTTTATCTATTTTTTAATGTTATTGAAGGCCTTGGAAAAAGATCTGACTATTTATGTTAAGTGAACAATGTATATGATTAATTTTACAGTTGAATAACTTCATGGTACTTTTAAGTGCCGACAACACAATGGGTGCTGGAGCAAGCTCGTCCATGTAGCTTATTGTTGTTTTTAGTAGAGTTGTAGCATCATTACAATACTACAATAGAGTTATGCTTTTTTGGTACTTCTTTATAGTTTAACTTATTTGTTTTATTTTTTATTGTTTTATTTTAACGTTTTCAAAAATTTTACATTTTGAATCTGAGCTTGATTCCCCCCACACTATTAAATTAACTATATATTCTTTACTCAAAAATTGACAACACTTTAATTTCTATGTAACTCAGAGTTAAAAATAATAGGAAATTTTCACGGTTCTATTTTTCTTATTATTATTATTATTTCCTTTTCTTAGAATGTCTGGAAAAAAGCAGCCGAGTCTTCAAGAAGCTTTGGACCTATCACCAGAAAACAGTGATGTACTAATAGATGATTTTTCAGAGGAAGAAGACCCAGCAAATAATCTGCTGGAATTTTCATTAGATTCTTTTTCTACCCTAGGATGCAATGTTTTAAAAAACATTCAGTCGAAACCTCACTCAAAGTTCACAACACGTAATAAATTTTTGTGTATTAATGAAAAGAAAAACTGTTTCTTTGAATATTATCAAATTAAGTTCATGTTTAAAAGCTGTTTTTTGGTGTAAAAAAAGTAAATAAATTTTAAAAAATTAATAATCTTTAAAAATTAATATTTTGTGCTGTAAAATATAAGTGTACTCTGGTTATTTAGCATTTTTAAGAGTTAAAACTACGTTAAAAAGTCATTCGGGCTTTCTGTATTATGAGAATATTTCAGACCTTTGTGGACTGACGGTACTTTAAAGTACCAATTTAATTAATTCGCTCTAACTTATTAAATTTTGCAAAGTTGAGTATTTTATTTATGTATATCTCTTAATTTTCAATGTAGTGATTCAAAAAAAATATTGCACGAAAAAAATCGCAGTAAATCACAATGCGATAAATAAAGGGTTAAGCTTAAGATAAGATGTTGTTTAGCGTAAGTTTTTGCAAAACTATTGGACTCAGGCTATTCCAGAATAGCGGAATTGTGCCTCTAGTTTTGTGAATATTGCATTAAAACAAACGTCTGTTTGCTGTAATAATGGCTTGTCACAATCGTTTAGATAATTCCTTGAGGTGTAGAACCGTTGGCAGACTTGAAGCTGGCCAGTCTCAAATGAAGGTAGCTTGCTGGTTACAATGGGCACCAAAAGTTATGGAATCAATTCCAAACAAGTGGTACTGTCTCCAGGAAAGTCGACCAAGGCCCCCACAGAGCAACGACATCTGCACAGGTTAGGTATTTGGCAGTAAGCGCGAGGTAACACGGACGTACAAGCTGGCTCGTGACCTTGCTGCGTTATTTGGAAGAATAATTTCCTGGCTATAACTCTCTACAGATGTTTTGCAGAGACTGGCCTTTAAGCCCTGTGCATCTTTGACTGTATCCAACTGGAAAGACCAGTTATTGTGGAGCAGAAAACATCAGTCATGGACATGACAAGAATAAGGGCGTATTCTTTTCAGTGATGAGTTGAAATGTACCAGACAAAGTGATTCTAGGCGAATCTTCACCTGGAGAGAAAATATTTTTCCTCAAAACGATATTCACAGTATGTATTTCTCCTCGATATCTCCGGATCTCAATCCTATTGAGTAGGTTTGTGATTGACTTGGGATTATTGGGACTCAAAACTCTTTATTTACTACGAAAAAATACATTTTTCACTATATAGTTGAAAAATTCTCATTACTTTCAGAGTTACCATCCATTGAAATAATTATTGGCGTTTTTTTCTTAAAATTGCTCCCCTCTGTTGTCGTAAAACATGAATATAAACCCACTTCTAAGTTATATATTTCAAAAATTCTAGTTGAGCCTCTGTAGAGAGGTCTGAGCTATATACAGGCAAACTATTATTATAATAGAAGCATTTTTCACAAAAGGAGAACATTTTGAAAAAAGATTATTCGAAGTTAATTTTTTGCCAAAATACCGTATTTAAATAATTTTTTGTCAAAATGTCCTTAAAACAATTTTGTACTTGTATTCTAATCTAAGTGACCCTAAATATCATGAATTATCCATTTATGCGCTTTTGCAAAATCACTTTTCCGAACGTAGTCGGATACCTTAAAGGTTTTATATCTGATTCAAGATGTCACACTTTTTGCTCTATGCCCTGTATCTTAATTCAATACTAAGACTACACAAAACCTTTTTTCAGATAAAACTTTTTGAGACAGTAACAGTAAAGATAATTTGTGTTTTATATTTAGATTATATAATTAAGCTGATTCTGTAAGTAAAAAGTCAGTTTAATCAGCCTTTAGTTTACAGTTTTAAAAAGTTAGGAATTTTTGAAGTTTTTTCAAAGCCTTATAAAATACTCAATTATAAAATATTTTAGTCATTTTAAGTAATTAACAGTTCTTGGATTATTGTAAACAAAAGTTAAAATGGATTTGAAAATCTGTTCCCTTGTTGATTTTAATAATTATTTTTCTAGCTAAACCTGAAAAAAACTCAAATTTTTTTAAAAAATAGTAACTTTTAGCATGTTTTAAAAAATTACTAAGGATCTCAGACCTATATATATATATACATAAATCCACACTAACTTTTATAGAGCATACGTTTGGATTTCAAGATGCTATCCTGAACATATAAAAGGCCTTAGGGATTAGAAAACACTTACATCTTCAAAATTAAAAGTCTGAGAAAACGCATTTAAAATTTATAAAGGCATAAAACAAAAACTTATAATGTCCATAAAGCTCTAATTTTTTAATATGTTATTTTCCAATGGATTTTCTACATAACACTACTTTAATTAAATATGAATTAAAACATTTTTCTAATTCAAAATATATTTTTGCGTAATATTGATAGCATTTATTACGACGACAGGTTATTCAGCTTAATCTTAACTTAATATTTTCACAAAAGTTTTGAAACAAACCGTTTATGCACACAATAATAATGCTACTAACTTAAGCTAAAATTCGCCCAGGTTTGTATATAAAATTTAATTCTTTTCAGTTTTAAATTGGGAGAGTTTAGAAAGTTTGAGTATTTGTTGCACGATTTTAAAATACTATAATATATTACTACAGTATGTTTACTATAATGGAGTTTGGTATACAACTAGGATGGAAATATTCAGTTTTATCTGCAATACTTGCATTCAGAATACTTTTATTCGCGCGGAAGTCTAACTGCAATATCAACACAGGCTGCTTTTAGATTTACCATTTACACTATTCCATACCTTCGAAATATTGTTTCTCATAGCAACCTGGGAACGTTTTGGCCATGGCATTTTCTCAACTGGAAAAAATTGATGACAAAGTTTCCAAGTTATATAAACTATTTTTTAAAACAAAAATTTACCTTTAAATCAATCTGAATTAAGTAACTATGAGGACTCAAAAAATTCCAAACATAATCCAGCAAAAAGGTTTTTAGTAATGAAAATTGAAATTAATAACTGTTACACACTGAAACAGTTGATTGTACTCAAAAATATTTTTAATTACTTCAATTTAAGAGTGGAAAAATGCTTTAAAATGAAACCGAAACCTAAGCTCAGGAAACTTAAATATCTAAAAAACTCATTTGTTATCAGACCTAAAATTTGATGGCAAGCTGCACAATGATATGGACCACAAAAAAATGAAAAAAAAAATTTTTTTTTGGTATACTTGATTTGTAGGGAACAGTGTGGCCTTAAAATCTTTTCACTATTGCTAATTTGCTATGTTCTTTCTCACCTTGTAATTTGACTCTGTGCCAAATTTTAGTGGCAACACAGTAAATAGTTCATCAGTTTTTGTAATTTTTATGATTGTGACCTTAATTTTGGACATTAGTGTAAATACACTGCTGGCCAACCAAAATGCAACATCAAAAAGGACCAGAGATATCACTGAGAATTTTTTTTTGCAGATAACATGTTGTACAAAGATGAAAGGATTAAAATTACAGTCTTTTGTGATGTGGGGATGATAATAACATCAGTAGTTAATGTAGCCACCAATTTTGGCTATAACCTCTGCCACACGCCTCGGTATAGAATCAAAGAGGCTTCAGATGTATCCTTGCGGTACAGCAGTCCATGGGGCTTCCACATATTGCCAAAATTAATCTGGTGTAGCAGCAGGGAGTGTATCCCGGGCCAGTCATTGTGCAAGCATGGACCACACGCTTTCGATTGGCAATATATTGTGAGAACAAGCAGGATAAGAAAGAAATTCAATCTGATGGGTAAAGAAGAACTCTTGAACATTGCATGCGGTCATCCACGTGTGACCGCGCATTATCCTGTTGTAATATGGCTTATGACATGTGCTGACTGTATGGGAGAACCAGTGACTCTGATGCCTCAGAGATGTAGCGCTGGCTCTTCAGTGCACCCGCAATGTGTACTTGAGGATGTAGCAGTGAAACCCAACACCACCGCAAATCATGATACCGGGAGCAGGACCAGTGGGACGATGCATAACGCAACAGTTCAAAACTCGAATCCGACCATCTTGATGTTGCAGGCAGAAACGGGATTCGTCTGTAAGCACAATGTCGTTCTATTCCGTTGTCCATGTCTACCACTCATTGCACCATTGTGTGGCTGCGCAAATTCCTGTGATTTCCAGTCAAGGGTAAGGGAAGCAATGGACGCATTGCGAACATTCCACTCTGCTCCAAACAGCGTCAAATGGTACGAGCGGACACCGAATGAAGCGTAACAGACTGAATCTTTTGTGCTATGATTCGTGATGATCTGTGATGTGTGATCACTTCCATGCGCACAATCCGCTTGTCATCACTGACAGTAGTGCAATGAGGTGGGTGCAATCAGCCCTGTCGATCCATCATTTCCTCCTACATTTAATGATGGTAGATCCGCATCACAGTTTCTTGATTTCCCTGAAGGATAATCCGCAATCCCTTAAGGCTACTCTTCTTCCTCATTCGAATTCAGAAACTTGGTCAAAAGGCGCTCGATGTCTTCCACGAGACGAGGGAGTTAAACAACTTACGCAAAAAAATGCACGAAAATCAATTGCCGCACTTAAAATTGCCAATCTGTTCTCCCTTTATATAACGCTTGCGGGCACCTTTGCAGTCGCGCGTGATGTGCATCTGCGCTATAATGCTAATGGTTTGTATATTTCATCGCCACGAACGCATGATGTAAATTTCACATGCTTCCTTCAGAGTGTTGCATTTTGTGTAGCCAGCAGTGTGCAACTATTGATAGTTCCCTGATATAATGATAGACAGAAAGAACTGCTTATAAAAAAAAATTTAAAAAATGTCTCAAAATTTTGTACAAGGAGAAATATTGCTCATAATAAACGAAATAAATCTGTGCTCAAAAATACCTGTGCCACCCAAACTAACATCAAGCTTATAATTTTCATAAGGAACTTGATCATCTTCAATTTAAAAAGACTTAATTTTTTGGAAGAGGGCTAATTTGGAGTTGAAAGTGGATGGTTGTATTGAAAAGATTTTGAGATTTATATCAACTGAATTGAAGTCATTTATGGAATCAAGAAAAGTGCTTTAATACATGCCGAGGATGGGGACTGATTTGCAGATTTGGCATTTTTGGTAGACTTGATTACTTATTTTAATGAGTTCGACATGCATCTTTATGTTAAAAAATGATCAATACAAAAATTCAAACTCTACGCTTTCAAAATGAAGTTCATCTAAAATTAATGCAAACAATTTTATGGTTTGACACATGCTCTCAGTAGAAGGTAGAAAAAACGGTTTTACTTTAATATGTTGAAATTTGAATACAGATTGCTTGAAAAATCCTCAATCCTTTCGTACATGTATGATTCCTTTTGTAATTTACATAAATATTTTTTTACCTAATGTTCAGGTCAAGTTGACATTCAGCTTAGCGAAAAGCCCTCTTTAGGATTAAATGATTGTTTACTTCTAAAGATAAACTAAGGCTATTTGGGGACGTAATTTTCAACCTCTGTCAAGCAATGACCTGAACTTGCACCCAACTCTCCAAACTTCCACACTCTACCAACATGAAGACTTTGAGCCTAAACGAGCATCAGCCCCTCTACATTTCGTGTCTTCAGTGGCTCCAGGATTCGAACATACGTTTCGACAACGCAGGCCGCGAGTTCGCTTCCATAAGCCCGCAGCTGCCGATACCATATATATTTATTTGATATCTACAACATACCATAATTCCGGAGAGCACATTCATGTCTTACTTATGTGAGAGCTTTCTACTAAAAGCTATTTTAAAAAACAACAGAACTAGAATTAAAATATTTAATGAGCACATGTAGAGAGAGACAGAGAAAGAGAACTCACGAAAAATTTCGTCTTTCTCCATCAAACTAAATACCAAAGAACTAATACCAGCCTTTCACTCATTTCATGGTGCTGCTTCATCTTTTAATTTCGAAATAAAAAGTTAATGAATTATTGAAGCTTTAAACTATATATATATATATATATATATATATATATATATATATATATATATATATATATATATATATGTAATATTATAATAACTATATCTTCTGCTTTTACAAGTTATTAGCAGAGTTAGTTGATCTGAAATTTCGCCTTAGTCCAATGTGACCCCAGGAAAGCTCAAAGAACTTGGTTTGAACTCCGTGTATATGATGCCCATTTCACACACACACACACCAAATCCATGAATACACTCTAGAGGTCCCATTTATAATTAAAAATTATTATTTTATAAATTGCTTCGCATTTTAATAATTTTGCACCTCTATTTTCAATTCAAGAACGTTGTTGCTGTGATAAGTAATGCTATGAAATTAAGTTGCATAAGAGTAGCAGAATAAAATACAGATAAAATTTGTGTTTTACAGATTTGTCTCTTTTTTTTTGGAGATAAAATTTCCAATATTTGGAAATCAATCTTCCTTATTTATCCCAATTAAACAGTTTTTTTATTATTCCTTACCTGGCTTTTAAGGGAGAGTTCAAACATCACGTGAAGGTATCAACAGATCCTAAAAATTTAACTAGCGTGTGAAATAATATATAACACAAAAAGGAAAAAAAATGGAAATTGTCGGAAAACCCTTGACAAAATATTCTGCCTTTACAGCCGTTCATTTTTGTTCAAGTGTTGCTAGATGGAACTGACCTTTCGATCATGCCCCATATATGTTCTACACAAACTTTATCTTCTTCCAAACTATTTCTACTTTAACATTAATCAGTCACACAAATAAAAATATTTTAGTGGAGAAGTTAAATTATTTTAAATGATAAGAAAACATACGAATCAAATACAAATAAAAAAACTTTCAGTGTCAAATATAGTCAATGTGACGAATGAGATATATATTTTTTTTTCAAATCGTGAAAGAGAACACGATTATAATTAATTTAGAACGATATTTGGTCTTCATTACAACTACATTTGAAAATCCAGCTTCGCACAGATAGAATATTGCAAGGGGAACAATGATTTTTATACCTTTTGAACTTAAGAGGACTTGGTATCCTAAAAATCACAAACCTATCGTTTTTTTTATTTTCATTTAATCTTATTATTTGCATTATTATCTTTCGATTGATATATCACTTGTGCATGTCGGAAAGTTAGAAGTTGAATAAAACTTCATTTGAAAACAAATTAGGCAATTCAGCCACACACTCTTTTTAGAAAAAAAAGCTAAAAATGTGTTATGATAAAAAAAATCTATTTTATAAATAGAAATAATAACTATAAAAAAGAATGTGTAGTATTAAAAGCAGAATATTTCCGAGGCAATACAATAATGTAATTTTTTCTTCCTTGTGAAATGTGTGCATGCAAAATTTTCAAATTAAGGCATTTTATATTAATAATTTTATATATAATTTCAGTTCTTATTCCTGATATATTTTTCATACAAATGTAATACTTTAATATTATAAGAAGAAAAACAGCTAAAATTTCTGTCGTGACAGAAAAAAAAATTTTTAAGTTTTTCTTGAGTTTTCTTGTGCAATTAGTACTCTCTAAAAGTTGATCATTTATAAAAATGTGTGGGTTGAAAACATACGAAAATGCAATTATTTTAAAGAAAAACATATAAGTAATATCTTAAAGTGGTATTTTATAAGTTTAATTACGCTTATAATAATTATTTTTTCAGAATTATAAACTTTAAACCTGTTTTTCTCAGTTTGTGTTTTTCGAAACTTTAGTGCATTCAAAATGCAACTCCTTCGACAATTATTTACCAATCACTTCCATTTTTTTCCTGCGTGTTAAAAAAAAGCATGTAATAAAATTAGGGATCTGTTTTGCTATAAACTGAATACTTTTTTTAAAAAAAAAAATAAGATGTAAGACATGTTGGCTTTTTCATTGATTTTTAGCCTGTATATCAACATTTTATTTTTTTTCTCGAAAACGAATGAAATTATTCTAAAATCGATCCCTAAAGTTGTTAAGAACATCCATAAGAATATTATAAAAAAATTTCAGGTAAAAAAATTAATTTTTACAAAAGGAGTAGGATTTTAAAATTTTCCCAATTTTCTTGAAAAAATTTCAATTTTTAAAATTGTGTGAATAATATATGAAAATTTTCATCTGGTAACATTTTCTTGAATAGAAACATTGTATAAAATGTTAAAATATAATTTTTCAATACGTGAATAAAGAAGTTTGCCAAGTCCCCTTAAGGTTAGGTACTAAATTTCCATTAATGAAGTCCGAAAATGCATTCAACTTGTCATTAAATCATCGATACATAAGAGATCAATTCAACTCTCTTCCTCTTGCAAAGTAAAATCTAGTGCGAGTTGGTAATTAAAAGGTTCCGAGGGAGGCAATCATAAGCTTTAAGCTGAATTTGAAAAATGTCTCCAGTTTTTTTTTTATTTATTTATTATTATTCTTTTTAATACTTAATCGAATTTGTTGGTAATTAAGTTATCACTGCATCGTAAATAATCTCAAGTTGTGCATTCCAAAAAATAAAATATGATTATTAATACTCCTATAGAGTAACCCAGTGTTTCTCAAACTGTGGGGCGCGCCCCCTGGGGGGCGCGATAACCTTACAAGGGGGGCGCGAGCATATCGAAAATAAAAGATTTAAAAAATAATTAATTTACTCAAGTGAATTAAAACAAAATACTTTCAGACATAATAAAAAATGCACTTTTACTCTAATATAATTTATAGGCGCGCGATATTAAGTCATCAAAAATAAAAACGTCTTCAATACCTAATTAGCTATCTTTGATCCTATAACCAAATAAAAAAACTTTTATTTGATTTGCTGTAATCCCGTGATGAGAGATTTTTTATTTCGTTTTCTTTTTAATTCTAACATACTGCTCTTTCAAAGAGAAAACAAATCCCAGACCCAGAATCGAAAAAATTAAGGAACATAAAAAATTCACCACTGTGATTATTTTTTAAATATTGCACATTTTTCCTGTAATCTGCTTCTGCTGATAATCTGTTTGATCTAAGTTATTGGTACAGTTAGTTATGGCCCCTCTCTAACGTTTGTTTCTCATTTAGGGAAGTTGTAAGTAATGTATTTTACTCTGGTGCGCTTTTTTCCATACAAAGGAGTTTCATGATACATATAAACATATCTCAAACATATAAAGCACAACGAAAAATGTTTTACACAATTGCTTTTAGCAGCAACATACATATTATCATAATGAATACACTTTTTACCAGGAAGTGGTCGCGCGGGACACACAAAACACGATATCGTTAATTTGGACAAAACTGTTTATTTGTTACCGAAGAAAAATTGAAAATTCCTTGAAAGTAGGTAAGTTTACTCTCTCTTGATTAAATTATTCGCTGGAATCACGATTTGTATCGTATACAATAAAATAATTATAAAGAAAAAGAGGATTTGGGTGACTAAATAACCCTCTACCGTATCGAGTGCGTGCCTGCTCCGGGGTTAAAACATGTTGAAGTCTTTTCGCTTTAAATATTAAAAATAGTACAATTATTCTTCATCGGAATTTTATATTATTGTTCATTCTTTAACATCAATTATAAATGCTAATTCTGTGAGGCTTATAATTACAATTCGCTTAAAACTAATGAAAATTTGAGCAATCATTTTACGTTTTTGTAAACATTGTCGCGCACTTGGCATTACTCTCCTTACAATTCAGCTATCATATCAAAAATGTTTTATTTTCTTATAAATGAACTCGTGCAAAGAGCGCGCACTTCAGCCGGTATACTTTTAATGTATCAGTGCTGCACAGAGTATTTAATTACTAATTAATTAATACTAAATTAAGAATAAGTTTAATAAAAATTAACGACTTCCATGGGCTTGTCTTGCAAAGCAAAGTTTTTATAAGGAATGCTTATGATTAGAATTTGACCCTCTAAGTTCTTTTTCTATATTTAGCAGATATCTATATTTTGTCTTCTAAGAAGCAACCGCATTTTGCAATATGTTCAATTTAAAAATTAGAGAAAGGAAAAATAACATAATAATTATCCTATTACTTAATTTATTTTTGATTAAAAGTAACGTATACAAAATTTAATACTTATGTTATTAATTTGTATGGTTTATAATTAAGATCGCGTATTGTAACTTTAGCGTCAAAGTGCATTATTCTTGCATTCAGTACATTATTAATGTATAAGGGGGGCACGATAAAAATTGTGATTGAAAAGGGGGGCTTTAGTATTGAAAGTTTGAGAAGCACTGGAGTAACCTTAATAATGTGAAAATCTAATCATAAATATCGGTGTATATGTATGTAATGATAAATAAATTAGAGATCTAAAATTAAATTCCATATATACCACAAAACTTGTATTTTCCGTTACATCTCTTCAAGTCTTAAATTAAAAACACCTAATTATTTCTCCGAAGATATGGTCCAAGCAGAACACTTCTATATATATATATATATATATATATATATATATATATATATATATATATATATATATATATATATATATATATATATATATAATCCCAGATCATTATTTTTATCACCGCATATGTCATCCTTAACTTTCAAGTAAAGCACAACTAAAAAGGGTACTTAACAGTTCTGGACATGAGTGGTAAATTCACTTAGACTTCACTTGGCATCCTTTTTTCTCTCAAAACAAGTATAGATTGTTCGCTGAATAAATGAATAAAACTGTTTTTAAGAATGCTTGGGGTTGATTTGAAATATCATATATATATATATATATATATATATATATATATATATATATATATATATATATTGCAAGGTTTTATTTAACTTGCTATGTAAAATGTTCGGGTGGAGAATCTTGCAACTCAATTTGGAAGCTGATGTCTTCAACCGATTAAGCTGAAATTTTGTATACACGTTTAGTTTGTACGATAATGCATGTTTTGACCCTTTATATTCCGATATCGTAATTATTTAAAAGATAATAATTAAAAGTAAGTTGTCCGGGTGGAATTTTGCAACTCAATTTTGAAGCTGATGTCTTCTACCGAATGAATTGTGATTTTGTATGCACGTTTAGTTTGGATGACAACGCATGATTTGACGACAGATATACCCATATCAACCTAGTACTGTAAGAATCTTATTCAGGTGTTAAGGTGATCATGTTTACAATAACACAGGTGTCGACCGGGAGCATAAATCAGATGGTAGAATGCTAGCTTAGCATGCGAGAGGCTGGGGGATCGATACCCCGCGCCTCCAATTATTATTTTTAGGGTAAAATATTATTGAAAATCGTTTGGTTTGTACAACGCGGAAGATATCTTACAATACTTTCACTCTGTATACGTACAAAGTATGTTATATTTTACAAGCTTTTATTTATGTTGCAATGTAAAATGATCGGGTTTTTATATATATATATATATATATATATATATATATATATATATATATATATATATAATCTTGCAGCTCAATTATGAAGCTGATATCTTCAACCCATTGAGATGAAATATTGTATACACGTTTAGTTTGGATGCAAATGCATGTTTAAACCATTTATATTCCGATATCGCCTTTAGTTAAAAAGGCTAGATGGATGGACAGGCGCTGCACTAGATTTCTCTACTTTTATAAATTTTCCCTTTTCTTCACAAAATCAGCACTTCTAATACTTTTTTTTCAAAATGACTTCCACCCTCTCCTTCTCCTCTACTTAACGCGACGTTGCTCGTGCTTTTACCGAGTGTATAACTTGGAATTTCCAGTTTCGAAATTTTTTCGCTTCTTTTCTCTCTCTCATTACCAGAAAGGTTTATTTCCCCCCGGCGTTACGTGAACATTTTTAAATGCATAACATATTGTCATGGAAATTCCTCTTCTCCTCTCGCTATCTGAGCTCTCGAGTAAGTGAGCATTCACCGATTCTTAAGCAGCTTGAAACGTGCAGCTATCTAGTGGCACAAAAGTAATAAATTATTGCATAAAAAATTTATTTTTTAAATCACTAACGGTAAAAGATCAAAGTATGAATTTTTTAAAAATCATTTTTTTATAAACGCATCGATATTGGATCATTTTAGAAAAATCATAAAATATGTTAAGTATTTTTTTTTTTGGAAAAAAATTGTGACAAAATAAATTATCTTTCCAATTAGAAAATTACTGGTGAAGTTATTAAATGCGCGCAAAAATTTTGAGTATTTTTTATGAAAAAAAAATAATAAAAGCTAAGCAATAATGTTGTTTCGAACCCGGGTACAAAAGTTACTAATCTTAAAAAAATAAAGTTAAAAGTACACGTTAAAAGTTACTAAGCGACGGATCCACGAAATCTTCTGAGAAAAAGAAATAAAAGACCGTTGAAATAAAAGGAAGAGATATTCAATTTCACATTGCGTTATTTGTTATAAATTTTTTTCGGGCTTCATTTTTAAGTTAATTCCTTCAAACTTTATTTATAGATTGCAAGCAACGGTAATTTTTTAACAAAAAATGTAAGAAAAGTAATGCTTAAATATTTCTCGCAAAAAAGGAGAAAAACGAAAAACAAAATTTTTTCAAGCCGTAATTTTTAAGCAATTTTTTCAATCTTTGTACAGATTACAGATAATATTGTTCTACACCCGGAAAAAAAGTTTCATGATATAATTTTTATAAATAAAAAATTATTAAGTATTTAAATAAAATTGTGAGTATTTTTTGAAAAATCATAAAAAAAGTTTTTGACAATTTATTTTTTAAATAACTGGCTCTAAAAGAGAAAAGCATGAATTTTATTAGTGTAGAATATCGTTTCATTAACGTGTAAGAAGATTCAATCGAAATGATTTAGAAATCATTTTCATAAAAACGTATATAGATTTTGACTGATTTTAGAAACTGTCATTTTTTGTAAAATAAATTATACAGTATCGTGACGAAGTTAATCATCTTTTCGATTCTGTAATTATTTTTGTCTGAGTCTCATAAAAAAATGAGATAGTGTTTCAAAAACATCTGCGATAATAAAAAAAAATGTCGTAAAATTGGAACTTCGCCGCCTGGTGGGAAAAATGGCAATAAGTATGCATTTTAAGATTTTTAATTAATATCTTTTTAGCTAATTGCACTTTCGGAATATAAACAGTCAAAAATAATTCCTCGGATCATTCCCAGACTTTTGGTACCTACGGTGAGTTTCTGCGTCATGCGGTTCTTGAGAAGATACACCCAGCCGTGTAGTCTCATACGTTTGTTTAACTTGGAATTTTAATGGTGTAGATATTAATTAAAGTAATTTTTTCGGGTGGAATTTTGCAACTCAATTTTGAAGCCGATGTCTTCAACCAATTGATTTGAAATTCTGTGAACACTTTAGTTTGGATGACATTGCCTGTTTTGATGATTTATTTTCCGATATCACAATATGTTAAAAAGATATTAATTGAAAACCTCTTACCCCTGTTAGCTTTTTATTCTACCGAGCAGCTTATCGGATTAAGCTTAAAGAATTTCCAATTTTTCGACCTTTTTTTCAAAAATATCTTATTCTTTCTATCAAACTGAGACAAAAAAATAACTACCTAAATGGAAAAATCATTTATTTTGCTACGATACGGTATAATTCTTTTTAAAAATAATTATATTTTCTGTTATTTACGATTTTTTCTAAAATGAGTCAAAATCGATACTTTTTCATGAAAATGATTTCAAAATCGTTCTGTAAGATTGTTTTTCTTTTTTCCTGTTATTGAATCGATATTCTGCACTAAGAAAGTTCACGCTTTCTTCTTTTAGAATATCTCAGTCATTTTAAAAATAAAATAACTAAAACTTTTTTTTTACGATTTTACAAAAAATGCTTAAATTTTTAATAAAACATTTAAAAACATCTTCAATTTTAAATATAATTGCACGAAAGTATTTTTTCGTTTGTAAATAGTATTATCAAAATTCTGTACAAAATATTTTAAAAATTACAGAATTAAAAGCAAAAAAAAAAAAAAAAAAAAGAGTTTAAATATTTTAATTAATTTTGCTTTGTCCAATGCTGTTTCGGTATAACAGTGTTTATCCCCCCTTCCTATTATCCTCTTGTTGCGGCCCGTGTGAAATATCTATCATATATATGTGGCCTGGTGGGAAAAAAGGTTGAGTACCCCTTAGCTGGACTGTTCAAAATTAACCGGCAAACGACTGTGCAACAAAATACGTTGAGTGAGATTAACAGACTGAGAAAACTCTGTCCAGCTATAACTAAAAAAGTAAAAAATAAATTAAAGGTTAAAAAAAACTTTTAAAAAACAAACTTTTATTTAAATGCTCTAAAAAGAATAAAATAAACTTTTCTTTTAAAACTTTTTTGCTATCATCTTATAAAATCGTTATACAATTTATGATATAAAAGTTTGTCGCGAGATTTACCTGTGTAGATAAACAAGAAAATTAAATAACTTGATCTGATTGATTTTAATTTTTAAAATATTCAAACTAAGTAAATACGATTGGTAAGATTTTTTAAATTAATTACATAATGTGTAAAACTACACTGCTGGACAATTGCTAAGGACGGATCACAAATTGCTATGTAGCATAACATGAAGTGAGACATGAGGCCTAGTAGGATAAAATATAGTTGCCACACTGTTCAGACATTAGAATAAAGAATATTTATTGTTCTGGAAAGTACAAAAGCTGTGAAACATCTGAAAAAAGAAAAAAAATGTTCATTTGATCTGCGTACAAAGAAATGGAACAATGCATCTAAATGTCAGCAGGTACCTTAAAGAAAGGTATCAGTACGGGATATGTCCACCGTGGAGTGTGATGCAACATTCCACACGTCGTACCATACTTTGCACAACATTATCCAGCAGCTGTTGAGGCAATTTATCCCATTCCTCTGTGAGTGCACGGATGAGGGTGTTCTTGTTTGTCGGAGGATAGTTTCGACCAGCAACTTGCCTCCCCAAAGCATCTAACACATTTTCAATGGGGTTTAGATCTGGAGAACGCGCTGGCCATACGAGACGTTGAATACCTTCGCTGTCTAGACAATCCTGAAAAGCGAGTGTTCGATGACATGTTCCGTTGTCGTCCATAAAAACAAATTTATCACCTACAGCGCCACGGAAAAGACGAACATGATGAAGTAGAACTTCATCAATGTATCGTTGGCCCGTCATAGTCCCATTCGCAACCACATGTAGGCGCGTGCGGCCATTGATCATGATGCCGGCCTACACCATGATACTGCATGTCGGATATCGGTCCTTTTCCTGGATATTTTCTGGACGATAAGAAGTATTACTCTCGCGCCAGATCAGTTGGCGTCTACAATCCGATGACAGACTGAACCTACTCTCATCTGAGAATAGTACGCATGTCCAGTCCTGTTCAGTCCAATTGTGATGCTCACGACACCATTGCAAACGGGCAGTACGGTGCTTCCTGGTCAATGGGACACACACAACAGGTCTGCGTGCGTATAGTCCTCCTCCCCTCAAACGTCTGGCAACAGTTTTCGGGAGATCTGCTTTCCTGAGGCAGCAAGAAACTGATTTGCCACCTGCTGAGCTGTGGTGCGCCTGTTCCTTTTGCTGATATAGGACGATATATCTGTCTTCTGCAGGCGTCTTACTTCTACACGACCTCCCCGTGCCGTCTACTACACATTCCAGTAGTTTTAAATGACTTCCACAGCCGTGAAACAACGCTGTGAGCGATGTCGAACTCCCTGGCAACATCTTATTTTTCGCCCTTCTTCGATTTTTCCAATAATTCGGCCACGCATAAAATCATCTATGTGATGTCGGGAAGACATGCCAAAAATTTTAAGTTCGTCTATTAAATCTTTCCCGTAAAACTTTGACTTGAAACAACAACTGTCCACACGCGTCAAAACCTTTAAAGCTCTTATGAACGCTATCACGTGATGAACAGACGTGGAAAAAATATTTGCACTCATACTTCTTACTAATATCCCGCACTTATTCTAATTTTCCACATTTTGCTTCCTTTCATTTTGTGGTTGCTATGGATGATAGTGTTATCCGTCCTTAGCAATTGTCCAGCAGTGTATGTTTAAATCCTTTTTTTTACCAAAAATTATTAAATGGTGAAGATAACAATATAATTTATATGTTTTTTTACAATATAGGTTTTTATTCCATAGAAATTTAGGTATAAATTTGCTAATCAAATCTTAGCAAGCTCATTTTGTGGTAAATCCTTTTATGAAATAGTACATTTATTAGAGTGTAAATAATAAGTTTATACGTAAAATATTAGTTGATTGTTGTGAATATTAATTTTTAATGAAATTCATTGATGTGGAGTTCTCTTTGAAATACTATTTCTCTTGTAAAAAGTTTTTATTTCAATTCCTTAAAATTGTGATTTTAAATACTCGAACTTTTCTCTCATGCAACTTAACGATGAATGATTCCAGACAAAAAGCCAAGAACTTATCAAATGGTATATTACGTAACTAAGTACTTCCTTTCCAGAAAAAAACGTTTAAAGAAATAAATAACAATAAAGAAACCCCTAAACGCACGCGCGCGTGACAAGCAAATTCAATGGTTAGATTACTTCACAGGTTGATAAAAAGATCAAATATATATAATGGCATTCCAAAGATCAGATAATACAGGAAAATGGCATCAAGGTAAAAATGAATCTCATGAATGCTGAATTGATTCTTCAATCTCTTTGTTTACTTCGCTTTTTCTCTTATTCTTATATGTATCCTTAGAAATACATTCTGAGCGTTTCATTGGGAACATCTTTGGCTGCAATTCTCTGCTATTGAACATTATCTGTGTATTCCCTATTCATTAGCTGCAAATTTCATCTAAATATGGACGATTTGAATTACTTTATAAACAGTTCACTCGGTCTAATATGTCGATGAAGAATGCGAACCGTTCTTCTTAGTTTTGCATTACGAAAATTCCTAATAGAAACGTTTTCCTCAAAAACAGTATAAATGGAAGTATTATTTTAAATTCAAATTTTTCTTATCATCAGAAGGACTTTTTCTCCCTTCCTGAGAATCAGTAAACATAATTCATAAGTAATAAAAAATTTCTGATTATAAAACTTTTATTTTTATATATTTGACTGAGAGAGATAGAGATTCCTTGATTATATACTTCTACCGAATTATCAGGAAGAATTCCAATAGATTCAATTTATCATTTTGTAACGACTTACGCGTCTTTTCTTTAACAAGTCCTTTGGGTTCTTTGGGCCAGAATTAATGGCAACTCCTTTCCAACCAAATCCAAGAAACGAGAAGTGAAGAGATGCAAATAATATAGAATAAATATAGGACCTTAGAGTAAGCGAGAGGGCAATGATGGCAATAATGGCAATGTAATGGTAGTGTAAAGGAATGTTTGACAATTAATGTGCGTCGTGGTATTGGATGATTATTGAAGTTCGACGTTCAAAGATTCAAGTTCTACGTGTTGTGGATAAACATATTGGTGATCGTTTAGAAGTTAAACGTAAAGTTACTTACCACTATAGATAAAGACAAGTTTATTACAGAATAATATAAGGTATAGGATTGATTACTTATTATTATTATATTTGAAAATTAGGCGGTTCAATTATTGAGATTGGTCTGTATTATATTGTGTGTTGCGCATTACGCCATCGTAGATTCTCACATTCATTAATTTATATATTTGTTCAAAGTTTAAGTTGAATATCTTAATAAAGTCATATTAAGATAATGTTTGATTCTAGTTCTTACGGTAAACCGACACCTCTAGCTCGCGCTGATACTTCGAGAGATGTACTTCCAAGGGGAGGGACATCACAATGGCGCCCAATTAGGTTTAATCAATATGACCCGGAGGTGAGAAAAGCGAGAGGATTTAATGTTTGGCCAGAAGTATATTTTTCTGGGTCGGAGAACGTCACCGAATTTTTAGAGGGTATAGATAACCAAATTAAATTACTTGAAATACCCAGTGACTTATCGTGTGCTTATTTAAAAGGTCATCTCATGGGTAGAGCCCTGGATTGGTACCAAATATTCGGATCGACGTTAATGCAAAATACCGCCACGGACTTCGTACAGCTGAAAGCAGCGTTGTCGAAAGCATTCCCTGACATCCAAAATAGGAAGGATTTAGAAACCCGTTTTTACGCGTCTCAGCAAAGACAGAACCAGGAGCCGAAAGATTTTGTTTGCGATTTGCTTAAGCTACATAAGAAATTAGAACTGGGGATGTCTGAGAAAGCCCTTGTAGATCATATTTTCGTTAGACTTGAGCCGCAAGTGCAGGACCATGTGGAGGTGCGTAATCCACAAACCGCGATCCAAATATTAGAAGTATTAGCTAAGTTTGAGGGGAGATATTCGTGCAAGGCAACATTGAGTTCGAGAAATAGTAATAACGTGGAAGGACGAGGTCGGAATGAGCGTAGGATGTCTAATGTTGGTAATAATCGAGGAAATTGGAGAAATTCTAAAGTGGTACATAGACCAAATAATGGTAGAAATGATTATAGGGGTAACCATAAGAACAACCGTCAAGGAAATCAGTGGTTCGAGAGCAGGAATAGGTTTCAAAACGATGATCGCAGATTTAACGATATTGGATATCAATTTAGAAATCGAGGTCAAAATGACGATTTTAGTAGAGGGGACCAAAGAAATAGGGGTTCGAGTAAAAATTTTAGTCGAGGCAGTAGAAAGCAAATGGGACGACTAAATGTTTTGAAAGTGAATGATATAAAAGGTGATCAGACGCAGTCGATAAATCAGTCACCGATTAAACTTTCAGCAATATGTATGTCTCCGGTAGAACTTCCGTATGTTCCTATTTTATTAGACGAAACTTCTACGAAAGCATTATGGGACACTGGAGCGGAGAAGTCATTTATATCGGAAGAGACATACCAAAAGTATTTTTTTTATAAACAAGTAAAGAAATCGAGTACTCGGGTGATCACGGCACAAGGAGCTAAATGTCGAAACATGGGAGTTATGGAATTAAATATTCGAATACGGGATTTCGAAAAGCCTTGGTTGTTCCATGTGTTAGCAGATTTAGAATACCCATGTATTCCCGGGATAGACTTCATAGGTGGATCAAAGATCATGTTGGACTTCGAAAATCTTTGGCGATTCCAGATTCGCAGATTAATAAAGTAGTTAAAACGGTTGAAATAGAAAAAGTAGAAATAGATCTTTCTAAGACAAAACTAGAAGAAAAACAGAAACGGGAATTACAAGATTTGTTTAATAGTTTTCAAGGATTGTTTTCAGATAAACCAGGGCTTACGCATGTTTTATATCATGAGATTGACACGGGAGATAATCCACCATTTTTTTCTCGTCCGTACAGATATGCTAGGCTTAAACAAGAAATTCTCGATTATCACGTTGACAAAATGTTGAAAGAGGAAACTATAATTCCTATTCAATCCCCGTAAGCGTCACCAGTGGTGTTATGTAGAAAGAATAATGGGTTACCACCGGATAATCCGGAAGCATATAGATTTGCTGTTGATTATCGGAAACTAAATGCGATCACGAAGTACCCTAAAGATCCTTTACCCTTAATAGACGTTTTAATAATGAACATATCCCACACAGGCATAATGTCTGCCCTGGACCTTCAGTCGGGATATTTTCAGATGGCTGTGAATCCTAGTGATATAGTTAAAACCGCGTTTGTCACTAAAAATGGTACATACGCATTTCGCAGAATGTCCTTTGGCTTGTCAGGGGCAGCTCCTAATTTTCAGAAAGCTATAGATATAATTCTCAAACACGTGATAGGCAAGTTTGTGAGTGTCTATATGGATGATGTCATCATATCATCTCCATCATTCACTCAACATGTTAAGCATTTGAAAGAAGTTTTTCGATTATTACATGAGGTGAGGTAAACGTTAAATAAAGATAAGTGTACATTTGGTTGTGAAGAGTTAAAATATTTGGGTTTAATTATTAATAAGGGGAGAATTAAAATTGATGAAACAAAAGCTCAAGCTATAGTTGCAATGAAACCTCCGCATTACTCCAAAGAGCAAAATTTATTAAAAATTACGCCGATATTTGCGAACCGCTTTATAATCTTAAGCGAAAATAAAATAGATTTATTTGGTCGATTGAAACGCAGAAAGCATTGGACGCGGTAAAAGCGGCTATAACAAAAGCGCCAGTTTTGAAATTCCCAGATTTCAAAAAACCTTTTGAATTATTTACGGATGCAAGCTCAATAGGGGTAGGAGCGGTTCTAAACCAAGAGCAGAGACCAGTAGTATTTGCTTCTCGTACGCTTAGTGCTGCGGAGAGCAACAACATGGTGACAGAGAGAGATTTTTTAGCAGTGGTTTGGGCTCTAAATAAATTCAAAACATATTTAGGTTCTTTGCCGATTAAAGTTATTACAGATCATGCTGCGTTAACACGTTTAGCGACAGGTAAAAATTTGTCAAATAGAATGATCAGATGGGCATTAAAATTAGCAGAATTTAATATAGAATGGGAGCATAGGCCTGGAACTCAGAATACAATAGCTGACGTTTGGTCGAAAAACCCAATTGAAAAAATTATAGGAGAGAAAGTTAATTGTGCAATAATCAGATATTTGGTACTTTCGTCACGAGATCAGTTAATAGAAGAACAAAAGAAACAGACCCAGAATTAGGTCACATCTATAGATATCTAGAAAACCCAGAAGATAGCTCGGTTAATGCGGCAATATGTGAGAATTGGTCTCGCGATTTTAGGCTAGTAGAAGGCTTGTTTTTTTTATAGGAAATATGCAACGTCATTAGGAGAAATGCGAGTATACATTCCCCCCAAAATCTTTAAGGAATGAAATTATGAGAGAATTTCACGACAAGCCCTTAGCAGGTCATTTTGGACGCTTTAAGACATACCATAAAATAAGGAACGTTTATTATTTCCGGTATATGAGAAAATTTATTGATCAATATGTCTCTACATGCCACATGTGCCAAATTGATAATTATAAAAACGCGTTACCAGCTGGTCGATTACTTCCGATTGTGTCAAATTATCCAAATGAGATAGTTACATTAGATTTGTTAGGTCCGTACCCTACTTCAAGAGTGAGACGTAATCGATATGTATTAGTAATTACGGATCATTTCAGTAAGTGGTCTGAAATCATACCCTTTAAAAAAGCCTCAGCTCGAGTTATAGCAGGGAACTTTTTTGAAAATTATATATCGCGTTTTTGAGCTCCAGTAAAATTAATAACTGATGATGCTCCCCAATTTATCTCTGATATTTTTGAGCATTTAAACGAAAGATTAGGCATAAGGCATGTGAATCTGCGATCTGGTGCAAATGATTGCAAATTATGTCAATGAGCAACATGACACATGGGACCAATTCTTACATGAGGTTGCTTATGCTATTCATACGGCTGTAAACGAAACAACGGGGAAAACCCCTGCGGAATTATTCTTAGGTAGAAAGTTAATTACACCTTTTCAGAAATTAGTGATGGTATCAGACGGAACGGAATTTGCAGTAGGAGATATTGAGAGATTGTTTGAGGAGGCTAGACGAAACACAGAAACTAAAAATGAAAATTGGAATGAACATTATAATAGACGTAGGCGTGACGTGCAAATTAAGGTGAATTATTGGGTTTTGGTAGCGACACATCCTTTAAGTTCAGCAACAAGAAAAGTAGTAGCTAAGTTTAAATTAAAATTTGAAAGTCCGTATAGAGTATTAGATGTTAAGAATAACAACGTAGTGATATGGAACGCGGGAAAAACGTTAACGATTAATATAGATCAGTTTCGAATATATCGTCATAGGAAATGGGACGAGACGGGGATTGGAACAGGTAGTTCAGATAACGGTAGTTTGAGTGATGAATCAATTGGTTTTGACAGAGTACAACGGAGATCAAATGATTCGCGAGATGGTAAAAAGAAAGGGTCAGAAGTAAAGCATGAGTTGGAGGAAAAAGGGTTAAGTTTTAGAAATAATCAGGGAAAGAAACACACAAATAAGACCAATAAGCGTGGACCACTTATCAGATCAATACCTAGTTCTTCGTCTGAGAAAGATAGAATTATTAAAAAGGGTAAAAATCAAGAATTCAGATATAAGAGAACAAATGAATCTAGGTCAGGAGGACCAAAAAGGAAGGTTCAGAAGGGATCAGAGCATAGAGTGAATAAAAGGGCTTTGTCGT
The DNA here is from genome assembly GCA_019973935.1 of Trichonephila clavipes. Taxonomy (NCBI): domain Eukaryota; kingdom Metazoa; phylum Arthropoda; class Arachnida; order Araneae; family Nephilidae; genus Trichonephila; species Trichonephila clavipes. The sequence goes on from BMAU01021309.1 coordinate 488,869, forward strand.
CTAATTACAAAACTATTGACAAAACACAGAAAGAAAAGCCGAAGGGAAGAGACAGTGACAACCACCACAAGCGGCTACAACCTTAGACCATGAATTGGATAAAGAGAAGAGTCCCGACCGACCATAGAGAGGATGACACAACAAGGAGATCCAGTTCAATCCAGAAAAGGCAGAGAAAGGAACGATAGTCCATACATCGAGGAGCGAACAAGATCAAGCAACAAGAATGCCAGACGAGGAGTTGATCTACAACGGCAAGACCAGGAAAGGAGAGGAACGTGGACAAAGAAATCCGTGTCACTGGAGGTCTTGGTAGGAAACGCCAACTACTAGTCATAAGAACCAGGTTGTATCGTTCCTTATTATATCCTTTCGAACAAGTGGTCGGAAGAATTTTTGCAATAAAGCCAAGTCACGGTCGGATAATTAAAGTTTTAGAAGCCAAGCAAAAAAGTAGACACTACAATAGGTGTTTTTCTAGAAAAGGAAAAGGCTTTCGTCTTGTAAATTTTTTGTATAAATCTGGACAAAACAACTGTAAAAATGCATTTGTTTACTTCTGTTATGACTTCGCTGGGATACGACAATTCCTTTGGCTGTTTGTTTTGTTTATTGAAAAATGTTTGTAATTGTATAGTGTATATATATGTGTTGTTATATTGTTTCATATTAAGGAGCATCTGGTTTTGGGAAACGCGGCGAAGATAGCATACTAACATAACGTTTAACCAGCGCTACGCGATTTGAGGGGAAGTTTTTGAAAGAACCAGATGAAAAATATGTATAGAAATTAGTTACAATTTAAAAGTGATATGTACTGTATAAAAATTGGGAAATGTAATCATAATGTGTAAAACTTTGTTTTGTTTCAATTGACTTAAGAGATTTTTGTTTCAGGGTGACAGACCCTGAAGTCTATAGGAATTTAAGGAAAAGTTTATCTTTATACAAAGAACAATGCTAGTGTTTCATGACGGATATGAGAAGCTGTAAAGAAGCAAAATTGTTAGAATTTAAGTAAACATTTAGGTAGAATTAAGTTATTTAAGAGACGTGTGGGCCTCGTTTTTTCTACTATTTAAGTCATATATGGTTTTTCCCCGGCTCTGTTACCCAGATGGGACACGTCTATTTATTCTGTACATGTGAGAATCTACCGTGATTAAAATGCATGACTTTGAATGTTGGTCTATTTAATTAAGTAAAATTTATTGAAGCTGTGGAAATTCAAATTAAGGAGAAATATTAAAAATTAAACTTAATATGAATAGTAAAAATTAAAATTTAAGTGAAGCATTTGAAATTAACGGTTAGAATAAAATTTAGGTACGTAATTTCTTAAGGGCCATTAAGACCCTCGAATAAATCACGTTTTGTTTCTTGGAGGGGGTTGTGACGACTTACGCGTCTTTTCTTTAACAAGTCCTTATTCATTGGGCCAGAATTAATGGCAACTCTTTTCCAACCAAATCCAAGAAACGAGAAGTGAAGAGATGCAAATAATATAGGATAAATATAGGATCTTGGAGTAAGCGTAATGGCAATGTAATGGTAATGTAAAGGAATGTTAGACAATTGACGTGTGTTGTGGCAGTGGATGATTATTGAAGTTCGTCGTTCAAAGATTCAAGTTCTACGTGTCGTGGATAAACATATTGGTGATCGATTAGAAGTTAAACGGCAAGCTACATACCATTGTAGATAAAGACAAGTTTATTACAGAATAATATAAGGTAGGATTGATTACTTATTATTATATTTGAAGATTAGGCGGTTCGATTATTGAGATTGGTCTGAATTATATTGTGTGTTGCGTATTGCGTCATCGCAGATTCTCTCATTAATTATTAATATTATATTTGTTCAAAGTTTAAGTTGAATATCTTAATAAAGTCATATTAAGATAATGTTTGATCCGAGTTCTTTCGCAAACCCTACACCTCTAGCTCACGCTGATGCTTCGAGGGATGTACTTCCAAGGGGAGGTACATCACAGCCTTTAAGAAATTTACTTTTTTAAAGTTACAAGAATCTAATGTCATACCATATGTGTTAGAAATATTTGGCAGTTATGTAGGGTGAAACAGTTTCAAGTAAGGGGAAGTAGAATAAAATATTTTTGCAACACAAATAAAAATTGAAGAAAAAAAACAACTGAAATAGATAACTATAAGTCTAATAATTTTAAATAACATCTATGTGAAATAATTGTTTAAAAAGCCTACAAATATCTTAAATTCAATTGCTCTAATATTTATATTGAATCCATCAAACAATGGAGAAATTAGAACAAATTATTTCCAGTTCGATCGACTGACTGCTGATTGCATTTGGATGCAATATGGGTGATTGCTTAGGCGAAAGGTCAAAAACTCGCGGACGGAATTTTTTCCCCTCAAGTCATGAGTTAGAGTCCATTAAGAATCCACTGTGTATTAGGGCTGATGCATGTCAAGGATCAAAGTCCTTACGTTGGTGGGGTTTGGAAGTTTAGAGAGGGAAGTTCCAACTTAGGTGTCATCCTTGTTACTCGATCAAGATTTTAACCCTTTAACGGGCACACAACTAAGATATAATTTTCTGTGATAAAATACTTGATAAATGTAATGTTCTCATCCTCTATAAACATTATTTAGCCACAAATAAAATATCTAATCGTGGGTTTTTTCCTGGGTGGTGGCCAGACGTAATAGCCACTGCGCATTTAGGACATTTTACTTACTTTTCAGGACAGAAATAATTAATCATATTACAATAAATTTTTTTATGAAAAATTAACATTTATGTAATAACTATTTCAATAACAATTGAATACAAAGTACAAGTGTAATTTAATAATAATAGAATAATTGTACAACATAGAATATATATATATATATATACATATATACTTACTTAGAAAATTTATAGAATACTTAGAATATACATTGAACTTGGTATATATCCACATTTTATATTTTAGTTGATTTTAGTATGAAAAGTTAGAAATAAAGTAAGATATATTTTTGTCAATTCAAATTAGTTATTTCCCAAATTTGATGAGCTATTTACTGTGGAACGTAATAAGAATTATCAGGCAAAATCATTTCAGGCAAAGAATCATCAAGAGCCATTTGTATAATAATAACTTACATTTATTCACTTGATTCAAATATAAGAAACTCTAATAACATAATATTTTTATGTTACGTCAAACAAAAGGGCTTTACATTTAATATTAAATTAAATTACGAAATATGAAATTAATCAATAATTACGCGTAAGATCAATAAGGTCTACCGAAAGAGGAGGTCCGAGAAATACACGTAAGTCGAACTATTAGCTTTCATTAACTTAAATTAAATTTATTAAACTAACGCTTGTTTTAAGCGATAATAAACTATAGTATATCACCTAGTAATACTTTGATATCTTCAGAAGAATATTAACTTTTAAACTTCCTTCGTAAAATACTAGCAGTAACTCTTCACTATCGCAATCCAATTGAATCCTCTAAAGGTTGTCTCTGCTGCTGCTCAATAGCCTTCATCTTTGCTAGCTTACAACGCTCTACTTAAATACCCTATCTACTTTGCATAACCCGTTCGCTTCTCGGAGTTGATTGAAAATATACGCGAATTTATAATCCCCAAAAAGAGACGCCTAAGAATATTAGTGGAAAGGTTTCGTACAGATTCGTCAAAACGTTTTCTCCGAGCAGAAAATCTGTAATGAAAGATTTTCGAACCCGAGAATCTTGTGCAACATATTGTAAACAAAGTTTGTTTATATTTCCCACCCCCAACATTCTTAAGTGATTCTAAATGCTCTCTCTCGAGTATAGGAAAAGCGAAAATTTCTAGGTCATTTTTCTATTCTAGGTGGGCAGTGGATAGAGCCTCTATCCACATATTAAAAGTTCCCAAAAACTTAAATAAAAACTTTTTTTAATTGTACAATTGCTTAATTCATTCAGATGAGAGAAAAGTAAACTTAAGACATGTTGAAATTTTTTTCAAATATCAGAAATTTTATTTATAGTAATCGAAATACAATGTGCAGATTTACACCGAGAAAAACTGTTTTTAACTACCCATCAGAGGACATGAAATGCAAAAAAGAGGTATCGTGCTGCCATCCGTATTAATTTGTATGCGTTTTAGCTTCAATGAACGCATATAGATAGACAAAACATCCGCTTTGAGAAAAATGTTTAATATGTGGCTAGACGAATTAGCCACTGCCCGCTAAAGGGTTAAACTACGAAGTCCGTCACTAATAACGCTCGTGTAGCATAAAAGTGCTAATTAATAAGTTATTAATAAATCAATTAATTGAAACAACACGAGTGCTATTGGCGCGACAGATCTTTTATACCTTTAGTGAAACTTTCATTGTGCTATAGGATTAGACAAAAGGAACTATTTTTGTTTCTTATCGATTCCTTTTAAGTGGATATCCAAAAAAGAAATTAATCTCAATTTTTACTTACCATACTTAGAATTTTACATTTCTTCCTCCCTTATTTACCTTCTTTATGGATACTCATTTACTTTGTAACGATGTTCTTATCCCAATGTACGAAGCAGTCGGCCAAATCATGCTCTTAGTTTATCAGTTCTTGTACAAGAACCCTTAGAAATGCCAAAGGTCGCGGATTTATTGATAGGATGTGTGTACAGAACAAATATAAACGTCTTTTAAAATGCGAATTCTTAGCGAACACCAGATGTATTTCTTACAGAAGTATAATAGTTTGAACAAAGCAACTTGCACAAAAATTGGGCTTATGATATGAAGTTTTTCCAGATCAGGATATACTTCAAGTAAAATTTTTACAATAAGGAATTGATTGCAGATTGTTAGATCGATGCTTAAAAAATATTAAAGGTGTTATAAAATACACTTCTGGCCACCGTAAATGCAAAACCCTGAAGGAAGCATGCAAATAACATGAAATTTACAACATGCATTAGCGGAGATGAGATATGCAAATGATTAGAATTTCAGTGCAGACACACATCACGCGCGCCTGTGGCGCCACCTCAAAGCGCTATTTAAGGCTTGAAGATTTCGACTATTTCAAGTTCGGCAATTGTGTCTTTCTTCTGGATTTTCAAAAAATGATCAGTTATGTCTCGTAGAAAAACAACGATCAGCTTTTGATCAAGTATCCGAGTTCGACAGAGGAAGGATAGTGGCCTACCGAGATTGTGGATTATCTATCAGAGAAAGCGGTAGCCGTGTTGGACGAAACCAAAAAACTGTAATGCGGATATGTGACCGTTGGATGCAGGAGGGTACGACGCACCGACGTGGTCGATCGTATCCACCTCAGTGCACCACTTCACGTGAGGACAGGTAAATTATGCACATGGCAGTTACGGGTCGCTCAGTCACATCACAAACCGTAGCACAGCACATTGAGTCTGTAACGCATCATTCAGTGTCTGCGCCTACTATTCGACGCCGTTTACAGCAGAGTGGTCTGTCCGCAAGACGTCCATTGTTTGGTTTACCCTTGACGCAGTACCACAGACGTCTCCGCCACGAATGGTGCGATTAAAGAAGAACGTGGGCGGCAGAATGGAATGAAGTTGTTTTTACTGACGAGTCTGCAACAACACGATGGTCGGATTCGAGTCTGGAGACATCGTGGAGAGAGGATGCTAAACAGCTGTGTTATGCACCGCCACACTGGGCCTGCACCGGGTATTATCGTATGGGGCGTTATTGGATATCACTCTTGCACTCCTCTAGTACGCATTGCCGGTACTTTAAACAGCCAGTGCTACATCTCCGAGGTGTTGGAGCCAGTTGTCCTTCCTTACCTCCAGGGCTTGGCCACAGCCATAATTTCAACTGGATAATGCGCGATCACACTTGGCCCGCATTGTCCAAGGTTTTGCGTCAATCATCAGATTGAATTGCTTCCGGCCGGCTCGCTCTCCAGATCTTTCGCCGATAGAAAACCTGTGGTCCATGGTTGCTCAACGATCGACCCAGATTACCCCCCTTCTGCCACACCAGATCAACTTTGGCAACGTGTGGAAGCTGCTTGGTCTGCTGTACCCCAAGAACACATCCAAAACCTCTTTGAATCAATGCCGAGGCGTGTGGAAGCGGCGATCTCCAACAATGGCGGGTACTCTGGCTACTGATTCTGGTCAGAACCACACTTCACAGAAGTCTATGGATTTAATCCTTTGATGCTTGGTTAACATGTTATTTAGAAAATCAATTTTGTTGGGCTATCTCTTGTCTTTCTTGGTGTTGCATTTACGGTGTAATAATATAATGAATACTAATAAATTACACTCACCCAAATACTTTTCTGTAGCTTCCTTGTGCTCCAAGGTTTGTCGAGGAGGAAATAAATAGGAAATGATAATATGTCATAAATAAGAACCAAAAATTTGATGCAATAAACGACAATCTTAGCTCTCCATCCTTGTAATACCATTCTGCTTGTCTGAAAATAAATGAAATGGAATTATAAGCCTGAAGAGAGTGATAAATATTTATATAATATTATATATATATATATATATATATATATATATATATATATATATATATATATATATATATATATATATATATATATATATATATATATATAATATACTAATGTTCTACTTCATTATTCAGCAACCTATGAAATTTTTTTTTTAATTTTTCGCTATAGAAAATCTCTAAGACATTATGCGCAAATTTTGTTAGTCATTTTCCACCATGAATTTTCGATAAGCAACTTAACCATTCAAAAAACTTTTGATAAATATAGAGTCATTTTTATGCGATGCCACATGAGCGCATTCATATTACTGATGTTTCTCAAATTTAATGTAACAATATAGAAGTAAAGTATTAGTTTTTGAAAGTTTGTTTTTCATGTGCTTTTCGGGTATTTTTTTAAGGGATTTTACAGATCTATTTTTATTCTAAAGGATTGCTATTAATCGGATGTGACTGCATTTAGATGTTAAAGAAGTATGTTGCTTTTCATTAATATCGTTTTAAGAACCAATAAAATTGAAAACGAATTCATTGAATAGTTTACAAGCAATTGTGTTTTCCAAGTTTTCCTTTGGGAAAAAGGAAAGTTGAAATTTTTGCTTGCTTTTATAGAAAATGATGCTTCCAATAGGCTTTTCAAAGCAATTTCGAACCTCGTGTAATCCTACCTATGCTCCAGACGACCTGTCTGGAATCTCACATTTCTGCCTACTGTTTATACGCTGGTCATCAAAATTAACGACAGAAATAAAAGGGAACTGATATTTATTGAAAAAAGTATTAATAGTATTTTGTACAAAATCATTAGTTAGCGTGAATTACAATGTTTAACAATTGATTATTCGTAAAACATTGAAATTAAAACGAAATTTATAGAAATTAGAAAATAATGAAAAAATTAAGTTACTTCTTATGAAAAAAATTTTTTTTTTCAATATAATGTTTGGTCACCTCAGACAGATATGCATATCTCGCATCTTGATTTCATACACTTGAACTAAGTTTTGATCAAGTCTTGTGGAATTTCCCGCCACTCTTTAAAAAGTGCACTTTTCAGCTTCTGGGATGAATATGACGCTCTAAAATTCGGAGCCTTAACCCTTTATCTACCGCATTATGATTTACTGCAGTTTTTTTTTCATGCAATATTTTTTTTTTGGATCGCTACATTGAAAATTAAAGGTATATACATAAACAAAATACTCAACTTTGGGAAATTTAATCCGTTAGAGATAATTAATTAATTAAAGATATTCAACCGTAAAATTAATTATATATACTGCAATATTTTTTTTTGGATCGCTACATTGAAAATAAAAGGTATATACATAAACAAAATACTCAACTTTGGGAAATTTAATCCGTTAGAGATAATTAATTAATTAAAGATATTCAACCGTAAAATTAATTATATATACTATTCACTTACAATAAATAGACAAATCGTTTTCTAACGTCTTCTTTAACATACAAAAAAATAAGATACTTAAATTTTGACATTAACTATTTTTTTCGGGACAAAAATGACAATATTCGCAATCCACTGAAAACGCAATTTCTGCTTTAAAACTATTCACCTTCCCCGCTAAAATACTCATCATAGAACCCGTGCTGTCATATATCTTGGAAGAGTGGATTTCAAAGAATATTCCTACTAAGTATCGTCATAATATTCGTAAAAATGTTTCTTCTATGTAATTTTAAAGGGAATGGTACTTATAAGTACCGTCGGTATATAAAAGGTTAAAACATCCTTCACATGCTCAATCAGATTCAAATTGGGTGAGTAGGGGGGCCAATCCATTCGAGTGCGATATCTTCTGTTTCCAAGCATTAGGTCACCATATATGCTCGATGTGGTCGAAAACTGTCATTCATTAACAGAAGCTTAGGACCACTAGCACCTCTGGGCAATCAATCTTGGAGTTCCAGTATCTGGACCACATAACTCCGAGTGGTTACAGAACCTCCTTAAAACATATGCAGGTCCATTTATCATGATTTCTCCCCAAACCATTAAACCACGATCGCAGAAATAGTATATTTCACGAAGGCAAATTCCGTGCTCCTTCCTCTCTTCAGATCGAAGCACGCCTACAATCAATGTTCAGAACTCGTCAGTGAACAATGTCTTGGCTCAGTATTATTGGCTGATTTGAACATGATGACGTTTAAACGGGCACCAATGTAAGCTGAAGTGACACAAACAATAGATTTTCTTGCCTTCATGCAGTAATAGAATGGCTGAGCTCCTTGAATGTCTAAAACCAAATCTTTGCGGTTGCCAACAATGACAGAAAACGAGGCTATTTTTTCTCATTATCCTGTGAATTTGATGACTCAAATTAAATTAAATCAAATTAAAATTAACTACTCAAACAAGTTGAATACAAGCTTGAGATAAATAAAGGGTGTTTTTTTTAGAGGTATAGAACTTTAAATTGCAATAAAACAACGATGTATTATTCGATTGACATGATTTTTTTTATTCGAAAGATAATCTTATGGCATTACATTTTAAATATGATTTCTGGCATAGGACTGCCACGGCTGGCTCGGATGTAGTCCAATCTGGACATCCAATTTTTGATGACTTTTTCCAACATTTGTGGCCGTATATCGGCAATAACACGGCGAATGTTGTCTTCCAAATGGTCAAAGCGTTTGTGGCTTAACCGCATAGACCAATGGCTTTACATAGCCCCACAGAAAATAGTCTAGCGGTGTTAAATCACAAGATCTTGGAGGCCAATTCACAGGTCCAAAACGTGAAATTAGGCGGTCACCAAACGTGTCTTTCAATAAATCGATTGTGGCACGAGCTGTGTGACATGTTGCGCCGTCTTGTTGGAACCACAGCTCCTGGACATCATGATTGTTCAATTCAGGAATGAAAAAAAGTTAGTAATCATGGCTCTATACCGATCACCATTGACTGTAACGTTGTGGCCTTCATCGTTTTTGAAGAAGGATTCCACCAGCCCATAAAGCGCACCAAACAGTCAGTTTTTCTGGATGTAACGGTGTTTCGACATACACTTGTGGATTAGCTTCACTCCAAATGCGGCAGTTTTGTTTGTTGACGTAGCCATTCAACCAGAAGTGCGCTTCATCGCTAAACAAAATTCGCTTATGAAAATCGGGAACAACGGCAATCTCGTTTTGGGCCCATTTGACGAATCTACGCCTTGCTTGATGATCGTTTTGATGAATTGCCAAACCAAACTGATAATAAATCACTTGACAGCTGTTAAATCGGTCGCCATCTTGGAAAGTAATGCCAACTTAAACTTTTATACCTGGAAAAAAACACTCTTTATATACAGAAGCTCATTCATGGAAACGATTTTATAATTCATTTTCTCGTTTGCATTTTGATATAAAACTTTGGAAACTTCAAAATAATCGTCTGTAAATGTTTTCTTTTGATTGGGATGTAAAATAAAAGATTTTAAAAATGGCTCCTTAAATTGATATATGGCTCGAAAATTACGTATAACTGCGCTTTCCGAGGAGAAATATTCGTATCAACAAATTATAAAGCAGTATAAAAATCTCAGTTATTGCTTTTTAATTTAAGATATTTCTAATGTAACACATTTGAAAAAGAAAAAACGTCTAGCTGAAAGTAAAAATGAAAACGCATTACTTCATCCTAAGACAGTTCAAACACAGGCAACCATTAAAAAAGTGAAGCCTGTGATCTTAAAGGAAAATCTCAAAGCTTCATTGCATTGAAACTAGGAATGTCTTCCACCACTGTAATTAAAATAATTCATAAAGATTTAAAGTCAAAAAAGAAAGTTTAAATGCTTAAAGAAAAGCAAATTGTAGAAAATTGTATAAAAAATACTTAGCTGCTGAAAAATGGAAATTTATGGTAACATTCAATGAGGCATGTGTATATTTAAGTGATTGTAATAAAAGAAGATCACACACAATTTTTTATTGCTCAACTGAAGGGAATGACCGATCAAAATGCTTTCGTCTGTTTACAGTAAAGCTCCCAATGGGGTTCGTGATAGTTGTAGAATTTTCTAACAATGACAAATTAAAAATAGAAAAATTCTAAAGCAAAATCAAAATTAATTTACTCTACTATCAGCAAAATATTTTAAAACGAATTTTTGAAGAAGCAATTCCTGCCTTATATGGAAAGGACATTGATAAAGTTCTCTAGTCACACGTCTACGTCAACTGCCGCTTTTTTAGCAAAGAAAGAATCAGAAATAAATTGTACAGTAGAACCTGTTTTTGTACGGTCTTTTTTTATGCGATTTATTTTGTGCGATTTTTATGTGCAATCTTTTTTTATGCGGTGTATGAATTCCAATGGCTTTGGCACCACTGTAATGTTTTTTTTATCTATTTACCAGTAGCGTAACGAAGAATCTTAGGACCACTCTCTCCCCAGAAAGTCATGTTTCGTCTTTAATATTTTATAAATTGGGTAAATACGTATTTAGCGTTAGTCAGGCCTTGGGCCCCTAGAGTCCTGTCCCCACCCCCGTGATGCGGGTTGTACGTTATGCCAGTGAAACGCAGACACTTCAAGACGCCGTGTTCATTTGTTATAAACAGTCTTCCGACAATACGCATTCGGTTGCTTTCACTCAACACGCCAGCAGCCCACGCTTGATTGAAGACGAAACTTTCAATAGCAGTGACATTATCAATAATTTGATTATGAAGATGGACAAGAAGAACCGGATTCTTTGAGAGCGGATAAAAATATGCAGGGATTCAGCTTTCCAACAAATTGGAAAAGCATTTTCTTAAAATAGATACTAATTAAGAAAGGAGTATAAAATTCCAAAAAGGACTTCAATCATATATATCTGGTTATCGTAATATTTACAAGCAACTGACCACCCAACCTTCGTCACAAAAACTTATCTCTTACTTTATGTTGCCAAAAAATAAATCAACTGAAATTGTACCTTCAAGTGACGAAGGGATTTTGAACTTATTCACTACAGGGCTTTGGATTACGATGAGTAGCAATGAATCATGTATGTGCATTTTGAAAATTTATCCTTGTATACACAATGAGAAACTATATAGTCTTAAAATGTTTCCATGTGTAATATTTAATTATTTATTTTGTTACGGAAGTACTCTTACATATAAATTTCGTAAATAATTGACAAATTTTATAAATCTTTATCGACTTTTTTCATGCGGTCTCTTCTACCGCATAAAACAAATTATGTAGTATTTCTACTAATTAGTTTTTCGTATTTAAGAATTTATGAAATTTTTGAATATTTTTTGGTGCGTTTGTTTTTATGCAGTCTCTATCTACCTCACAAAAACAAGTTCGACTGTACCTCATTTGATGAAATACGTTAGAAATCCCCCTACGATTCTCCAATGGACTTCTGTGTTTTCGATTTATTAAAACGAACCTTAGTAAAACGGCATCCAAGAATACTGAAAGGAATTTGAAAAACGGTTCATAAAGAATGGAGCAAAATTTGCATGACAGTATTAAGAAAAAGCTTACTTTCATGAAAAATTCGAGCTAGAGCTATTGTCAAGAATCATGGCTATCAGATAGAAGCCAAGTGCCATAAAAATACGGTATTTATTAATAAAAATTAACTATCATAATCGTTTTCATGAAGTGCGAGCGACCTTCTGTAAACTTATTTATTTGCCAACTGTAAAAAGTACATTGGAACGTAAAATCTTGCTATCCCCCCTCGGGTGAATATCTTTTTGATTATCAGCGTGAGGTGTGGGATTAACGAAAGAACTAAATGCATACACAATCTTAATATATCTTTATTAAGATTTTGAACTTAAGCTTTTAACAAACGAGATTATAATAATATATGTGAGAGAATCTACGGAGGCAAAACACACAATTTATATAATTCTGAATTAGCCTAACTCGGACCACTATCAATAGCTGACTCGCCTAAACACAATTTCAATACTATTACAGATGCTAGCATTAAATAATCAATCCTACCTTGCCGTAGTTTAAGTAATGATCACAACTATCCTAGATGAGGCCTTGCAATAACTAAAGTGCAATGGTATGCACCTTGACCCAATGGATCTCTACCACGTATAACTTCTATTCGTCGCCACGTCACGTTATCCAAAACTTCTTCACGCTTGAACCACGGAATATGTTTTGATTCCTCAAATTGCCATTCCGCTTACTCTAAGTTCAATTATTTAAAAGCTTCCTAATTTGCATCTTTCTTTCACGCTTCACTTCTTGGATTTGGTTGGAAAAAAGTTGCCATTAATTCTAGCCCCAAAGAACCCAAAGGACATGTTAAAGAAAAGACGCGTGAGCCCGTCAGAAAATTTCAAATTAATAAATTACAAAATACAAAAGAGGCTAAAAAATTTCCTTTTTGATAACGAATCGCTGGATACACTACAATATTTGATGACATGTTGCCACCAATGTTGGTTTACTCACCCTCCCTTCCCCCCTCCCTATATTAATTACCCTAACACCTTCAAAAAATACTTCTAGTATGTTTGAAGATTTTTTTATCGAGTAAGGTAAGATTTCTTCTCAAAACATAATCAGAAGTTAAAATATTCAGACTATTTGAAATCAGTAGTTTTAGCAAAAACATTTTTAAGTATTTCTCTAGAGCAACCATATAAGGCCTTTTAGTGGCCCTTCATTTGAATTTGAAAAATTGCTTTGTCTGCTTTTGTTGTAAAAAAAACGTCATTTTTTTCTCTTATTCTTGATTTCTGTTTTCGATAATGTGTTTATATAATATCCATTTTAGATAAAAAAAAATTTTAAAAATGACGAATTTTCCAAAAATTTCACTGTATCTTAAATAATTATAATATAAATAACCTGACTCTGCATAAAATTTCAGAAATTTTCGAAAAAAAAGTTAACTTTTATCTTTAACAGGTTTACCAGGTAGTTTAATTCGACTTCCATTTAACTGTTTTGAGACCTATATACACTGGTGTGCAAAAATTAAGGACGAAACGGTTTTTTCAATATAACTTTGTACAAAAGCTTTCCAGATCAACACATTTAATACCGTAAGATCCCCAACACGTAAGGACATGTGTAATATGTAAGCAACACTTACTAAAAAAGAGAAATCAGAGGGATAAAAAGAAGCTTCATTGAAAAAGTAGCATGGAGCGCAATGCGACTGAAGGCCGAAACATCCCTGTGATGGGTGTCCAGCAAGAAACATCCGGTCTTTAAAAGGGGATATGATCTCCCCTGACTGCTAGGCAGGTTTCACAGCGTCTGCCCATGCTGAGAATGAGGGTGTCAATGAGTTATTGAGGCATTGCTGCCCATTCGTCTTGCAGCACCAATCGAAGCTCCCGAATCGTTACTGGTGGTAAGGTACAAGCTGCCAAGCGTCTGCCTAGAAAAATCCCATACATGCTCGATGGGATTGAGATCCGAGATCGTGCCGGCCAATCCATACGTTCAATATCCTCACTCTCTAAGAGCTGTTCGGCAGCTACTGTGCGATGACATGGTGCATTGTCGTCCATGAAAAGGAACTGCAGACCCATAGCGCCTCTAAAAAGACGCACATATGGAAGAAGAATCTCGTTACAATAACGGGTCCCGTTGACTGAAACTGCGTCGAAGATGTGAATGTCTGTACGACTACCAAGCATGATGCCTCCCAAACGAGAACACCGCGACCTCCATACCTGTCCCTTTCAAAGATGTTCGAGGGATGATTGCGGCTTCCCGCTCTCTCCAGATGAGTATGCGATGAGAATCGCTACTCAAACTGAATCTGCTCTCGTCTGTAAAAAGTACTCGTCCCCATTCATTGTCTCTCCAATTCCGGTGTTCCCGGCACCACAGAGAACGATTTCTCCGATGGGCAGGCGTTAAAGGTACACACCGTACAGGGCGTCGTGCAAACAGACCACCACCGTGCAGTCTTCTGGCCACGGTAAAACGCGATATATCGGTCGTCCAGTCGCCTGTGTCGTGTGTCTAGCGATTTCTCCCGCTGTCTGCCGCCTGTTTCTTCTGGCCTGTAAGACAATGTACCGGTCATCTGTGTGGTTCCTCGTGGACGACCACTACTGAACCCCCGGATAGCTGTTCCTGTAGTTTGAAATTGTCTCCAAAGTCGTGAAACGATGCTGTGAGCAATTCCAAACTCTACAGCCACACTTGTCACACTGCGGCCTTCCTCCAACTTTCCAATGATTCGACATCGGGTAAAAGCATCCAAATGTCGTCTAACAGATTCATTATTCGCCATTTCTCGCTGAGGCAGCAACTCGGTGTGATTTTAATTGCTATACGGCGTGCAATCTCTTTGCCAGAAATACTGATCTTACACCGACAACATGCTTTATACTACTCAGACACTCCCCCATTACGTCTACCTGCATATCTGCGCATGTGCTGCCGTACATCACCTTACTTAATCTCCTGATTGGTCTTTCTGTCCGCTCTTCCTCTTCGTTCAGCTGATATGCTAATTTTTCGACTTCGTCCTTAATTTTTGCACACCAGTGTATATATATATACAAAAATACCTCGACTTACTCGAATTCGGAATTTTTGCGATTTTCAGACCTCTTCGATTCGTCTATTTTTTCTATCAGTAAAACTCTGGCGAAATCATTACCAGAGCCTGATGAAATTGGTAATTTAATTGAAGAAGTTATCAATCTTGCCAGTGAGGGAGCGAGTAAATGAATATTAACATCGCACTATTTAGCTACACGAGAGCTTTTGGCAATGGACCTCGTCATTTTGAGCCATGATCAAGTGACGAGGATGACATCTGAGCTGTCACCCCCCTCCTCTCCAAACTTCCACACCACACCAATGGAAAGACGTTTGAGCCTCGACAAATTTAATATGTATCGGCCCCTTCTGCGAGGCGGGTGTCGATCTTGCTAGGCAAATAAATTCAAAAGTAGATCGTGATGACGTTCAAGAACTGCTGAATTCCCACAATCAGGAGCTGACAATTGATGAACTCATAGAAATACATGAGTAAGAGCAAGACATTAAAGAACTTGAACCAGTTCAATCGGAAGATCAAATGAGGGTTCGTAATTTGACAGGCCTCAGTGGAATTGAAAAAGGGTTACAAATTTTAAAAAATATCTACTCCAACGAAGAGCGTATTTTTTCAACAAAACAAGAAATAAAAAAAATTATTAGCATGCTACGAGGAAATTTTGGGGGAGAAAAAAAAAATCTTTGAGGCGGCCCACTACTTGACTACCTTCTACATCAAAAAAACTTAGTAGGTGATTTTTTTATTTGTGTTTTTTTATCTAAGAATGTATCAAACATTTTCCCCCTAAATATTATTACTTTATTTCGTCTCCAATTCCAACTAAAAATAATTTCTATGTATCATACTAGAATTCGACTTGCGCAGTTGTCATTCAGTCCCACCTATCGCATAAGTTCGGGGTATTATAGTATATATATGCAGTAGGATCCAAAAGTTCGGTGACAAGGTGTAGAAAACCTTACCCTGAATAGCACCGAAGAACATCCACCTTCAAAGTAGTCCCCTTGAGTGACAATACACTTCTCTGCCAGCGTTCGTATAACTTCTGGAAGCCATTTTTCCCCACCTCCTGTAAAGACTCCTGCGATGCTACTTTCCCTTCATCTGATGACACAAAACGACGTCCCTGTAAATGTTTCTTCATTGATGGAAACAGGCAAATGTCACACGGGGTTAAGTCTGATGAATGAAGTCTGGTTAGTGAGAGTTTTGGCGAAGAATTCTCTTGCCAATTGTGCTGGTGCGTTGCCATGCAGAACTCCCTCTGCCAGAACTGAAGCCGTTTACGACAAATGGATTGGACATCGTCATCGAGAATCGATTTGCTCAAGTGTTTGATTCCGTGAAGTCGAAGGTCGTCCAACGCTTTCATCGTATTCAATGGATTCTCTTTAAAACGCCGATGCTTTTCGTAAACCTTAGATACCATACACCTTACTTAGCATTTCCAAAGTCTCCATTGGTGTTTTATCTAAGCATTGACAAAATTTAATGTTCAACGCTGTTCAAGAAAAGCCACCTTTCTTAGATCTCGGAACAAAGTTAACTAGCTTCGGAAGATAACATCTGCGCGTGGGGTTCGGTAACATATAACATGGACTAAATTAACTTGGCAAGATAGGGGAGGGTTGGAAAAATCCACTTTAAGTGGTTTACTTTTAAGTACTTGCTTTCGTCGTCCTCAATGGCCACAGTCCCCAAATTTTTGGATAGTACTACGTACACAAATTTGCAAACTCCATCTCTTCCGTAAGAATCGGTTGTGTCTCGAAAAACAAACTTCCCCCTTTTATATAAATTTCCGGACTATAATGTTTTTTAACAGTTCAGTAACCTGCGGATCACTGTGAATTTATTGATGTAGCTCATGAATCATTGTAAATTTGTTAATTTAACCTTCGAGCGTGAAAGGTTCAAGACCCTTACTCTAGAGTATGCATGGGAAAATGTTTCATATTTACGAAAGTGGTTTTTTTTCTATGACAGTTTAAAGAAAAAGCCAATTGAATAATGCCTATTGAGTTTTATTACTCTAACAGTTCTGCAACTAAATATTGTCAATTTTTATGGTCTTAAAACTGAAATAAGAAATTATTTAATTTGGAGCATTTCTAAATAATTTATCAATATCAAAATCCTACTTTTATTGTAAATTAAACAAAAAGGTAAATGTGTTGATTAAGAAATTGAAATAAGGAAAAATCATAGCTTAACAGCATTTCATAACATTTTGCAATGAAGTGGATGTTGATCTTCAAGCATTCTTGCGGCAACGCTTTTTAATAATAGGAAATATTAGGTATCGAAAATTACAATGTTGCACACAAAGTAGAAGGGGCGATATAAAGTATAAAAAAATACTTTGGTTCTATATTTATATTAGAGTTCAAAGGACTTCCAAATAAATCTTGAGTATTATTAAATGAAACCGAAATTAAATTATCTAAATTTATTGAAATGTGATTTATATTAAAAAATCATGTAATATGAAATATTCAAAGTGGATTTTTCTTAAAAGCACATCTTAATAATTTTGGATTACATATTTTTGTTCTCAATCGAACACCAAGAAATTGTATCTAAAAATTTATTGTAATATTTTTTCTCCTCTCTAAGAATAAAAATTCTTCGAGTTTCTTCGTCTAAAATAAGTTAGTGAACTTAAATATTATGAAACCTTGAAATTTTTATTAATTATATAATTTATTATAATTATATTTAATTCATATATTCAGAGTTGTAAATGGAATTTGTCAAACATCCAAGGAAACTTACTTGATTCCTTGAAAAGAAAAAAAAATGTGATATGAGTGAAAAATGAGCACATGTACACATGACCTTTTAAGTACTTTTTAATATTTCATCAATTGTTATTTTACTAAAACAGTTATTACCGCATCTACTTTTCTATCACTAAGAAATCTGTATTATCTTCCAGTTGTATCAAACTACTATCGATATAACTCCTTACAATTTTAACTGGATCATTTGTTCTGCACAGTGAAAAAGGACAGGAAAAATGTTTCTAACAATACTCTAAAAGAAAAAAACGCCGTCAGTAATTTTTTGTTAATGTTTTAAAGTTTAAATAATTATTACATCGATGTTATTTGTTCTAAAAAGCAATGGAGAGATTTTACATTTTCCTAATGTTGAATAGAAGGAATTTAATTCCAAACTGTAGAGCTTTACTATCAATAAGTTTTATTTTTTGTTTCCCAATGCTTCAGAATTGTGATAGAGAAGACGAAAAGAAAATTAAAAAACAAGCGTTGTTTCGAAGAGTGGAAAAAATGGGATAGGCAAGATTTTTGAGAGGTAAAATGTCAATCTACCGCGTTTCATCTTTTTCAGTTACAACTAAAATAAGAAGGATGTCAAGGGCACTAAAAGCACAATAAGAACGTTGAGCCTAAATAAATAAAAGGTATATATTGTATCATTTTTATTTAGTGAATCAAGATACAACATTGACATTATGTATTATCAATGAAAATGCGTTCGAGACAGCTGTCTTTTGACTTATTGCAGTTTAAACCCCTTTCTTTGTCTTTTCTTCGTACTTTTACGGCATAACATTGACGGGAAAATAATTATCTTAGTTAAATAACTCTGTATTTCCCCAAAAGAGAAATTTCAAGCAATCTTTGATCAAACCAAAACTCCATGCTTTTTTTTAATACAAAATACACTATTTATTTATTTCAATTCCTAATTCTCTTATTCTACATTTATTTGTCTTTATTGAATGAATACGAATCTTATACAGAGGTATATATACTCAGACTATAATTTTATGTAGTGAAAGAATGCTTAACCAATATATTAAGAGAAACAAG
Source organism: Trichonephila clavipes (assembly GCA_019973935.1). Classification (NCBI taxonomy): domain Eukaryota; kingdom Metazoa; phylum Arthropoda; class Arachnida; order Araneae; family Nephilidae; genus Trichonephila; species Trichonephila clavipes. Next base: position 507,728 of record BMAU01021309.1, read on the forward strand.
AAATTAATTTTCTATGAGGTACGTGCAAAAGTTGTATCCTCTTTAAAGATGATTTTCACACATGACGTAGGGATGACTAAAATCGTTGACTTAAACAATCCTCTTTTATAAGGGAGGAGATTAAAAAAACACGTAGACGAAAGCGCTAAGGTCTAAAAAATTAAAAATAACGATCAGGGGAGATTGTGTACGCCGCTGACTATCAGAAAATCATATTAGAGAAAATATTTGATCATGAAATAAAATGGAGATAAATGAGAATAATACATAAAAACGCTGTTGGTGTAAGCATGTAAACTGTTTATCACTTCAATTCTATTTTTATAGTCTAGATAGACTGTATTTTATCTTCGATTCTTGTCAATATCTATTCATATGCGCTACTATCATACTTCAGTTAACATTATCTTTAAGAGGTTGAAATACCTCTAGCTCAGTATTTTTCGAGAGGACATCTCTTTAGGTTTAAAAATCTTTTTTTTGTTTTTATTTCCAGAACAAATGTGAATTCATTTTACATACCTACAACACACATATACTGCTGACAAAATTTCAACACCAGGAAGGAAAACAAATATTTAAAAAATGTTGCGTGGAGCACCACGCGATAGAAGTGAAACTTTTTTGGCGACTTTGGAACATTGATTATTACCCTAATATACCAAATTGACCGAGTACATGTCTCAATCGTCTAATTTGCATGAAAGGTATTCGTGGCGAAATTAATCTTTCTGATATCAAATCCAAAGTAGAAAGATGCCCTGGAATTTCTGGATATACAAAACCATTATGTTTTGATAAATTTGGTATACTTTTCCTATTTAAACTTTGTTGGCAATTGTAGCATGCTTTAATGTAACTTCTAAATGAATTTCCGGTAAAATATTTTGTAAAATATTTTTGTGCTCATTAACAGACGTTCTCAAATCATCTCTAAACCAGAATCTATCATAAAATGAACGATTATCAACGAACCGCTTTTGAAAATCTTTGTGAGCATTTTTATGGGAATCATAGTCTTTGTAACGTAAGACAGAATTTATTATTGATTTACACATACATCAGTTTTAAAACGCACTAGACTTGTCCAGGGATCTGTAGTTAATGGCACAGGGTGGTTCAATAAGTCCGTAATAATCTGTGCTGACATTAGAAGAGTCTCAATAGCATGCCCATCCCTTAAACTGAGCATTAAGAAAGTATTTTGCAGTGGTTTTATTTCTGTGCTCGATGATCTCTCATGTACTCGGATGGAGATTTGCCAGTAGCACTTAATGAATTTGCAATATTTTTCTGTTTTTTTTTGTTTTGTTGTTGTTGTTGATTTTTTATTTGTTTGTTTTTTTTGTCACTTTTTTGACTGGACTTGCTGCTAGTTTTTCTTTTTTCTTTCTTTCACCGAGCTCTTTTTATGCATTTGATTTAAGCATTCTGACTAGAATTAATATGATAATTCAACACACAAATAAAAATCAAAAAAGCAAATTAACTGCCGAAAACATCGCACAATGCAGCAAACAATCTAAGAAAATATTTCAAAAAAGAACGCTTTTTCTGCGAGAGCTATTTTGTCTACACCGTAATGTAACTACATCTCATACAACCGTTGATAGATGTTCTCGGGTATGGGGGAAAAGAACCCCCAATAGGAAGATGGGCAAGTTGACCAATCGGAGAAGTGAGCAATCATCCAACTTTTTCACGGATATGACGCAAGTCACGTGGTGTCCCCGCTCCCCCTTTCCCTCCCAACTCCCTATCCTGTCTTCATGGTGACGATTCGGGGGATGGCGGCCAGACTACTCTGTTCGCTTTTTCACTGTTACACAAAAGTGGGCAAAGTTCTCATTCACTCTCGAGAGCAAAAAAGTTTAACTTCAAAAAAATATTTACTGTGCGTTAACAGTGTGTCATGTAGACAAAATGATTAACTTTGCAAGCAGTTTAAGGGTTCAGAGGGGTGCAAAATTAGTAGAAATAGCTGCCACCCCTGGCAGCCAAAACGGCCCTAACCCGGTTAGGCATGGAGTCAAATTGAGCTTGGATAACAGAAATAGGCAACTCATTCTACATTGCTTCAAGTCTATGCCACACTTCATCAAGTGAATAAGATAGAAATGGATGGCAAGCCAGTCTCTCAGCATCCCATGACTAGATGTTTCCAATGGGTGACAGATACGGAGATCATGCAGGCCATGGAATATTCGAGGAAGGCCAGAACACGAAGCACAACAAGTGGTCTTGCATTATGTTGTTGGAAGATGGCATTTGGCAGGCCTCGAAGATACGGTTCAACCCCTAGACGTAAGATGTGAGAAATGCCCCGATCTGCTTTCAAATTAACTTCACTCCGAACTAGAGATGTGCATGTCATGTACCCAAAGCGTCCCAACCCATCGCACTAGATGCATGTCCCCTATGCCGACATAGAATGCAAGCATGTGACAAATGGTCTCCTTGGAACCTCCAGGCACTATATACGGTCATCAGAATACTGGACGCAAAGCCGATACCCGTCTTAAAAGATGACATTCCATCTTTGTCGTTCTTGGCACCAGTCGCGGTATCTCTCTCTCTCTCTGATGTATTGTCTAGGGAAGTGGAAAGCCGGTCGCGGAAAGAATGCTGCAAACATCGTCACACCGTACGAGCAGATACTGGGCATGCTGGAAACATGCCGATTTCCTGACTAATGATCTGTGATGGGGTTGTACGATTTCGCAAGGCAAACTACAATATTTCTGTACTCTTGGGCGTTAATCATGGCTGCATGTCAATCAGTAGGACTCTGAGCAATCCTTTGATTCCTAATTCGCATGACAGTAGTTAGATTTCGACCAATGCGGTGGGTGACATCATGGAACAATAATCCTCATTATCGGTAGGCAACGATCCTTCCACAATCGAATTACGATACTTGCTGGTAAGCATTTCTTCTTATTATTCCAGACATAACACGATATTCTGGGCAAACTCTGACCTTACAAAGCGCTTTCCGAAGGAGACATCCGCTACACAACTTTTCACTTATGCAGTGTTTCAAATTTCGTTTCTCCCTTCTGCGTCGTCTAAATGTGTGAGCTGATATACTAATCATTTGCATATCCCAATCTCTTCTTCCTTTCATGTGATTTTGACGTTCATCAGATTATATCTTCCTGGTGTTGCAATTTTAATGGTCAGCTGTGTAGAACACGAAATTCCTCCAAGCTAACATATTTTAATTGTAAAATAGTGTGGTTCATTTTTTTATTACGACATTTTTTGATTTTGTGCTATTTTAACAATTCTATTTTACTAGTGAACTCATGTTCATTTTTTGAAGTTTATGTAAATAAGTAGAAACTGAAACTAACTGCATTTACAACAAATGCAAACAAATGACTTTGCTATGTAAACTTCCTCTTTGAACTATCATAAAACAGATAAAAACATACTTAGCAGAGGAGAAATTAATTGAGTTGACGATTGAGATACTGCTATTCAGTTCATAATCCGTAGACGTTGATAAATAGAATTTGGGTATAGATTAGATCAAAGTTTTCCAACTTTTTTTTGCTTGAGAATCAACTGAATCCTTACTTTAAGTATTGGGACCTCAATAAACGAAAAAAGTCTAAAGTTAATCAATGAATATTTATTTTCTGATTACTTAAAAAACAATAAACAAACAAATGCAGTACAACATGAAAATGTAAATTACAAATTTTAAAAAAATTTAAAATTGACGAAAAGTGATTTTTTCCCATGTTCTTCGGAAGGAATTCATATCTGTCCCACTGCTCAACCCAAGAACTGCCACTGCGAGTAGATACTTTTTGGAAACATGGTTTACTAGAACGTTCAGCCGCGCAAACGATAAATTTCATCATAACCATTCCGGTTCCTCAGTATAGAATTAAACGATAGAATCTAATTTAAGGACATATTCTGGATTAGTTAATGCTTAAATAATGATTCCTACTACAAGATATTTCTAAGAGCAAAACTTTTTTTCCCCATTAACTAAAGAAAATTTACAAGAAATAAATTAAAAGTAAAAAAAAAAAAACTTTTTAAAAAACAAATTTTTATTTAAATGCTCTAAAAAGAATAAGATAAACTTTTCGTTTAAAACTTTTTTTGCTATCATCTTATAAAGTTGTTACACAATTTATGATATAAAAGCTTGTCGCGCGATTCAAGTACTCGTATTTATTTAGTTTAAAAATTTTGAAAATTAAAATCAATCAGATCAAGTTATTGAATTTGCTTGTTTATCTACACAGGTAAATCTCGTGACAAGCTTTTCTATCATAAATTGTGTATCGAAATTATAAGATGATAGCAAAAAGAGTTTTAAAAGAAAAGTTTATTTTATTCTTTTTAGAGCATTTAAATAAAAGCTTGTTTTTCAAAAAGTTTTTTTTTACTTTTAATTTATTTTTTACTTTTTAGTTATAGCTGAACAGAGTTTTCTCAGTCTGTAAATCTCATTCAACGTATCATTGTTGCACAGTCGTTTGCCGGTTAATTTAATTTTGAACAGTCCAGCTAAGGGGTACTCAACCTTTTTTCCCACCAGGCCACACATATATGATAGATATTTCACACGGGCCGCAACAAGAGGATAATATGAAGGGGGGATAAACACTGTTATACCGAAACAACATTGGACAAAGCAAAATTAATTAAATTATTAAAAAGAAAACTTTTTTTTTTTTTTTTTTTACTTTTACTGTAATACTATATTGAAAACGAAAAATACATTTTTTTTGTTTTTAATTCTGTAATTTTTAAAATATTTTGTACGGAATTTGGATAATACTATTTACAAACGAAAAAATATTTTCGTGCGATTATATTTAAAAATGAAGACGTTTTTAAATGTTTTATTAAAAATTTAAGTGTTTTCTGTAAAATTGTAAAAAAAAGTTTTATTTATTTTATTTTTAAAATGACTGAGAGATTCTAAAAGAAGAAAGCTAGAACTTTCTTCGTGCAGAATATCGATTCAATAACAGGAAAAAAGAAAAAATCTTACGGAACGATTTTGAAATCATTTTCATGAAAACGCATCGATTTTGACTCATTTTAGAAAAAATCGTAAATAATAAAAATATCATTGTTTTTTAAAAAGGATTATATCCTATCGTAGAGAAATAAATGATTTTTTCGATTAGGTAATTATTTTTTGTCTCAGTTTGATAGAAAGAATATAAGATAATTTTGAAAAAAGGTCGAAAATTTGGAAATTCTTTAAGCTTAATCCGATAAGCTGCTCGGCAGAATAAAAAGCTAACAGGGGTAAGAGGTTTTCAATTAATATCTTTTTAACTAATTGTGATATCGGAAAATAAATCATCAAAACCGGCAATGTCATCCAAACCAAAGGTGTATACAACATTTCAAATCAATCGGTTGGAGACATCGGCTTCAAAATTGAGTTTCAAAATTCCACCCGAAAAATTACTTTAATTAATATCTACACTATTAAAATTTAAAGTTAAACAAACGTATGCGACTATTCGGCTGGTTGTACCTTCTCACGAACCGCATGACGCAGTATCTCACCGTAGGTACCAAAAGATTGGGAATGATCCGAAGAATTATTTTTGACCATTTATATACCGAAAGTGCAATTAGCTAAAAAGATATTAATTAAAAATCTTAAAAAGCATACTTATTGCCATTTTTCCAGCAAGGCGGCGAAATTCCATTTTCCCGACCTTTTTTTTTTATTATCCCAGACGTTTTTGAAACACGATCTCATTTTTTTATGAGACTCAGTCATAAATACTTACATAATCGGAAAGATCATTTACTTCGCCACGATACGGTATAATCTATTTTACAAAATAATGATAGTTTCTAAAATCAGTCAAAGGCGTTCCTTTTTTATGAAAAGGATTTCTAAATCATGCCGATTGAATCTTCTTTCACGATAATGAAATGTTATTCTACACTAATAAAATTCATGCTTTTCTCTTTTAGAACCAATTATTTAAAAAATAAAATGTCAAAAATTTTTTTTATGATTTTTCAAAAAATACTCAAAATTTTACTTAAATACTGAATAATTTTTTTATTCATAAAAATAATATCACGAAGCTTTTTATCCGGGTTTAGAACAACATTACCTGTAATCTGTACAAAGATTGAAAAATTGCTTAAAAATTACGGCTTGAAAAAATTTCGTTTCTCTCCCTTTTTGCGAGAAATATTTAAGCATTACTTTTGTTACATTTTTTGTTAAAAATTTACCGTTGTTTTCAATCGATATATGAAGTTTGAAGACATTTACTTAAAAATGAAGCCCGAAAAATTTAAAACAAATAACGCAGCGCGAAATTGAATATCTATTCCTTTTATTTCAACGGTCTTTTATTTCTTTTTTTCAGAAGATTTCGTGGATCGGTCGCTTAGAGCGCTAGGTTGGTAACTTTTGTACCCGGGTTCGAAACTACATCATTGCTTAGTTTTTATGATTTTTTTATTAAAAATACTCAAAATTTTTTCCCGCATTTAATAACTTCACCAGCAATTTTATGCTTGGAAATATAATTTATTTCGTCAAAATACAGCATTTAAATTTTTTTAAAAAAGTTACTTTACTTATTTTATGATTTTTCTAAAATGATTCAATATCGATGCGTTTATATAAAAATGATTTTTAAAAAACTCATACTTTGATCTTTTATAGTTAGTGATTTAAAAAATAAAATTTCGAAAACTTTTTTTGTGCAATAATTTATTACTTTTGTGCCACTAGATAGCTGCACGTTTCAAGCTGCTTAAGAATCGTTGAATTCTCACTTACTTGAGCGCTCTGATAGCGAGAGGAAATGTGGAATTTCCATGACAATATGTTATGCATTTAAAAATGTTCGTGCAACGCCGGGGGTAAATAAACCTGTCTGGTAAAGAAAAGAAGCGAAAAAATTTCGAAACTGGAAATTCCAAGTTATACACTCGGTAAAAGCCCGAGCAACGTCGCGTTAAGTAGAGGAGAAGGAGAGGGTGGAAGTCATTTTGAAAAAAAGTATTAGAAGTGATGATTTTGTGAAAGAAAGGGAAAATTTATACAAGTAGAGAAAGCTGGTGCAACGCCTGTCCATGCATCTAGTCTTTTTAACTAAAGGCGATATCGGAATATAAATGGTTAAAACAGGCATTATCATCGAAACTAAACGTGTATACCAAATTTCAAATCAATAGGTTGAAGACATCGGCTTCAAAATTGAGTTGCAAAATTAAACCCGAACATGTTATATTGCAACTTAAATAAAAGCTTGTAAAATATAACATACTTTGTACGTATACAGAGTGAAAGTATTGCAAGGCATCTCGCGCGTTGTACAAACCAAACGAATTTCAATAACATTTAACCCCAAAAATAATAATTGGATGCGCGGGGTATAGATCCTTAAGCCTCTCACATGCTAAGCGAGCGCTCTACCCTCTGAGATATGCTCCCGGTCGACACCTGTGTTATTGTAAACATGATCGATCACCTTAACACCTGAATAAGATCATTACAGTAACTAGGTCGATATCGGAATATAAATCGTCAAATCATGCATTGTCATTAAAACAAAACGTGTATACAAAATTTCAGCTCAATCGGTTGAATACATCAGCTTCAAAATTCAGTTGCAAGATTCCACCCGAACAAATTACTTTAATTAAAATATTTTTAATTAATTGTGATATCGGAGTATAAATAGTCAAACCATGCACTGTCATCCAAACTAAACGTGTATACAAAATTTCCGCTCAATCGGTTGAAGACATCAGCTTCAAAATTCAGTTGCAAGATTCCACCCAAACAAATTACTTTAATTAAAATATTTTTAAACAATTGCGATATCGGAGTATAAATAGTCAAAACATGCACTGTCATCCAAACTAAACGTGTATACAAAATTTCAGCTCAACCGGTTGAAGACATCAGCTTCAAAATTGCGTTGTTAGATTCCAAACGAACATTTTACATTGCAAGTTAAATAAAAGCGCTTGTAATAAAATGCTCGTAAGTGAAATAATTAAATTTAATTATGCATCTATAAATCATTCAATGTGTGTGTGTGTGTGTGTGTGTTGGAGGGATTTTTTATTTTCTTCATATCTAGACACGTTTTTTTTAAATATATTTAACAAAAAATTACTTCCTGAAATTTGAGCAAATGCTTAAAAATTGAAATAGTAAAAATATAAGTAAGTCATTCGTCATGAATAATGTGATTAACTTTAAGAAAAATGGTGTTTGTGTAATAGATATTAATATTAAATACCCTAACATATACTAAAAGCATAAATTTAGGGTTTTTTTCAGTATAAAGTTGTTGATACTACACATGTTACTGCTTTGACATTATTTGAAGTTATTTGAATCTAATTAAATACAGTCAGTGAGTAGTAAAGGTTATTTCAATCATTCTCTCTTATGCATATTATTAAAGTAAGCGCTAATAAATGATGGTCTTTAAAGTTTGTCTTCTCATTAGGACGAAACCATATAAGAAAGTAATTAAAATGCCAACTCACCTTTAACAAAAGTATTCAGCAGGGAACTGTTGTTACTCGAATTGTGATCCCCTTATCGGAAATGGCAGATTTTTCAACTGGAGTCCCAACTGTTTCCTCACTATCCAAAGTTCAAAACAGGGTTTGAAAGGAGAGACGATAATATCCCGTCAGTCTGCACCCATCTCAGTCTCTTTCTGAATAGCGTTGTGTCAAGAGAAAATGAGAAACACGATTCAATAGAACCAATGAGAAGGAGAAACTGTCGAGAAACACCGATAGAGTATCTTTTCAATTCAACATTCATAGAAAGTGTTGCAAGAAAAAAACAGACCAGGGGGTTCCCGATTACAATTAATACGGATTTTTAATCCGTTTTTTTTTAAATACTATATTTGAATCAGATGAAATAAAAATGAGCTCTTTATGAATGAAAAGTGACGATCTCAAACGAAGTACAAAGCGAAGCGTGACTCTTTCAGAGACAGTGACAGTATTTGTCATTAAATATTAGTGTTCTGTGAATCAGTTGGAACAGAATGCATACCGTGTAGAGTGGAAATTGCATAACTTATGATACAATAATCCATTCTTCATCATACAACGGATTGAAATAGAGCTGATTCTTCACTACACAAAAGTCATATTAAAAATTCTCAATCGACTAAAATGACTTGTTAAAGATGACTTTAAGCTAATTTGGACCTATGATTTATGATGTAAAAGTTTGTATAATTTTAAAATTTTATTTTAATTAATTCAATGGTAAAAAACAAACTTTATAATCACCATACCCCAGCCAAATGCAGTGATAAATTTAGAAAATAAAGATATTTATTTCTTTACGGGCATTAATAATATAGCATGATTGAAAATAAGAATAAAAATAATTGAGTAATTGGCAAATAATTTAATTTTTGAAATAAATTTACTAGTTTGTAATTTTTTTCTGGTAGAAATAAACGTTACCACATCATAACATTATTGGCAAAACTAAAACTTTAAAAGCTGAACAATCAGAGAATATCAGTTATTCGAAGGAAGTATCATCTAACAGTATCATACTAGGGTTAAAAGTGTTTGTGTAAAATAAAGTCTGTGTGAGAAAACTGGCCGGGCCTCCGGTATTTACGGAATCGATGGTACTTCAAAATTGATGTTAAACTTATCCTACTGAGCAAATATGAGGTCAGTCAGCCAGAAACAATAATGACGACATCCTTCTTATGGTTTGTTGATTTTATTATTGTTTGGTTGATATTATGTTTCTTGATATGATTATCAGTGCCTTTCCAAGTACAGTAGTTAATGTGTTCTTAACAAAAGGGAATTAGAAAAGGGCACTGAATTCAAGTACATTTTTGAGAACTATTTGAAGAAAAATCTAAAATTATTGAATATAAAACTCGATGAAACACATATACAGTGTTAGATTCAATAAGATTGGAGAGTGGATTTAGAGTTTAGAATTAAATACTATATATATATATATATATATATATATATATATATATAGATAGATAGATAGATAGATAGATATATTACCATTGGAGCACTGAAAACAGTGAGATAGTATGATAAAATGTGGATAAATTTTTGAGGAAATAAAATAAATTTAAATATCTACATATTTCCAATTAGACTTGTATATTGAAATCCTGTTTGACAAATTCTATTTTATGAAAAAACACAGAACTAAATTTTGCTTTCTTATGCATTTTTAAGTAATTGCTTGTTTAAATATTTTGAGCGCATCCAAATCAGTATGAATATAAAATTTATTTGCATTATTGTTCCATCTGTTAGTAATTGTTAGAAAGCAATTAAGTAACCTTTATCACGTTTGAAGGAGCATTCCAAGTGCACGAATGGAAGAACTATTCTAGAAACAGAGAAAGCTCTTCTCGTGCTCATGATTGCTTAAAGTACTGAATAGATTATTGAGCTGAAGCGTACAACTCCATCCTTGAAGAAGTTTCACAAAAAATCGTTACGACTAATTTATACTTTCATCTATTATTTCATTTAATTTTCGCCAGGCTAGTAACACATTCATTGTTACTATGAAGACTCTTCTGCCTTCCTCTTGGATTCAAATAGCTTGTGCCGTTTACCCATTATACATTGAGAGAATACAAGATATCCTCATCATAAAATTAACAATTCATCAGTTAAAAGTTATTAATGAAAATCCTCAGTTACACTTTCAATGCTTTCACTTGAAGTTAAAATGTTATCTAATGTATCAAAATATATATTAAAACTACCTGGTTTCCGTGCTGCCTAAAGTGAATTCCTTATTTGCCTAGATTTCTGCTCTGTTTCCGGCTTAGTTGCTTGAATAGGAAGCAAGGCAGTTATGCTTACAGTTACTTTTTCTCTCTGAATTGATGTTAGTAAGTTCTCCCTCAAATAAATAACTATATATATTATTTACCTTGTAAACCGAAAAAGCGCTTAAATGGAATCATCTTGTGTGTGTGTGTGCAAAAAAATACTGTGTTGCGAGAACAGCGCTATGTAAACCGTTTGCAAACATTTTACTCTACTATATAGTATCCACTCTTCAGCTGAGTTAATTGCAAATAAATATTAGTGACTATAAGAAAAAGGAAAAAATCTTTTTGACGTACGCATAAGCAATAGACATAAAACTGCATTCGTTTTTATATTATAACCATACGAGCTCCATAATATGTTTCCCTATGTACTAAAATAAATCTCTTGCAAACACTCCTAACAGTTATCATAATCCCATTTTAAGGTATCCGACTAAGTTCGGATGCGCTATTTTGCAAAAGCGCATAAGGGGGTCACTTCACGAAAATCGATGCCAAAATCGATTTTTCAATTTCGATTGAAAAATAAAATTCAACCGTTTCTCTTTCTGATACAGTTTATATTTTTGTTCTAGCTGAATTAGAAGTATTTTTAATATTTTTTTAAAAAGTTGTTTACGTCTGTCAAATGCCAAAACAGCTGATTGCCACGCCCCTTTCAAATCAAAACAAAAGACACATTCTACTTTTCAGCCTCGTCAAATAACTTAAATTGATTAAAAGTATTTATTTTGATCGGCAAATCAACTAGGAAAGAAGTGAAGTGAATAATTGTAGCTGTTTGTTTACTTCTGGGTAACTCACGTGCTGCTTTTTTTTTCGTTGAATATAACAAATTTCTTTTCAGTTTTCATCAGATAAAAATTCAAAATATCTGATTAAGATGCCTCGCTTTTGCAACAATACTTTTAAAAGAAGAAAATTTGGATCAAGTAATTATTCTTCAGCTTCTGAGGATTTGAAAAATGGACAAGAACAACCTGCAAGTATGTATATTAAGAATTCATCATCAAAATCAAAATTAGGTAAGTTTAATGATGAGTATGTTTCATTTTTAGATTCATCTGAAAACTTTTGTGAAATTATTGACATTCCGCTGTTTTCTAGTGTTTTGAAACAACATGTATTATGTGTAAAATGTAAAAACAAGGTATTGACATTAAGTTTGGTCGCCAAATTCAGGGTTTGGCTACAGAATTGTTAATATGTTGTGAATTTTGTGGTCTTATTCAACCACTTCTCAATACCAGGTTTACTAACACTGTGGTTAATAAAAAAGATACAAAAAGTGTATGAAGTGAATACTAGACTTGCTTATGCTATGAGGTCAGTTGGAAAAGGAGAAGCAGCTGCGAAAGTATTTTGTGGAGTTATGAATTTGCCACCTCCACCAAAGCGGTTTTACGAGTCTTTGCATGCATTAAATAATGCGACAGAAAAAGTAGCAAAAGTGTCTATGGCATTAGCTGCTGCCGAAACACTATCATTTAATAATGGTAACCCAAATGTTCCTGTGGCTATAGATGGTACGTGGCAAAAAAGGGGCCATACTTCTCTCAATGGTGTTGTTACGGCAGTTAGTGTGGACACTGGGAAAGTTATTGATGCCGAAATATTATCGAGGAAATGCTCATGTCATTTTAACGGCAATTTACATAGTGATGAGTGTTCGGCAAATTACTTTGGAAATAGTGGGGGAATGGAAGTTGAAGGTGCACTTCGTATCTTCAATCGCTCAGAGGTACTACACAATTTGAGATATACGCAGTATTTGGGTGATGGGGATTCTAAAGCGTACAAAGCAGTTTTAGAATCTAAACCTTATAAAGATGTCAACATTGAAAAATTAGAATGTGTGGGTCATGTTGAGAAAAGGATGGGTACGCGACTCAGGGCATTAAAATTAAAATTAAAAGGCAAAAAGCTCGAGGACAAAAAATCTCTAGGAGGCCGTAATAGATTGACTGATGCAGAAATAGACAAATTGCAAAGATACTATGGTTTGGCAATTCGAAACAACTCGGGAAATTTGTCAGCCATGAAACAAGCTATTTGGGCTATATTTTTTCATAAAATCTCAACAGATTTGAATCCACAACATGGTTTATGCCCCTTGGGAGATGATTCGTGGTGTGGATATAATAGGTCCAAACTGAAAGGTGATACATATAAACATAAATATAATTTACCAATTGCAATTATGCATTGCATAAAAAAAAGTATTTAGAGATCTTTCAAGCCCTGAACTTCTGTCTAGATGTTTGCACGGTAAGACACAAAATTGTAATGAGAGCTTAAATAGTGTTATATGGTCCATAATTCCAAAAACTGTTTTTGTACAATTGGGAACTTTAAAAACCGGGGTATATGAATCTATATCTATATATAATCAAGGCTTAATTACCAAATTAAAAGTTTTAGATTTATTAAATATTCAACCTGGATTTTATACATGTCGAGCATTGCAAGAAGCAGATCATGCACGCATAAGGAAAGCGGAAAAGGCAATTTCACGAAGAACCAAAGAAGCTAGAATCAAAAACAGACAACTTAAATGCAGACAAGAGGATGATCTTGCAGATGATCCGAGCAATCCAAGTTATGGTTCTGGTATGTATTAATTAAATGTATGATGTTTTTACTTTAAATTACTATTTCTCAAAAGTGTAAATTTCAACACAAAAGGAACATTTTTGAAAAAACTACTCATTTAATAGTTTTGAAATTTTGCACATATATTAATATCATACAAATAAATATTTTAATAAGAAATTTTGTCAATAAAATTATTCAAAAAAAATTTATGGATTGAAATGTACAAGAATTTCCAGCGTTTTAAAAGTTTTGACGTGTTACTCCACATATGATTTTTTAAAAAAAACTAATCAAAATTATTAAAAAAGCTCCCATTAAAATAAAGAAAACAGTGCAATAAATGTACAAAAAAAAAATTCAGGATTGTACAAGTGGTCAATTTTTCAAAAATGTTCCTTACGCTTGATCATTTTTAACATTGCGGAGATAGGGACAGATCATGCACATATAAGGAAAGCGGAAAATGCAATTTCACAAAGAACCAAACAAGCTAGAATTAAAAACAGACTGGTAAAATGCAGACAAGAGGATGATCTTGCAGATGATTCAAGCAACCCAAGTTATGGCTCTGGAATGTATTAGTTAAAGGTAAGTTTTTACTTTAAATCACTATTTCTCAAAAGTGTAAATTTCAACAAAAAGGAACATTTTTGAAAAAACTACTCATTTAATAGTTTTGAAATTTTGCACATATATTAATATTATACAAATAAATATTTTAATGAGAGCTTTTGTCAAAAAATTATTCAAAAAAAAAAGTTATGGATTGAAATGTACAAGAATTTCCAGCGTTTTAAAATTTTTGACGTGTTACTCCACATATGATTTTTAAAAAAAACTAATCAAAATTTTTAAAAAAAAGCTCCCATTAAAATAAAGAAAACAGTGCAATAAATGTACAAAAAAATTCATGACTGTGAAACTGGTCAGTTTTTCAAAAATGTTCCTTACACTTGGTCATTTTTAACATTATGGAGATAGGGAAAATGCTGCGTGAAGTGACCCCCATAAATGGATAATTTCCATGATATGTAGTGTCACTTAGATTAGAATATATGCATAAAATGGTTTGAATGACATTACAAAAAAATTTATTCAAATATAATATTTTGACAAAAAATTAACTTAGAATAATCTTTTTTTCAAATGTTCTCCTTTTGTGAAAAATGCTTCTATTAGAATAATATTTTGCCTGTATATAGCTCAGACCTCTCTACAGAGGCTCAACTAGAATTTTTGAAATATATAACTTGGAAATGGGTTGATTCATATTAACCTTTTGAAAGCATTGTAAATAATACCCTAAAAACATAATTTAACAGACTCCAAGTCTAAATTAAAACACATAACTGGAAATATAAAAATGACGGACGGGAAACTCTGTTAAAGGAGATCAATCCTAGAGATAATTTACTCTCAATTTAAATAGAAAAAAACGAACTAAAAATACTTTAATATGCCCTCATTTTTCTTTTGCAAATAACGGTCTTCTTTTTTTCCTCTAAGGAAAAGGTCGACTCACTCATATTAGAAAGCTCATTCTATATTATGAGTATCCATCTTTAAAGCATATTGTGACGACCGAACAAGTTTACCAACGTTGAAGAAATAGAGATTATTTGAGTGAACCAGCCCCATTTCCCATCTTCTGAAATAAAAGAAGACTCGATGAAAAGGCAAATTAAAAGTTAAATGGATTCTAAATTCGAATAAAACATGTTCCTTATTTTCCTGGCTATAACAATATACACAAGTATAATCAATTTGTTTTATGTGATTTTTACATGTTAAATTTTGGCAGTCCGGGTAAATTAAAGCTGTTCTGCTTTTAGCACGACCGCAATTGCATTTTTTCTACAGTTGTATTTCAGAAGAATGGAGTGAATGAGAGTTTATTAATGTCCCACTATAAAGCAACACAAGATCTGTTGGTGGCGGACCTCAAGATTTGGATTCAGATGAATTGAGGAAAAACTAAATATATATATATAGAAGTTATTATCATCTCGGAAGCAGGTATTAGTCGTATGATTTCTTTGACATGAAAAGGGCTGTTATGGCTCCCTACGTCGAATACTCAGGACTCAATCTCAACACAGTTTTTAGTGGACTGGTATCTATTTATTTCTCGTAACTTCTTTTTACATTCACATCGGAAATGCTGGGCATGTGCAGTTCAGGCAGCGCTGTTGCGCTTGCGCAAACATTCCGCCCGGCATTGCAATGTTACAACATTCAATAAGTTTCATGGCTTTTTACAATATTATATTAAAGTGTAACACTATTAAAATAATTATAAATCAGAAAGAATTCACTAAAATACACACAATACTAAAAGGTTAATTACAATAACTTAAAAATAAGTAAAATCTTGTAATATAAAAAGAAAAAGAAATTCCTTCTCTCAGGAGCAAAATACAAATTTTAGAAATAGGTCTTCTGACTACACTATATTGAGTCTTGATCGTTACAACCCTAATTCTATTATCCTTTCCAGGAAATACCTCGATCAATCTGCCCATTAGCCATTTATTGACTGCTAAGTTATCATCTTTAATAAGGACTAAATCACCCACTCTTGCGTTATCCTTTTCAAATTTCCATTTAGATCTCTGTTGAAGATTACTTAAGTAATTATTACTCCACCTTTTCCATATAGACTGCACAATTTTTGTTAATCTCTGATATATGTTTAATCTATTTGTTTCTATATGTATTATATTTGGTTCACTAATGGAAGTAATTGGTCTTCCAATTAAAAGTGTGCCGGGATCAAAACCGACAAATCATCTATATCCGTTGGCAAAGGGGTGAGAGGACGGGAATTCAAAATTCCCTCAATTTGAGTCATAATGGTTAGAAACTCTTCATAAGTAAACCTAGAATTGCCTGCCTCACGTTTAAAATAAAATTTGAACGACTTTACGCCAGCTTCCCATAAGCCACCAAAATTTGATGCTCTGGGAGGGAGAAATTTCCAATTTATATTTTCATTTACTAAGAAACCAGCTAATTCAGGATCAGGATTTATCACTAACTTGTACAATCTCTTGAGTTCGGCATTAGCTCCTATAAATGTTTTACCATTATCAGAAAATATTTGAAAGGGTCTTCCTCTTCTAGCAATAAATCTCTTTAATGAGGCAATAAATGCCCAAGTTGTTAAATCCGACACTAATTCAAAATGTACAGCTTTAGTGACAAAACACACAAAAATTGAAACATATGTCTTATAAAAACTACTTTTACGCTGTTTGTTGCTCTTGATCCAAAACGGTCCAATAAAGTCAATACCACTGCAATCAAAAGGAAAATTTTCCCTAACTCTTTCTTAAGGCAAATCGCCCATTATTTGTTCACAAGTTATAGGTTTCACTTTAAAACATACAAGACAATCATGTACTATTTTCCTACATACATTACGTCCTCTAAGAGGCCAAAATATCTGTCTTACTTGATATAGTAAGGCCTGTGGACCTAGATGGAAGTATTTTAAGTGAAAATATTCTACAATTAAATTCGTTAATTTATGGTTACAAGGTAATATTATAGGAAATTTACATTCAAAATTCAAATCACTATTACAAAGTCTACCACCAACTCTCAAAACACCATCTTTATCTAAAAAAAAAAAAAGGATTTAAACTTTTTATAAGACTTTCTGCAGACACTCTATTATTTTCTTTCAAACTCTTTATATCCCTTTTGAACTCCTGTAGTTGCACAATCCTGATTAAGGTGGTTGCCGCTTGATTGATTTCCTGAACATCTAAAGGTCCTCTCCTGTTTTCTCTTTGGAAATTTGCTATGAACCTAAAAATAAAACTTAACATTCGAGAATTATTTTAGTGTACTTATTACTTATATTTAACAGGTCAGTCATAAATGTTGAGTTTGTTAGATTTAAATTAACACAGTGTGCTTTGCGTTACTTTTAAATTCACAGTTAAATTCCTCATTATCAGTCACTGATGAAAGGATTTTCCTTTCCGGAAAATCTTTCGTCGCTAAGAACGTAGGTCCATTCCACCACAAAGAGTTGTGAAGACTAGACGGGTTGAGACCTCTTGATACGAGGTCAGCTGGGTTCTGTTCCGAAGAAACATGATGCCACTGTTCTGCGTTAGTCAAGTGTTGGAATGTAGCAACTCTATTTGCCACGAAGGTTTTAAGGAAGTTAGGCTCCTTCTGGATCCACGCCAAGACAATAGTCGGGTGATTTGACGGATGATTTTGTAAACAGGAATCTAGAATGCGTCAGCATTCTTCTATCCTCTATCTGGGACTCTGATTTTCATGGTTTTGGAAACTTGGGCTTGAAGAGAGGGGCGTGACTTCAGAGGAGGAGGTCCAATGGCAGTGCAGGAGGCGTTGGCTATGGAGCGATCGTTGATTGGAGGATGGCAGTGAGCTTTTAAGATTGAAATCATGTACTTTGAAATAGAAAGTGACTTTAACTTAATTTAAAAAGAGAAATTCGATTATTTTGAGAGTAAATAAAAAAGTTAATAAAAAATAAAAGTTACAATTAAGAATGATAGGGAAAATTAAATATTGTTCATTATAGCTTCTGCCAGAAGGCAGGTTTTTTCTTCATCGGAATTTGCTGTTTTAAATTTAGAGAGAAGGTCGAGAATTTTGGGGTTTTTCTTTACGAGGTTTGAGATAGTATTAAAAAGTTCCAAAACTTGGGAAAAATCTGAACTGTTATTATCTTGGGTAAGGAATCCACTGGAAGAGTCTTCCTTTTTATTTGCAGTTAGGTTTTCGGTTTCGGAGGCGATCTGATTGGGGATTTCTCCGCTAACAACGTTAGCGAAGGAAATTCCCTCTTTTGTCCATTTGCTTGAAAAATTTTTTCTTTTAATCGGGTCGGAAAAGGCAGTGCCTTTTTTGGGTTGGGGGAATTTGGGACATTTAGTATAACATGCCAAGTGACCGAAGTCCTGGCAGTTGATACAAAATGGGTTTTCTTGTCGTTCTTTGATGTGACAATTTCGCGTGGCATGGTCTTTACCGCATTTAAGGCATCTTGGTTTCATAAAACAATTCGCGGCAGTATGGTAGAAATTATTGCAGTTGAAGCATTGGGTTATTACTCTAACGAGGTAACCTTCTACTTTCACCTGCAAATAACCCAACTTTTTGATGTCAAAAATTTTACTATTTAAATCGCTTCTTGGTAAAGTAATTAGGAAATATGGGAGGGATTTTTAGTTCTTTTGGAGATTAGTTGCGTGCAGCTATCTATATTGAATCCGATTAATTTTAAGTCGTTAGTGATATCAGTAATTAAAGCTGAATTAGGGAGGCCTTTAATAACGGCTTTAATTGGTTTATCTTTTTGGCGTTTGAGAATGTAAAATTCGAAATCTTTATCAGTCTCTAAAAAGTGTTTAAGTTTTCTGTATTCTTCATGGTCGGTGGAGAACATTTTTACTACGTCATTAACTATTCTATTACGTAAATTAGGGAATTTTTCTGAGATGCATTTAATTTGCTCTCTGAAATTGTTTTTGATTTTAAGCATTATAGGGTGAGGGGGGGGGGAGTCTTGGGTGTAACTACTTCGGTAGTTACTGTTTCAATCGAAGGAGGATGCTCGACATCCTGTTCAAGGTCGGAGAAACTATTGTTAGTTTCTATGGGGTCCTGGGTGGAGGTAGGAGAGATCGGTCTGGCCGTCTTTTTCGGAAAGATAAACTCTTCCGTAGAATCCTTACCTTTCTGTTTACGTTTTTTGCAAAATTTTTTCTTAGATTTGCTACTGATTTTAGTTTTATTTTCAATCTTATTTTCATTAACAGGAGGGGAGGGAACAAAATTATTTTCCTCTTCTACCGAGGTAGAGGGAATCTTATGATCCTGGCAGTCTGAGATAGTACATGGTGGAAGGGTTTGAAGCTCACTTACCATCTCCTCTTTTCTCCTGATCATGGCCTGTTTGCCGGAAATGTACATGTCCATGAATGAATTTCCGGGGCTGGGAGAACGTCCGTCCATCCCGTGAATAGATAAATGAAGAGCTGAGATACCTGTGACAGTATCTCTAAGTTTCGCGCATGCGGAAACTTGGTCAAATTTTGACGGCGAAAGTTCCATATAATCGCTTGATTCGCTCATGATGATTCGACAGGTCGTGGAGCTCGCAGGTGCGTGGTCTCCTTTATTTACATTACTGCGAGAAGAATCATTTACCAAAAAAAAAAAAAAATAACAGATTTTATTTTAAAGAAAATTATTGACCAATTTCCCCTATCTGACGTAAAATAATTATGCGTGCCTCTTCCATCAAGCAAATAACATGAAAAGGTGAAAAAATGCTTTCATAGTCACGAGTTGACCTTCGCTGTGTATCAGCATAATACTATTTAATTCTTAGCGTCACTCGGAAGTTACGCATTAATTAGCAGGAACAATTGACAAATTGGAAACCGACAATAGTCGAGTCACTCCACAGGTACACGGGGGTTGTTTACATTTGTAAGGCAGTCTCAACTCTTTTCATCAGCTTTGCAAGAAGAACGGTGGCACACAGCTCGAGTCGCGGCATTGTGACACTCTTCACAGGTGCTACTCTGTTTTTACTTGTTACAAGCTTCACTGTTGTTGCGCCATCTGGCGATTGAGAACGGCAATGTTTCACTGCTCCGTAACATTTATCTTAAGCATCAGCAAAACCGTGAAGTTCTACCCTTGTCGCTTAAGGATGCACAATACATCTACCGATGCATATACTGCTTACACTGTTGAAGTCCTCTAGGAAACGATGCCACTCTTTGGCTCTCTCAGAAGGCAACTCGTCGATCCAGTCGATTTTCACTCCAAAGACTCTGCATGAAGGTCTTGGCTCTTGCGACTACTGTACCTAATAGTCCTAATGGATGAAACAGTCTAGCTATTGTCGAAAGGACACATCTCTTGGTGTAGGAATCTTTTAACTCCACTGCGATTTTAAAAATAAAACAATCTTCTTGTGATTTCCAGGACTCTCCTAACGTCTTTGTTTCAATTGGATTCTCGAACTCATAATCGCCGATGATGTTTGAAGCCAGTTCTGGATGACTACTACCCCACTTGTGCAATTCCATTCCTCCCTTTTTCAAAATGCCGGAAAGTTGGTTCTTCAAGCCTTGGCTTCCATTAAAGATGCAGCGCCGCAAAGAACGTCGTCCATATAAAAGTTCTCTCTTAAAACAGGTGCAGCCAAAGGAAAGTTCCTCTCTTCATCTCTCGATAACTGCAGTAAAGTTCTCGTTGCTAAAATGGGTGCACTCACCGTGCCATATGTGACTGTTTTCATCTCAAAGGTTTTCACCGGATCCTCTGAACTTTCTTTCCACAAAATTCTAAGCAATGGCTGTTGGCTCTCATGAATGAATATCATTCGGTACATCATCTTCACATATGCCGTAAAGACATAAGGATGCTCTCTAAATTTAGTCATAATTGTAAACAGGTCATTTTGAACCAGTCCTCCATTGTATTGTATGGAATTCAACGATAACCCATTACTTGTAGGATTGGTAGCATTAAAAACTACCCTCAGCTTCGTTGTGCTCTTTTCTGGTCTAAAGATGCCATGGTGTGGCATATAATTGTCAATCTCCGAGTTGTCAATCTCTGTTACAACCTCTTTCATGTGACCAAGTTGGTCATACTCATGTATAAAGTCTCTATACAACTTAAGGTATTGAGGATCTCTGATTAATCGAGTCCACAGTGCATTCAATCGTTTTAGAGCGATGTCCCTCGACTCACCTAAGCATTTGGTTCGTTTTTAAGGGGCATTTTAACCACATACCGACCCTCCTCATCTCTAGAATGCGTTTTTAGGAAGTGCTCCTCACAAAAAAATTGCTTCTTCATTTTTAGTTCTCTCTACCTCAACGTTTTCCAACTCCCAAAGCATTTTTAAAGTCTGATTTAAATCTCCTTTAATTAATCCATAATGGACCCGTGCTTCAGTATCTGCAAAACTATTTGCTCCCTGGAGCCACGAACCCAAACACAGTATTTTGGGAAATAAGATTGGAATTTTCAGAACGAATTTGCCCACTACGCAATAATTCATAAAAAATTTCTGCACCCAATAAACAATCAATGGGACCTGTAACATAAAAGAAATCATCCGCTAAATTTATATTTTCAGGAATTAATCCTTTCATATTTAGATTTTTAACTGGAGTCAAATCAGTAATTTTATCTACAACTAACATTTTTATTCTCTTTTTATAACTACCATCGGAATTCGAGATTTCCGTAGTTACGCAATTTTTAACACAAACAGAGGAGTCATTTAAACACGTGACCTATTTACTTTTTCTTTCCTTAATCCTAATTTTTCTACGAATTTCTTCGTAATTAGATTTGTCATAGAACCGACGTCAAGCAGACCTCTTATTTTCCATTTCTCGTCATATGAATCTTTTACAAAACATTTCACGGAACTCAAAAACACACTAGTGGTTCCCTTTTTTTGATTAATTGCAAACACGGTTTTACTATCTTTCCCCGAAACCTCTTCAGAGGGAAAAGCAGGGTTAAATTCTCTCTCGCGCTTCTGCATTTAACTTTGACTCGGTTGATGGATGGAAAGCATTCGACTTACAATGGCTTGTTTGAAAATTCGTATTTTGTTTTGGGAAATGTAACGAGACATGGTGCCTCTTAGCGCATAATTTACAAGGTTTCGCTTTGCACTTCGATGCCGTACAACCTACTCTTAAACACAGAACGCATAGTCGCTGTTTTATAACTATCTCTATTCTATCTTGAACGGAAAGTTGTTTAAATTTTGCACAAAAAGGAATAGCATGATTTTCACAGCAATATGAACATTTGGTTTCATTGACATCGGACAAAAAAACACTAGTTACACCTTTTAACCCCTTTCTGTCGACGCCACTCTTAAAGAATTTATTTTGTCGGAAACCCGTATTTATTTCATTTCTACTTGAAACTTTAGATGACATAAACAAATCCAATTCACGACCCAGCTTATCTGGTTTGTACTAATTTTCGCACATTTTTTAATTAATATAACTGGTCAGTTCTTGATCAAGAGAATTAATTATCTGATCGGCAACAATTAACTGGCATAACTCATTAAACTCATTAACGTTTCTCAATTTACAATAATAATCAAACATTGCTTCAATTCTAGTAGCAAACTGAACATAGTTCTCATTCGGTAGTTTTCGAGACCTTCGAAACTGACTAAGCAATACTCGAGGTGTTGGTTGAAATTGTTTTAGCACTAACTGCTTGATTTTTTCATAATCCGCCAGTTCCTCTTGTTTAACATAAATCATTAAATTTCCCACCTTTTCTCCTAACATATTCAATAAAATCTCTGCTTTAAATTTATCCTCCACATTTTTTGTTTTAAAAGCTTTTTCTAACGATTGAAAAAATAAATTATAGGCTTCTGTATTAGAAGGGAAAGGTATTGTTAGAGTTTTGATACTTTTAATTAAGTTTTCAATATCAGATGGGACAGATTCAAAATGTTCACTTTTCTCTTGCGCAGGGGACAATTTACATTTAGCATTAGTTAACTCAAGCTCTTTCTTTAACTGTTCTAATTTAATTTTTTTCGAATTCAATCTTGGCCTTTTCAGACTCTAATTTAAATTTTTCTTGTTCAATTTTAGTCGCCTTTTCCGTCAAAACCCCATCAATTACACTTTGCAGAAACTCCTTATCAGTTTCAAAGATTTCACTACTCTCAATTAAATTTTTTAATACTATAATTTTTGGATTCTGGGGTATTTCTAATCCCAGCTCCTCGGCAACCAGCAAAAGCTCGTCCTTTTTAAGACTTTTAATTGTCGACATTTTAACACATAACATTAATTTGATATCTAATAAGAAGCAAGGAAATCGCTCTTATTTCGACTGATGAATTGCGCTGGACTCTCAGGACACAGAATACTTCGGAAACTCAGTTTCTTCCCTCAGTTTTCAGACACAATTTCCGGCACAATTTTATCTCATCACCACACGCAGTTTTTCTCCGGACCAATGTTATGGCTCACTCCGTCGAATACTTCGTCAGTTTTTAGTGCGCAACTTCTTACATTCATATCAGAATTGCTGGGCATGCGCAGTTCAGGCGGCGTTTTTGCGCTTGCGCAAACAAGGGCTTTTCAGGAACTGGCGCACTCTTAGCGCCGCCTGTGTATGAAAGTGCCAAAATAAAGTTAAAAAATATCAGTAAGCCAAACGTAACATAGCTCAAATTCAATTCAATTAATTAATTACATCCCACTGTGCTACCGTGGTCTCTGTAAACGAGTGGACACTTGGATGGCGTCCTTTTTGTCAGCTTACGTTGCATGGTTACAAAACTAAACCACGAATAGGGAGGGTAAATATCAATCAGTAGGACTATATATTGGCCTTCATCCATGAATCAGAGAGTTAGAAAATACTGCCAAATATAAATAGTTGTATATTCACCTTTTAAGATTGCTGCAAAACAGTGCAGCACCAAATAGAAGTTTATATTCCCTGAAAAAAAAAAATTCCCTTCCTCCCTCCCCGCTGCCCCCCCTTTTTTTTAATCATCCAGAAAATCTTTCGCCGAAAATGGTTCCATAGCATCGATAATTCATTAAAATTTAGTGTCGCATAAATCAAATTTTTTTTAACCCTTTATCTATCGCATCATGATTTACTACATTTCTTTTTTCATGCAATGTTTTTTTTAATCACTACATTAAAATTGGGATATTTAGTTCATTAGAGCTAATTAACCAAAATGATACTTTAAAATACCGTCAGTACACAAAGATCTAAAATATTCTGATATTACAAAAAGGCCGAATAATTTTTTAACGGAGTTTTAACTCTCAAAATTGCTAAATAACCAGAGAACACTAATATTTTACAGCACAAAATATTTATTTTTGAAAATTATGAAAGTTTTAAAATTTATTTATAGTTTTTTTTTACCTATAAAAGCAGGTTTTACGAATAAACTTCACTTGATAATATTCAATGAAGCAGTTTTTTTTCATTAATACACATAAATTAATTACGCGTTGTGCATTTTGAGTGAGGGTTCAGTTGAATGTTTTTTGAAGAATTAATGTATTTTCAGAACATGAACTACTGCACCTTAAATCTTGTTCATTCTCTTAATCGTCATCTTAACAATCCAACGAATATTCTAGCTGATAATTTTCTGGGACTTCTTTATCTGAAGAATCATCTATCAGTGCATTACTCCTTTCAGATGGTAGGTTTTGTAATAAATCCAAAACCACATGAAGACTGAGCATCTATTTCCCAGACTCTCTAAGAAAAGGTGGGGGGAGTAAATAATAGGACCTTTTGAAAACCTGCTGTTATTTTTAAATCTCAGTTACCCATAAGAAAATTTAAATATTGCTAATTTTTGAATAAATTATAGATATTTCATTTAACTGTGTGGTAAAAAACTCAAGCTTAGAGATGCAAGGCTCAATTTTTTTTTGAAAACGTTAAAACAAAAAGATAAAATTACAAAATAAATAACTTAAGCTAAAAAAAATGACAAAAAAGTATAACTTGTGACGGGCTCAGCGCAATTTCAACTAATATCCTATTGGGTTTCTTTGGGGCCAGAGTGGCAATTCTTTCCAACCAACTCGAGTAAAAAAACGTCAGAATGCAAATTAAGAATCTGTAACGTTTGAAAGAATAACAGTAGCGTATTCTTGGTTAATTTAAATGTGGAATTTATTTACGTCACAACTATTGAATATTATTTACTGAATGATACATTAAAGTTATTAAACTTAATTAAAGATTGTTAGAGTCCAATATTTTGTGAGAGGAGGAACCGTTGGCTACCGTGTGACGTCTTACGCGTCTTTTCTTTAACAAGTTCTTTTGGTTCTTTGGGCCAGAATTAATGGCAACTCTTTTCCAACCAAATCCAAGAAACGAAAAGTGAAGAGATGCAAATAATATAGGATAAATATAAGATCTTAGAGTAAACGTGATGGCAATGTAAAGGAATGTTAGACAATTGACTTGCGTTATGGCAGTTGATGATTGTTGAAGTTCGTCGTTCAAGATTTAAGTTCTACGTGTCGTGGATAAACATATTGGTGATCGACTAGAAATTAAACGTCAAACTACATACCATTGTAGATAAAGACAAGTTTATTACAGAATAATATAAGGTAGGATTGATTACTTATTATTATATTTGAAGATTAGGCGGTTCGATTATTGAGATTGGTCTGAATTATATAGTGTTGCGTATTGCGTCATCGTAGATTCTCTCAGTAATTATTAATATTATATTTGTTCAAAGTTTAAGATGAATATCTTAATAAAGTCATATTAAGATAATGTTTGATCCTAGTTCTTTCGTTAACCCTACACCTCTAGCTCACACTGATGCTTCGAGGGATGTACTTCCAAGGGGAGGTACATCACAATGGAGCCCAACTAGGGGTTTAATCTATATGACCCCGAGATGAGAAACGCGAGAGGATTTAATGTTTGGCTAGAAGTATATTTTTCTGGGTCGGAGAACGTCACCGAATTTTTGTCAGGGATAGATAACCAAATTAAATTACTTGAAATACCCAATGAGTTATCGTGTGCTTATTTAAAAGGTCATCTCATGGGTAGAGCCCTGGATTGGTACCAAATATTCGGATAGACGTTAATGCAAAATACCGCCACGGACTTCGTACAGCTGAAAGCAGCGTTGTCGAAAGCATTCCCTGACATCCAAAATAGGAAGGATTTAGAAACCCGTTTTTACGCGTCTCAGCAAAGACAGAACCAGGAGCCGAAAGATTTTGTTTACGATTTGCTTAAGCTACATAAGAAATTAGAACTGGGGATGTCTGAGAAAGCCCTTGTAGATCATATTTTCGTTAGACTTGAGCCGCAAGTGCAGGACCATGTGGAGGTGCGTAATCCACAAACCGCGATCCAAATATTAGAAGTATTAGCTAAGTTTGAGGGGAGATATTCGTGCAAGGCAACATTGAGTTCGAGAAATAGTAATAACGTGGAAGGACGAGGTCGGAATGAGCGTAGGATGTCTAATGTTGGTAATAATCGAGGAAATTGGAGAAATTCTAAAGTGGTACATAGACCAAATAATGGTAGAAATGATTATAGGGGTAACCATAAGAACAACCGTCAAGGAAATCAGTGGTTCGAGAGCAGGAATAGGTTTCAAAACGATGATCGCAGATTTAACGATATTGGATATCAATTTAGAAATCGAGGTCAAAATGACGATTTTAGTAGAGGGGACCAAAGAAATAGGGGTTCGAGTAAAAATTTTAGTCGAGGCAGTAGAAAGCAAATGGGACGACTAAATGTTTTGAAAGTGAATGATATAAAAGGTGATCAGACGCAGTCGATAAATCAGTCACCGATTAAACTTTCAGCAATATGTATGTCTCCGGTAGAACTTCCGTATGTTCCTATTTTATTAGACGAAACTTCTACGAAAGCATTATGGGACACTGGAGCGGAGAAGTCATTTATATCGGAAGAGACATACCAAAAGTATTTTTTTTTTTATAAACAAGTAAAGAAATCGAGTACTCGGGTGATCACGGCACAAGGAGCTAAATGTCGAAACATGGGAGTTATGGAATTAAATATTCGAATACGGGATTTCGAAAAGCCTTGGTTGTTCCATGTGTTAGCAGATTTAGAATACCCATGTATTCCCGGGATAGACTTCATAGGTGGATCAAAGATCATGTTGGACTTCGAAAATCTTTGGCGATTCCAGATTCGCAGATTAATAAAGTAGTTAAAACGGTTGAAATAGAAAAAGTAGAAATAGATCTTTCTAAGACAAAACTAGAAGAAAAACAGAAACGGGAATTACAAGATTTGTTTAATAGTTTTCAAGGATTGTTTTCAGATAAACCAGGGCTTACGCATGTTTTATATCATGAGATTGACACGGGAGATAATCCACCATTTTTTTCTCGTCCGTACAGATATGCTAGGCTTAAACAAGAAATTCTCGATTATCACGTTGACAAAATGTTGAAAGAGGAAACTATAATTCCTATTCAATCCCCGTAAGCGTCACCAGTGGTGTTATGTAGAAAGAATAATGGGTTACCACCGGATAATCCGGAAGCATATAGATTTGCTGTTGATTATCGGAAACTAAATGCGATCACGAAGTACCCTAAAGATCCTTTACCCTTAATAGACGTTTTAATAATGAACATATCCCACACAGGCATAATGTCTGCCCTGGACCTTCAGTCGGGATATTTTCAGATGGCTGTGAATCCTAGTGATATAGTTAAAACCGCGTTTGTCACTAAAAATGGTACATACGCATTTCGCAGAATGTCCTTTGGCTTGTCAGGGGCAGCTCCTAATTTTCAGAAAGCTATAGATATAATTCTCAAACACGTGATAGGCCAGTTTGTGAGTGTCTATATGGATGATGTCATCATATCATCTCCATCATTCACTCAACATGTTAAGCATTTGAAAGAAGTTTTTCGATTATTACATGAGGTGAGTAAACGTTAAATAAAGATAAGTGTAAATTTGCTTGTGAAGAGTTAAAATATATGGGTTTAATTATTAATAAGGAGCGAATTAAAACTGATGAAACAAAAGTTCAAGCTATAGTTGAAATGAAATCTCCGCATAACTCCAAGGAAGTGTCGAAATTTTTAGGAATTTCCCAATGGTACGCAAAATTTATTAAAAATTATACCGATATTTGCGAACCGCTTTATAATCTTAAGCGAAAATTAAAAAGATTTATTTGGTCGATTGAGGCGCAGAAAGCATTCGACGCGGTCAAGGCGGCTATAACAAAAGCGCCAGTATTAAAATTCTCAGATTTCAAAAAACCTTTTGAATTATTTACGGATGCAAGCTCAATAGGGGTAGGAGCGGTTCTATACCAAGAGCAGAGACCAGTAGTAATTCCTTCTCGTACGCTCAGTGCTGCGGAGAGCAATTACACGGTGACAGAGAGAGAATGTTTAGCAGTGGTTTGGGCTCTGAATAAATTCAGAACATATTTAGGTTATTTGCCGATTAAAGTTATTACAGATCACGCTGCGTTAACACATTTAACGACTGGTAAAAATTTGTCAAATAGAATGATCAAATGGGCATTAAAATTAGCAGAATTTAATATAGAATGGGAGCATAGGCCTGGAACTCAGAATACAAAAGCTGACGTTTTGTCGAGAAACCCAATTGAAAAAATTATAGGAGAGAAAGTTAATTGTGCAATAATCAGATATTTGGTACTTTCATCACGAGATCAGTTAATAGAAGAACAAAAAAACATACCTAGAATTAGGTCATATCTATAGATATATAGAAAACCCAGAAAAAATAGCTCGGTTAATGCGGCAATATGTGAGAATTGGTCTCGTGATTTTAGGCTAGTAGAAGGCTTGTTATTTTATGCGAAATATGCAACGTCATTAGGAGAAATGCGAGTATACATTCCCCCCAAAATCTTTAAGGAATGAAATTATGAGAGAATTTCACGACAAGCCCTTAGCAGGTCATTTTGGACGCTTTAAGACATACCATAAAATAAGGAACGTTTATTATTTCCGGTATATGAGAAGATTTATTGATCAATATGTCTCTACATGCCATACGTGCCAAATTAATAATTATAAAAACACGTTACCAGCTGGTCGGTTAATACCAACTGTATCAAATTATCCAAATGAAATAGTTACGTTCGATTTGTTAGGTCCATATCCCGTGTCGAGAGTAAGACGCAACCGATATGTATTAGTAATTACGGATCATTTCAGCAAGTGGTCTGAAATCATACCCCTTAAAAAAACCTCTGCTCGAGTTATAGCAGATAATTTTTTTGATAATTATACATCGCGTTTTGGAGCTCCAATAAAATTAATTACTGATAACGGTCCCCAATTTATTTCCGATATTTTTGAGAATTTAAGTGAAAGATTAGGCATAAGGCATGTGAAGACAGTTGTTTATAGACCTCAAGCAACGCGATCTTTTGCAAATGATTGCAAATTATGTCATTGATATGCAACATGACACATGGGACCAATTCTTACATGAGTTTGCTTATGCTATTCGTACGACTGTAAACGAAACAACGGGGAAAACCCCTGCGGAATTATTCTTAGATAGAAAGTTAATTACGCCTTTTCAGAAATTAGTGATGGCATCAGACGGAACGGAATTTGCAGTAGAAGATATTGAGAGATTGTTTGAAGAGGCTAGACGAAAAACAGAAACTAAACAGGAAAAATGGAAAAAATATTATAATAGGCATAGGCGTGATGTGCAAATTAAGGTGAATGATTGGGTTTTGGCAGCAACACATCCCTTAAGTTCAGCAACAAGAAAAGTAGTAGCTAAGTTCAAACCAAAATTTGAAGGTCCATATAGAGTATTAGATGTTAAGAATAACAACGTAGGGATATGGAAAGCGGGAAAAAGGTTAACGATTAATGTAGATCAGGTTCGAATATATCGTCATAGGAAATGGGACGAGACGGGGATTGGAACTGGTAGTTCGGATAACGGTAGTTTGCGCGATGAATCAATTGGTTTTGACAGAGTACAACGGAGATCAAGTGACTAGCCAGATTGTAAAAAGAAAGGGTCACACACACACACACAGAGAAGTAAAGCGTGAGTTGGAGGGAAAATGGTTAAGTTTTAGAAATGATCAAGGTGAGAAACACACAAATAAGACCAATAAGCACGGACCACTTATCAGATAAATACCTAGTTCTTGGTCTGAGAAAGAGTAAAAATGAAAGATTAAGGTATAAAAGATCACATGAATCTAGGTCGGGAGTACCAGAAAGGAAGGTTCAGAAGTGATCAGAGCATAGAGTGAATAAAAGAAATGTGTCGTCTAACGATACTAATAGTGACTTGCCAAAATACAGAAAGAAAAGCCGAAGGGAAGAGACAGTACCGCCCACCACAAGCGGCTACAACCTTAGACCATGAATTGGAAAAAGAAAAGAGAGTCCCGACCGACCATAGAGAGGATGACACAACAAGGAGATCCAGTTCAATCCAGAAAAGGCAGAGAAAGGAACGATAGTCCATACATCGAGGAGCGAACAAGATCAAGCAACAAGAATGCCAGACGAGGAGTTGATCTACAACGGCAAGACCAGGAAAGGAGAGGAACGTGGACAAAGAAATCCGTGTCACTGGAGGTCTTGGTAGGAAACGCCAACTACTAGTCATAAGAACCAGGTTGTATCGTTCCTTATTATATCCTTTCGAACAAGTGGTCGGAAGAATTTTTGCAATAAAGCCAAGTCACGGTCGGATAATTAAAATTTTAGAAACCAAGCAAAAGTAGACACTACAATAGGTGTTTTTCTAGAAAAGGAAAAGGCTTTCGTCTTGTAAATTTTTTGTATAAATCTGGACAAAACAACTGTAAAAATGCATTTGTTTACTTCTGTTATGACTTCGCTGGGATACGACAATTCCTTTGGCTGTTTGTTTTGTTTATTGAAAAATGTTTGTAATTGTATAGTGTATATATATGTGTTGTTATATTGTTTCATATTAAGGAACATCTGGTTTTGGGAAACGCGGCGTTGATAGCATACTAACATAACGTTTAACCAGCGCTGCGTGATTTGAGGGGAAGTTTTTGAAAGAACCAGATGAAAAATATGTATAGAAATTAGTTACAATTTAAAAGTGATATGTACTGTATAAAAATTGGGAAAGTAATCATAATGTGTAAAAAAAAAAATTTTCAAAGCACTTAAGAGATTTTTGTTTCAGGGTAACCGACCCTGAAGTCTATAAGAAATTAACCTATACAAAGAACAGAGCTAAAGAGAAGATGTAAAGAAGAAAAATTGTTAGAATTTAAATAAACCTTTAGGTAGAATGAAGTTAGTTAAGAGACGTGTGGGCCTCGTTTTTTCTACCATTTAAGTCGGATATGGTTTTACCCCGGCTCTGTTACCCAGATGGGACACGTCTATTTATTCTGTACATGTGAGAATCTACCGTGATTAAAATGCATGACTTTGAATGTTGGTCTTTTTAATTAAGTAAAATTTATTGAAGCTGAGGAAATTCAAATTAAGGAGAAATATTAAAAATTAAACTTAAGATGAATAGTAAAAATTAAAATTTAATTGAATCATTAGAAATTAACGGTTAGAATAAAATTTAAGCACGTTATTTTATTAAGGGCCATTAAGACCCTCGAATAAATCACGTTTTGTTTCTTGGAGGGATTGTGACATCTTACGCGTCTTTTGTTTAACAAGTCCTTTGGGTTGTTTGTGCCAGAATTAATCGCAACTCTTTTCCAACCAAATCCAAGAAACGTTAAGTGAAGAGATGCAAATAATATACGATAAATATAGGATCTTAGAGTAAGCGTGATGGCAATGTAATGGCAATGTAAAGGAATGTTAGACAATTGACGTGCGTTGTGGCAGTGGATGATTATTGAAGTTCGTCGTTCAATATTTAAGTTCTACGTCTCGTGGATAAATATATTGGTGATCAACTAGAAATTAAACGTCAAGCTACATACCATTGAAGATAGAGACAAGTTTATCACAGAATAATATAAGGTAGGATTGATTACTGATTATTATTTTTGAAGATTAGGTGGTTCGATTATTCAGATTTGTCTGAATTATATTGTGTGTTGCATATTGCGTCATCGTAGATTTCTCTCATTAATTATTAATATTATATTTGTTCAAAGTTTAAGTTGAATATCTTAATAAAGTCATATTAAGATTATGTTATCCTAGTTCTTTCGCAAACCCTACACCTCTAGCTCACGCTGATGCTTCGAGGGATGTACTTCCAAGGGGAGGTACATCACAACTGCTCCCGTGTAAGTTCAAAGCATCTCTCATCTTCCGGTCGACAGTGTTCGATTCCTCGGGGGTCAAAAAGGGGTTGCGCTGCAGCTGCAAAATGCACGTGTGGGTGTCGGTGTCGGGTCCAACAAAGACGCCGACCGCTGTTGATGTTCGGAGAAGCGACGTTACAGCTCTCGCCCTCTCGTATAGAACTTTTCCGTTGAGAAAAGTTTAATAGAATGACGATGAGACAACTGACAGATTACCAACACATCCCTTCATCAAGCACCCCTATATTTCTGAGCTGCAATTTTAACTTCTAAAGAAAAACGCTGAACTAAATTTGGAATTACTTATTTCTAGTGAGTGAGTGTTCTTGCTAGTTAACTTACACAAATCCATATTACGTAAATGATCAATGGCAATATAAGAAAACATACTATAACATTAAATAAAAATACAAACACTCCTATCACAATGCCTCTTATCAATTATACTAACAACATGTTACATCAAATGCTAGTGTAAGACCTTACACATAAAATATTCTTCGACACAAT
This sequence comes from Trichonephila clavipes, assembly GCA_019973935.1. Lineage (NCBI taxonomy): Eukaryota > Metazoa > Arthropoda > Arachnida > Araneae > Nephilidae > Trichonephila > Trichonephila clavipes. Next base: position 540,554 of record BMAU01021309.1, read on the forward strand.
ACTTAATAAAAATTATACTAACGACATGTTGATATGATATGCGAAGTGTACAACCTTACACACAAAATATTTTTCACAATAGGCCTCTTGCGAAATCTAAATACTCAAGCATATTTTAAAACCCTATACACAAAATTAAGCATATTAATACATTTGCTTTTCATGGATTTATCTTTTGACACGCATCTCCATTCGATATGATATACAGTGCTAGTAAATAAATAAAATTAATACAATTATTAACCTTTAACAAAAAAAAACATTATAAGCAACAATTATTATTCATGAGCAAGAGAACATTGTTAACAATTCCTAATTATCTATCACCGATCTGCTGAGACTATCTGCATTTTTGTGACTTTTACCCGACCGATGTTCAATTCTAAAATTATATGGTTGCAAAGCCAAAGCCCATCGCATCAATCTAGGGTTAGAACTAACGTTTCTATTCAACCACACCAACGGGTTGTGATCGGTCATAACTAAAAATGAATTTCCATCTAAGTAATAATGTAACCTTTTAATTGCGAAAACAATACTAGCACATTCCTTCTCCGTCGTACAATAACGCTTCTCTACCTCTGAAAATTTCTTACTCAGGTAAAGGATTGGATGCTCCTCACCTTGTTCAGTTAATTGGGTTAAAACTGCTCCCATACCTGCGTTCGAAGCGTCCGTTTGAACAATGAATTCTCGTTCAAAATTTGGCGCGTACAAGACGGGCTTATCAATTAGTTTCCCTTTTAGTTCTCGAAATGCGTTTTCACACTCGGTCGTCCACTTAATTTCTCCCTTCTTTGCTCTTCCCTTCAACGCATCCGTCAACGGAGCAGCGATTACCGAGAACAGATTTATATATTTTTGGTAATAACCCGCTATACCTAAGAAAGCACGTATTTGGGTTTTCGTGCGAGGGGTAGGGAACTCTAGAACAGCCTGAACTTTGATCTCGGAAGGGGTGCGAAAACTCTGACCCACAATGTGAACCAAAAATTTGACATTTTGTTGCACAAACTTACACTTTGAAGGTTTTACAGTTAACTTAGCTCTCTTTATTCTCTGCAGAACCGTTTCCACATGTTTAAGGTGCGACTCCCAAGTATCTGAGAAAATAACGATATCGTCTAGATACGGGACAACGAAATCCTCTAGTCCGTTAAGTAATTCAGCCATGAGTTTACTAAAGAAATATGGAGCATTCTTTAATCCGAAACTCATCCTTAGGGGTCTGTATGTACCAAAGCTAGTACAGAAGACTGCGTATCGCTGAGCAGTTTTACTCAAAGGTATTTGCCAATATCCCTTAGATAGGTCTAAGACGGTAATAAATTTAACCGCCGATACTTTTTCTACGCGTTCTTCGATATTCAGAAGAGGAAAATATTCCATTCTAATGATCCCGTTTAATTCCCTGTAATCAATACATGGACGAGGTTCTTTCCCAGCTACCTCAACTAAAATCATAGGGGACATGTAATCCGATTCTCCTACCTCAATGATTCCTAATTTTAACATTCGGTTAATTTCGTTTTTAAGGATTTCATTTTGTCTGTGCGACATTCGATAGGGCTTCGTCCTAACTGGTTGATCGCTAACTAACTGGATTTCGTGTTCAACCAGATTAGTTAAACCGGGATTGTTTGAAAAACATTTAGAGTATTTATTTAATAATTCGCGCAGTCGATCCATTTGTTTGTCGTGAAGGTGTTTGTTCAACTCGCTAGCCTAGATTACGTCCTCGAAATCATAAACGAGAAAATTTTTTTCTAAGTACGGGATTTCTAATTCCTGGTCTGCGAGAGAGTTTTTGCGTTTCATCATTAATAATTACGTTAACGTGTTCTAGTCTTTTGTAATATGGTTTTAGCATATTTATATGATAGATTTGAGATGTTTCGCGTCTGCCGGAGATTTCGACTAAATAGTTCGTTTCCGAAATTTTTTATTTAAAATTGTCCCAGGACCTATCCACTGCACTGCTAATTTATTTGCGCTGGATGTAGCTAACACTAGGACTAAATCCCCATCCTTAAATTCACGTTTTACTGCGTTTTTATCATACCAAGTTTTCCGCTTAACTTGCATTTCCTCCATTTTATTTATAGCTACTTCTTGATATCTTTTTAATCTATTTATTAACTTAAACATATATTCAGTGACGAGATCACCTTCTTCTTCCGGTTCCATCCAATGTTCCATTACTAACGTCTCTGGGGTTCGCAAATTTTTCCCATACACCAACTCTGACGGTGTTATACCCTGTACTTTCGTGAGATACAGTCCGTAACGCTAAAAGAATTGACGGAAGATGTTTGTCCCATTCGGAGCCTGCATCTAAACATAAGACTCGTAAGAATCGTTTCAACGTTCGATGAAATCGCTCGGAACTAATATCAGACACCGGAATAGCTTCAGGGAATTTTGATGACATGCAAATGGCCGTGATAAGATATCGATTCCCTTTAGATGTGATCGGGAGATGCCCACATACATCAATATTTAGCTTAGTAAAAACCTCCTGAATAACAGGGACCAATTTTAGTTTAGCTTTCTTTTTATCATTGGGCTTCCCAGCCCTCTGACACTGATCGCAAGTTTTTACAAACTGTTCCATATCTCTATAGAAATTCGGCCAGTAAAAATATCGGTTTAATTTGTCTTTGGATTTCTTAATTCCCAGGTGTGCAGATGTTCCCTCATGACACAAGGATTTAATGGGGTCGCGCAACCCTTCCGGCACTACTATTAACTTCCCCACGTTACCTAACTTATCTTCGCGATTTTTGACCAATAATTCCTTCTCTTGCGAATAAACCTGATTGGTAACTTGCACTTGATTGGCTGCCTGTTCGTATAAGGATTTAATCTCCTCGCTATTTTTTTTAGAATTGATTAAATTTTCTCGCGTAACCCTTAGCAGCGCTAATTCCGGAACATATTCCTGGAGTGCAGGTATTAAAATTTCGTCCTCTGCATCCGGAGAAACAATTATAGCCTCATCTTCCTCTTTCTTAGCATCACCACTATCTATTCCCCTTTCTTCTCTAGCCGCTTTGACTTGAGACCTTGTTTGGACAGCATTCAGTATTTCGACTGGCAGGTAATTATAGCCTAAATTTCCTTTTATTAGCTCGGCCGTTTTATTTCCAAGCAAATATCGACCGTGTTGATTTAAGTGATTTTCACAAACCGCTGCCTTAGTTTTCACCATTCCAAAATTTCCGGAAATTTCCACGACCGCCAAAGGTAAAAAAACTAATTCTGGGCTTAACGGTTGTTTTACCCAAACATTTTCACCAGAGAAAGAAGGAGGATTTATGTATTTTGCACATACTAAATCTATTGTCGCTCCCGTATCTCTAAGAATGTCTATCTCGTGATCATTCACAGAGCCTTTTGTTGTATATGAATTAAGAAAATCCGCGTTTTCATTTCCTTCGATATCATTGAGAGTTTCCGTCGTTTTGTTTTTTATTAATTTAGGGCAAACGGCTTTTATATGCCCGGGCATATTGCAATGATAACATATCTGTATCACGCGTTTTTCAAAAGTTCTCTCTCTAGTACTCTGCGGAAGAGAAGCTCCTAATCTGGGAGAGGTTTTCCCAAATCTATTTTCTCTTTCCTTGACCCCTGAGTATGTCAAAATTTTATCATTCCTGCCCAACCTATCCATGGGTTTCGAATTTACATTTCAGACCTCCTCATAATTATCAAAGAGTTCTGCTATTTGAGTAGCTGATTTAAGGTTTGCCCAATTATCTAAAAAATTATCTTTCATACTAGCATTGGCGCGTCTTTTAATTGATCTACCACCATTAGATCTTTAAGATCTTGAAACGTGTTTATTTCTAAGCCAATCAGCCACTCATCTAGATAATTCGTAATTTCAAAAGTGAAATCCTTCCAGGTGCTATCGGAATTTTTCTGGTGTTGGACAAATTTTTGCCGAAAGATCTCCGGACTTAACTTGAATCTTTTAAGTAATAATTTCTTTACATAATCGTAATTTTCGGCTTGTTCCTCCGGTTCGCGAGCAATAAATTGCACGATCTCTAGGGGTAACAAACCCAATAATTGCCCCACCCAATCTTTCTTTTCTATTGACGCCCTTTTAGCCTGGCGTTCAAAGATCACTAGATATAAACTAATACCTGACTGCTTAGGATCGAAATCTGGGATCAATTTTTTTAAGTTTAAATTAGAGGTTACAGAACATGCATTTGTAGAATCGTTTGATTCATCGTTTACCCTAAATCCGGATTCTATTTTAAACCTTTCTAAATCAAATTTCAGCTGTAATTCTTTCTCTTTTAATGCCTGCTCCTTTACTAACTCCTCCAATCTTATTTTTTCAGCCCTTTCTAACTCCTCCAATCTCATTTTTTCAGCCCTTTCTAACTCCTCCAATCTTATTTTTTTTTAGTTCTTTCTAACTCCTCTAATCTCATTTTTTCAGCCCTTTCTAACTCCTCTAATCTCATGTTTTCAGCCCTTTCTAACTCCTCCAATCTTTTTCCATTTGCAATGATAGTCTCATACAGAATTTTAACAAATTCCTCTTCATAACCTTCACTGTTAGTGATTGCAATTTTTATGCTAGGGACAGTCATATTTAAGGTGGCATTTATTCCTAATTCCTCAGCAAGTTACAACATATCTTGCTTTTTCCCTTTACCAAGGAAAGCCATTCTTTAAACAATATCAAATAAATGTCACGCTAAATTTTGCACTATTGTTACTATTCTCTATTAATACAATAACACTGGTCCCATGCATACACAGAAATACACAAAGAAAAACTTAACACTAAAAATAATCAAAATCATTCAAGAGACTTAAAACATAATAAATCTTAAGCTAAAATTGCACACAATGCTTGAAATACAATTACAATTCTCTAGAAACAAAATAACACTGTTCCCATGCAAGAAAAAACACTAAGTATTTCAAAATTTGTAAAGAACATTTTAACCAAAATTCCTAATACAATATGCAGTTTGCAACTCAAAAATATAACAGTACTCACCCATTTGAAGTACTCAGCTTGCTGTCAGAAGCAAATTATGTGCAGTAATATGGCACTTGTGGTTTTAAACTCTTCCGTGTGAACAATGGTTCTTTTGACCAATCTTGAATATTTCACCGTTAACAATAAGTGTGGTCAGTTTGACCAGCCTTGAATTCACTCGTGGCACGGCTTCAAAGATGAATTCAATCTCAGCACTGCTTTTTCACCCCTAACAATAAGTGTGGTCAGTTTGACCAGCCTTGAATTCCCTCGTGGCACAGCTTTAAAGATGAATTCAATCGCAGCACTGCTTCCGAAGATCGCTTTCCCTCCAGACACTCTGGCCGTAAACACTATAGATCAGTTCGATCTTCTTTGAGCAAGACGCTCTCCTTCTCCGAAGCTGAATTCAATCGCAGCATGGCTTCCGAAAATGTCTTTTTCTCTCCTTGCGTTGCGGTCCGTCCGTAAAAACCCAAAATTTCCTCCTCTCACAGGTCCTGAATGCTAACTTTTTATCCCAAAGCGCTGCCACCAAATCTCTAAGCTGTAACGTTTGAAAGAATAAAGGTAGCGTATTCTTGGTTAATTTAAATATGGAATTTATTTACGTCACAGCTATTGAATATTATTTACTGAATGATACATTAAAGTTATTAAACTTAATTAAAGATTGTTAGAGTCCAATATTTTGTGTACTCTCCTCTCTCATCTTCCGGTCGACGGTGTTCGATTCCTCGGGGGTCAAAAAGGGGTTGCGCTGCAGCTGCAAGATGCACGTGTGGGTGTCGGGTCCAACAAAGACGCCGACCGCTGTTGATGTTCGGAGAAGCGACGTTGCAAATCTTATAAGTAGTAGAATTTTGGCGTACACGAGGTGGCTATGAGAAGGGAATATACGAGGTCTATGTGTACAAACTCCCAAGTTAAAGTGAGAGGAAACCCCGAGTTCAAGATTTAATCTATCCGTACCTGTGCGATCAAGCTAAAGGTGGATACCATTCCACAAAAATAAAAGCCACGTCAGTCAGAATCAAGCGCATTGCTGTTTACCCGAGATATAGCGGTAAGACTTAAATTGAATTATTAAGAACTGTGTAGTTATATATATTGAGATTAGAAATAGTCGGTAGAGTTAGATATAGTGGTCGGTTGCGTGATTATTTGGTAATACGAATTTGGTGTGTCCTTTCACTTCAGATTCATTTGAATTGAATATTAGTACTATTATTGTATATTGTTTAAGTTTAGATCTTAATAAAGTGATATTAAGATAAACGATATGACTTCTTTTTCGTTCCTTCCAACAGATCTAGGTCACGAGGATGATGTAGAAGTAGGGCACCCCCAATCGGGTGCCTTACAAACTCTTTTGCGCTATAGTGATGACGCTATAACACAACAACAAAAGCAATTAACTATACAGACGAGTTCTTGCTCTATGATCCAGTGAGTTGTCAGTACCTATAACTATCACAAAAGTTGTTTTTAGAACATTTATAACCCCCTGCACCATAAAATATTCCATGGAGGCTTACATAGAAGTAAGCGTGAAGCACACATCATAAAGAAGAGAAGGATTACTACACAAATATCCATGCCTTATCCGGGTTTCAAATCCAGCCGCCCCCCCTACGGCGCCGCAGCCAGCGTCACTAACCAGTGAACCGGATGGGCAGTACCACAAAGTTATTCGACTTCAAAATTAATTATATACACTGTTCACTTAAAAAAAATAGTCAGATCGCTTTCTAAGGTCTTAATTAACATACAAAAAAAAACAAAAGAAAGGACACTTACCTTTTGACATTAAATACTTTTTAGGAACAAAAAGGACAATCTTCGCAATCTGATCAAAATGTGAGCTGAAAACGTAACTTCGGCTTTAAAACTATTCGATTTCCCTGTCAAAATACTCATCATAGAACCTGCGCTACCCAGAGGAGGATTAAGGTATTTGGAGGCCCCTGATGGTAAAAGGCTTGAGGCCCATGGGCTTAAGAGTCGAAAAACTAAAATAGTAAAATGATTTGCTTACTTTAAATTCTCAAAATAAAATGTATTGCTAATAATAAAACTCATCGGTTAAAGAAAAATCTTGACTGTATATAAAAAAAATTAAAAACCTTACTTATATATATAAGAGCTTACAGTTTTGTTATACAGCCTAATTTCTCTTTGGCAAATTCATCAATTATTTTTACCATATCTATTTTGTCCAAAACATTTTACTCTGTATATAATATGACTATGTTGTTCAATTTGTCTTTTCTCCCATACTGCTTCTTAAATTGTTTTTAACACGTTTTAAAACTGAAAAAGATAATCCCCTGATGCATTCGATTTCGATATTGTTAAAAATATTTTCAAAAGTTTTTCTACATTAGGATTTCTCGATAAATGTCCAGTGGAGGCTCAATTGTATCTTTGTTTTCTTTTCATTTCTTGTTCCAAGGTGGCGTGGTTGGTTTGTTGCGGGCCTTTTGCACCCAAGATTGCGGGTTCGATCCCGGCTCAAGTCGGTGGATTTTCATGATGCAGAAAATCGACAGCGACCATATCGTACGACTATAAGGCGTGTAAAAGATCTCTAGAGTGTCTATTTGGCTTGGGAGCTCTGGGCAAAATTAAATCCAAGTACAGGTTTGCATCGTCAGAGCTCAGGTGCCTCCCTCTGGGGAGGTAATTGGGAGTCAAAATTACTTGTGACGATTTTGGTATCCACCTATATATGTTGCCGCATTCAAAAGATATTCCGGGGAATACAATGGTAAAACACAAATCCACAGCCCATTAGAAATAAAAGATTCAATATTGTGTTTGTAAGTTTCCTTTAATTTTTGTGTAGCTTTCTTATTAGTTTCAGGATATAATCTAACTAACTATCTCAATGGCGCGACAGCCCATGAGAGCCAAGGCCTACTGTGCCCAACTCAGAATACACCACCTTGGGCCCTGAGGTGCATCAACAGCTGTTCCAGTCTGGTGGTCAGTCCGACGTGAAATCCCCAGTGTTAAGCTGCCAAGCAAGCTTGGTACTCATTTATCGATCCACTAAAGGGATGAAAGATTGAGTCAACCTTGCCCAGCCCGAGGTTTGAACCTCGGATCTGTGGCGTGGAAGCGTGATGTACTAACCACTCAGCCACTGGGTTTCCCAGGATATAATCTCTCGTCAAAAATACAATAAAGTATTCCATAACAGTTTGGTAAATCTCAGCTCCTCGGAATAGTTCTGCTCTTGACCTATCGTATACGACATAAAATGAATTCACAGAGAAATTTTCCCTTCTTTCAAAAATTCATAACCGATTTCTTTACTTTGACCAAAAATATTTTGTTCTTTTACTACCTGCGAGCTTCCTCTTCAAACGAGAGCCCTGATAAATCAGTTGTTTCATTTTCCAAATTCCTTTCTAAAATTTTGAATATAGTTTTCTATATAGAGAGAGAGATCCTTTTAATTATCCCACTCAACTTATTGCAATGATTTGCTAGGTAGCATTTTTATTCTCCGAAGTTTCAGATTTTTCCATCTGTTTCAAAAGGGCATCCAGTATTGTGATCTCATTTGTATCACGGATTTCAGCCAGGACCGCTTTTATTAACCTTCATCTTGCTATTAAGGCTTAAATTCAACTCACTTGAAATAATTTGCTTTAAACTAGAAATATTTTTTCATCACGTAACTTCATTTTATTTCATTTAATTTCATTGGTAAAATTCACCAATGGAAATAAATATCCCATCACAAATAGGGACTTGTGCTATATCGACAAAATTTAATAGGCGTATTTATACATCTGAAAAATCTTTGATTCAAATTTCTCGTTTGGTGCAAAAGTGTGGTCCATTATCAACAGTTCGCTGAGTTTGAACGAGGTAGAGCTAAAAAATGTGGATTTTCTTTCCACGATATTACAGAAAGACTTGGAAGGAATATATCCATTGTGGCCCGGGAAAGCACTACCTCAAGAAAACTCACAAGAAGATTCACCACATGGCTGGGTGCATCAACAATAGAAATTACAGTTTTTTCTGGCACACAGTGAACGGTAACAAATCAAATGGTTTGAGAAATAGCTCCCAGCTAGACTACCTCTAAACCATTACCCTCTGTGACTTCGGTGATGTCACGCTAGAGAACGTTGGAGTGGGGAGTGGCAATGTGTTGTGTTCTCCGATCAAAGCTGTTTCTGTCTTGGAGCTAGTAATGTTGTGGCATAACGGAGAATATTAGAGATCCCCTGGAAAGTCAGGTTTTGGGCCCCAAGCCATACTTGGTGTCATTCAGGCTATAAGGCCCTAGAATCCTGGCAAATCCCCGCATCGCGGGGGTTGAAGGGTGTACGTTACGCCACTGCAATCATGGCCATATTGATTAGAAGGCCGGATCAGCGCCTAGAAATAATCTTTCTACTACCTGGATGCAGCGGGCCTGCACCTATAATTGTAGCCTGGCGCTACCAATTTTATTTGAATGTAGGAGCACTCTTGAGGTTAATTCACACACCCCGATTGCAAACTTGTACGTCAGTCTGGCGATTCAAACTGTGTGAGAACCACCCTGGGTTCCACCCTGGACACTAAGATTAACTTGAGGCAAGGAATGACCAGACGTCATTTGTATAACAAATTATATTTATTCAATAGATTCAATTAGAAACCTTCTAATTACAAATAGTAAACTATATGTCTACGTCAAAGGGATTTATTTACCTTTACTATTAAATTGAATTTCAAAATATGATATTAATCAACTACTAATCTCAATATCGAACGGGTTTACCGGAATAAGAGGACCGAGAAATACACGCAACTTGAATTATTAACATTCACTAAAATTTAACTAACTTTATGAAGAAAAGAGAAAATTTATAAAAGTAGAGATAGCCCGTGCAACGCCGGGCCATGCAGCTAATTATATATTAACTCTTTTGGTCAGATAGACTAAATTATAATATATCACCTCACTGTAATGTCGTTCTTTCCAGGTAGATCAATCTTTCTAAGGCTACCTCGCTGAATAATAAGAGCAATACTCTTGAATCTTCTTAACTTCGTCACTACTTCTCTTAGCTCAATCGCCTTCTAAATGCTAACTTACAACGCTCTCCTTAAATACCTTAATTTATTTGAATATCCCATTTTCTTCTTCCGGAGCTGATTGGAAATATACGCGAATTTACAATCCCTTAAGACGCCTAAGAGTATTAGTGGAAATTACCATAAAGATTCGTCACAACTGTTGCACTGTAATTTATAAACATCCTCCAAGGGGTGTTTTCCAAAAGAATAACATGCCCTTTCATACCCAATTGTTACTCATATGCTCTATAAAATGTCTACGTGTTACATTGGCCTGCTAGATCACCAGAACTCCCTCCAATCATGCATGAATGGGACATCATTGCATGGTAATGATAGCTTCATCCACAACCAGAATTAAACAACATTACATTGACAGAGCAAGAGCAACAGGCCGCTGGACCGGACCGTGACCTTTGTGGGGGGGGGCCTGGGCTAACGATATCTGGGGGGTCTCTAAATAATTAAAATTTTTGCCATTTATCCTAATAAAGAATTTGTGCGAGAAAATTTAAAATATATGACACACACACTTAAGGGGGTTTTTTTATTTCATTCAATCTAAATAATCTATAAACCAGGGGTGGCGAACCTTTACGATTTTTTCTCAAGAAATGTTTAATGAGGTGCCATCAAATAATTTTGACTTGTGATTACTGGAAAAATAAGAAAGCTAAATATTAAAAGCTCAAAAATCTCTTCATTCACTACGAAAAAATACATTTTGTACTCTGTAGTAGTAAATGTTTTAGTTATATACGTGTGATTCAAATTATAAGGTAACATTAGTGTGACTTTTGATGTTGCAGATTATAGATGGAAAATAACTTATAATAGAATTGTAAGATGTTACTTTTAGTAGAATGCATGCTGAATTGGAATCATCCGTGAAACGGTTTCTAAGCGAGTCTTTAATGTTATTCATCTTTGAAAAGAATGACTCGCAGGCATAAGTAGATGAAAATGTGGTTATGATAGCACGAGGCAGCTTCTTCAAACAGTTAAATGTAACTGGAATTGAATTAAATGTTTCCTAACTTTCATACATATTACTAGCATTTTTACTATTTATAAATTCCAACCGAATAAATTTTCGAATCCGTATTGAGATATACTGAAAATCACTCAGTCGCATATCAAAAATTCATCAATTTTCAACCAGTAGAACTGGGACAAGTTTAGTTTATCAAATAAAATCAATCAGGGTACATAATAAACTTGAGTGTTTCCGATAATTATTTGAACTGAGAACATTTCGCTGAATATTCTTTGATGAATAATTGATTGATTGATTTGATTGATTGATTTAATATTAACGTCGCACTGTTCAGCTACACTCTTTGATGAATAAACCAATTGCGGAAATAAATTCTTCTATAACTTTTTCTTCGTCTAGTTTCTCATGTATTTCTAAATCTTTGATACTTTTTTCAAGTTGTGGAGGTACTTGTAGTTTCTTGTAATAATATCGTTTATGAAAACATGCAGTTTAGCGTCAAAAGCCGAGTGAGATCCCTCATGAGGATTACTTCATAGTGAGCTCAGTTATTTTGGACCAAAATCAAAACTATTTTGATTGGTGGCGTGCCCAAAATATTGTGTTGTGTGCCATTGATGGCACACGAGCCACCGGTTCGCAATCCCTGTTATAAGCAATTACATAATTTACTGACAGTGGCGTAACGTACACACCCGCAACCCCCGCATTGCGGGTGATCCCAAGGCTTCTAGGGGGCCCAAAGCTAGACTGACGCCATTAACGTAGAATTTCACAAAATTAGCTTTACATTTTTTTTAATCCAATTTTTAAACGATTTTCAAATTGGCGATCTAACATCATTCAAAATCAAAACTTTGATCGCTTATTAGATATCTTAGATCCAATAACTAAATCAAAAAAACATTTTAATTTGCTGTAATCCCCGCGGCGAAAGAGATACTTTTCTTTAGCGGGTTTTCTTTTCAAACCTAAATTACTAACAGATAAAAAGAAAGTCAGACGGAAAATTGGATAAAATGCTAGAAAGATAAAAAAAATTCATCAGTGTTTTTTTAGTATGCTTCACGTTAGCGGTAGGGAGAAAAAAAGACATGCTACTTTTTACTGAAGTAGCAAAGTAATTTATTGGCGTCTATACATGTGGGCGTCCTTCCCCCCCTGTATTTCATTTTCATTTAGCGAACTCGTAAATAACGTACATCTGTTATGCTTTTTTCATGAAAAATAGTATTGCGATACTTGAAAACGCATAGAGAGCATTTTAAAAGATTATATGGTCTAGATTTATGATTTAAAAACCCATATGCCCACAGAAATTTCCGTGGATTTATGAGTATTCAATCAAATAAAGCATAATGAGAAATGTTTCACAAAATTGTTTTTAGAACATTTATATTTTTATATTCAATGCACTTCAATATAGGGAGTGTTCCTTCGCTGTTAAAACATTTTGATCTCACTTTTCTCTCTTGTAATATTAGAACTGTTTTTTGTAAACGGAATTAATTATTCTGGTTCTTATACTGTTATTTTGTTAATAAGACAAGAAGAAACGCGGCCCTAAAATGAGTGGAGTTAAAAAAAACTTTGAGTGGTTCTCCAAAACGAAACATTCGAAAGGAAAAGGAGTATAATATTAATAGCAAATATGCAAAATTGGATAACTTTTTAATATCCGCTAGTTCATCATCTTGTGCAAGTGCTATAGTAGTAGTAATGCCAGGGAACTTGATGAACAAATCCTGGAAGTGAAAATTAATCCACAAGAAAAAACAGAGTTTCGGACACTTCAACTAATAAGGATACTCTATCTAAAGAAAAAGAGTCGGAAAATGAAAACGAAGAAACAAAATTAATTAGAAAGGATTTTGCGCATTATGGTAGGTACGCCCATAGATGCAGATTTAAGGGAACAAATTTTAAAATTGGACCCATACCAACCAGAATATAATTTCCAAAAGATACCAAAGGAAGCAGCTTTTCATCATCTTATTATACATAGTTTCATATCCAAGGCAGGACAAAAGATCGAAAGGAAATGGCTATTCAACACGACTTCATGTTGCTTACTGTCAGGTATGTTGGCTTTTCGCTGATAGAACAAATATGTATTTGAAAGAAGCCTGGTGTAAAGGTATGAATGACTGGCAAGGAATATCAAAAAAAAAAAAAAAAAAAATTAAAGAGCACACATGAAAATTCTATAATTCTTATCCAAGCATGTCACACATATGAAATCTGGAAACAAAATAAAACGGTGGATTCATTATTGAAATGTAACTTTAAAGAAGTTAATAAGGTTAGCCAAATCTTACGAAGAGTCATGAACGTTACAATGACTCTAGCAATGTGCAATCTTTCTTTTCGGGGACATCGATATTCGACACAAAGGGAAAATTTTTTGAATATAATAGACCTCTTGGCTAAATATGACCCTCTTCTCAAAATTCATTTGTCAAAAAAAATAATTCAAAAATGTCTTAGCCCAAAAATTCAAAATGAACTTATTGTTATTATAGGCTCTAGAATAAAAGAAAATATTATTAAAAATATAAGGAAATGTTCTTTTTTCTCTATTATTCTGGACAAGACACAGGATATTTCAAAAAAGACCAATTAAGTACTATAATAAGGTATATAACAACTGATGTTAATGATAATAATGAGCCAGATAATATCAGAATTAAAACGAAACGTTCTTAGGCTTTATTAAGGCGGCAAATCAGACTGCAAAAAGTTTGGAAAGTGATGTGTTAAAAAATGTGTTTCTAAATACACTGGACATTAATTTAGCGAAGTGTCGAGGACAAGGATATGATGGGGAAGCCAACATGAGCGGAGCGTATGGGGTATTACAGAAATTAATTAAGGACAAACAACCAAGAGCAAATTACGTTCACTGTTCAACACACAACCTCAATCTTGTTCTAAACGATGCATGTAATAACGTGCCTCATGTAAGAGAATTTTATGACTTTTGTCAAAAAATTTGCACATTTCTTGGGCTCAGCATTAAAAGGTGGAATGATCTGAAAATTGTGCAGAATAACGAGAACATTCAGCAGACTATTAAATCATTATGCACGACAAGGTGGTCATCTCGATTTGACTCTGTAATGTCAATTCGCTACAATTACATTTTGATTTTAAAAAAGTACTTTCAAATATTTTACTAATCAATACTAAGCAAGACGAGAAACAGGAAGCTTTAGCGATTAAAAAACATATGGAAAAGGTTTTTTTTTTTTTTTTTTTTTTTTTTGCTAATTTTCCAATGTCAAATTTTACAAAGCATAAATTTAACTTCAAAAGCATTACAATCACCAAAAATAGATTTGGAAAACGCTAAGACCATGTTAAATTCTAGCTTAACGTCTATCGAGAATCTTCGTAACAATTTAGCTAATATAAAGGAAGAAGCTATTGGTTTGGCTAAAAAATGGGGTATCACCTTGGAGTTTGAAAAAAAGAGACATAGAAAAGTTGGACAGTTTTTCGATGATTTCAATGCTGATGAAAAACTGCAAGACAGTGAACGCTTGCTTGAGGTGAATGTTTTTAAGGCCAATGTTGATGTTATTACTACTCAATTAAAAAATCGTTTTGAGAGCATGAATGGCATTTACAAATCATTCAGTATTCTTTCTCCCAAAAATATTGTAAGCACTACAAATGATCTCTTATATAATGTATATAGCCTCTCTTCAAAAAGTATATAGCTTCGACCAGTGGCGCACACAAGGGGGGGAGTCCTGGGGGTCCGGCTCCCCCCCAAAGCCCTTGATTTTTTCCGATTGATTGTAATTCTAAGTATATAGTACGTTAAATTTAATTAATTACTTGTTATTAATGATTAATTTTATTAATTAATGCTAGTTATTTATTCAAAAATTAGTTTTTTACTGTATTTTTTCCCGAAATTCGACAAAATCAAAAGGAGCATGATACAAGAATGGTGAACTTTCGACCCCGGACCCCTCCCCCTTGAAAAATTCCTGTGTGCGCTACTGGCCTCGACCTATCTAGTGAATTTAAAAATCAAATTATGTCTATAAAAGCAGTTTTTAGTGAAGATTTAATTAAGCTGAATTCGATAAAAGATTTAGGTAATTTTTTGATGATTCAAAATAAGTTTGCTGCGCCAAGTTTACCAGATGCATGTATTGCAGTTTTATTGTTTTTGACTCTTCCAGTTATTTCTGCAATGGCGGAAAGGTCATTTTCTAAATTAAAATTAATAAAAAATTATCCACGTTGTACGATGTCAGAAGAATGGCTCTCCTATTTGTCTTTGATAAGTATTGAACAACAAGAAGCAAGAAAAATTAAATTGTATGAATTAATAACCGACTTTGCTAAGAAAAATGTGAGATGTCAATCGCTTTTTTTGTGATTTACTTCTTGAGTGTAGTGCTGTATATTAGCTAGTAGTGTGTGTCGCGAACAACCCAACGAACTAGTTACTTTTGTAGTTCAACCTGAGTGGTACTGCGAGCGCATTCTTTTTTGTGTCCATGCTTTCTTATTAGTAACAATAGTTGTGTCTTTGACTTTTGGGCAATTTATGCTAGAATTTTATCGAACTTAAGGTCAAGCTCATCCCGGGATTTATAAATGAAGAATTTGGTAAGTGATACCTTTTTTCTATCATAAGGATCTGAAATCGAAAATATTATTTTACAGTGTTTGTGTTTTTCTTACTGTATCGTTTTTATTTAAGTTAGATTCAGTTAGAAGTTTAATATTTAAATATTTTTACGTGATGTATAAAGGTACATTATGTTATGGTTTTGCAATTCTTTGTATATATATATATATATATATATATATATATATATATATATATATCCGGCTTGGGGCCCAAGATCTGACCTTGCGGGGAGGGCAATTATTTTCCGTTACGCCACTGTTTACAGATAAAATTTTCTACCCTTTAGTGTGGCAAATTCTTTTATTTGCTCATCATATTTTAAATCTTTGGTGACATCAGTATTAATAGAAAGAAGTGATAAATAGTTAAGCCTAGTATTTGTCATTGTTGTCCTATATTTGTTTCCTACATAAAACATTTTAGAGAACGCACACTCCGCTTCACAACTAGTAATAAAAAAGCGTTAAAAATATTTAAAATGGTATACAAATTTGGTAAAACGTCAGCAAGTTTCTTTCCAAAAATTAAATTGAACATATCACTAAAAGTATAGGACTCTAGATCGGTTTGTTTCATTGTTAGATAAGCCTTGAAATGAACACCTTCATATACCAAATGTTGGTCTACGTCATCATCTGAATAGTAATCATTAGCGCGTACACTCTCCAGGTACACGTTCTTCTTACTTTGTGTGTGTGAGTGATCTTGCAAATCCGTCAAAAATTTTAAATTCTTACTGTATTCTGCATATATATATATATATATATATATATATATATATACCGAATGGGCAAAAAGTCCGTAAAAACTTTAAAAATTCATAAAATCCGGAGAAATGAACGAAAAAAAACTGTTTGCAGGATCAGCATTAGTATGTCACGGGATTTTTTTTAAGCTAGAAAAAAAATAACTCGAAAATCATCCGGTAGGTGGCGCTCTTACAAGCGTCTGTGGTGGAAAAATATGCAAATTAGACGGCTATAAAAACCTTTGCTCTCAATGAATCCACATTCATTTCACCATTACAAACAGTGAATATGAACAAGGATGCTCAGTGCGCCGGATAAAGCTTTGTTGGTGAAGTTATTTTACATGAACGAGGAATCAGCGACCATTGCCTTGCGTAAATTCCGAGTTCAGAAAAATGTGAAGAGTCGAAAAGGCCCTTTAACACCTGCAGGTCTCTTAAAGCTTGTTAAACGTTTTGAGGAAACTGGAAAGTTGGAGGATCGAGCACGAGCCGACGACCATGCTTAAAAGAAGCACGTGCACCCTGCATTGCTATCCAAATGGAAGCGATTGCGTCCGAAGCAGCTTCAGGGACCAGCAGTTCTCGTGAAGCTGCCAGACGATTGGGCTTACCACCATCATCTGTCCGCAATATTCTTCGTCGAATCCTCCATCTGTACACATACAAATTGCAATCGTGCCATGAACTTTTGCCAGCAGATACCGCACAGAGGGAAGCATTTGCGAAGTGGGCCTTCTCTAAAATGGAACAGGATCCCATTTGGGTTTTTAATATCTTGTGGACAGATGAAGCTCATTTCTCGCTTCATGGTGGCGTTAACAACCATAACTGTCGCATTTGGGCGACCTCTAATCCACGTGAGTACACACAGAAGCCATTGCATTCCCCAAAAGTGCCAGCATGGTGTGGTTTCACGGGTTCATTTATCATAGGATCCTCCTTCTTTGAAACGCAGTGCCCAGTAAATGGATGGATAACGGAAACGGTAAATGCTCAGCGTTATCTAACGCTTCTGCGAGAGACTGTCGTGCCATTTTTAATTCAACGAGGTCAGATTTCGAATGTCACGTTCATGCAGGATGGAGCAACCAGTCACACTGCTAACCCGGTTAAGACATTCCTGATACAGACGTTCGGGGAAGACAGAATCGTTAGCAGACGCTGCAGGTACCCATGGCCTCCTCGGTCTCCAGATTTAACACCGGCAGACGTCTGGTTGTGGGGATATTTGAAATCTCGTGTGTATCTATCCGGTCCATCAAGTCTGTCGGAACTGAAAGATGCGATCCGCAGAGAAGTATCCTCCATACATCCGGACATGTTGCACTCTGCCGTTGCTGGATTTGCCACTCGTCTGAAATGTCTTCTCCCCTGTGGTTGTGGTCATGTGGAACATATTCTGGTGTAATAAAGTTGTGAAAGTTTTCTGTTCATTATTTATGCATTGTTTCTTTGATTTGCGTACATCAACGCCACCTACCGGATGATTTTCGAATTATTTTTTTTTCTAACTTAAAAAAATTCCCGTGACATACTAATGCTGATCCTGCAAACAGTTTTTTTTCGCTCATTTCTCCGGATTTTATGAATTTTTAAAATTTTTACGGACTTTTTGCCCACCCGGTATATTGTGACGGACTCACGCGTCTTTTCTTTAACATGTCCTTTGGGTGGGTTCTTTGGGCCAGAATTAATGGCAACTCCTTTCCAACCAAATCCAAGAAGTGAAGTGTGAATGAAAGATGCAAATGAATGAGCTTTTAAATATGGGAACTTAGAGTAAACGCAATGGCAATGTTTGGCAATTTGTGATAGTGGATGGAGATTGGCAGGTAGTTGATGTTCAATAGAAGAATCGTGGTTCAAGTCTGAATGTGCTTTACGTGACTGTGATTAGAAGTTATAAGTGATCGAATATACACTGGCCTCAAAAAGTTAAGGTACAACCGGGTTTTTGTGTCTAATTTGCAAATGAATGAATGTAGAAACTAAAAATTTGGAGGATATGTGCATTAAATAGTTTTTTATTGAATGCGTCATAGAAATTTGTATAAGTGTATTGCAAAAACGATTTATAACAAAAAAAGCAATCTCTGCGGAAAAGTCCATTCTTGGAGAAAACAGCACATCACAGTGTTATGTGGTAAAATGGCATAAAAACAATACAAAAATGGGTTCTAATAAGGAATGTGTCCACCCCTAACTTGAATGCATTGGCGGCATCGATTTCCCATGCTGTTTATTAAGTTGTCGGACACCGGAATAGGAAGCGAAGACCAGACACAGAGTAAGCCTTGTTTCAGCTCATGTAACGACCTTGGAGGAGGATTTAAAGCAGCAACCTCTCTGCCAAGATAGTCCCAAAAAGATGTTCTATCGGATTCAGGTCTGGAGATCGAGCTGGCCATTCCATTCGTTCCAAACCGTGATCCTCCAGATACTCCTCAACAATCCGAGCTCGGTGAGGTCGTGCATTATCATCCATCAGAATGAAGTCGTTACCAATAGCAGCAGCATATGGGCGGACATATGGAACAAGGATCTCATCCCGATATCTAAGACCAGTTACGGTTCCTCCATGGAACACATGCAGGTCAGTGTGGCCACCGAGCGAGATCCCTGCCCAAACCAGGATTCCACTACCTCTATAACTGTGTTTTTCAACAGTGTTGGATTGATAGTATCTAGTGCGCTGTTCCCTCCAGATCAGTAGACGCCCTGAATCACTCTCCATTGTAAATCTGGACTCGTCTGTGAACAGCACAGAAGCCCATTGTTGCTGCGTCCAATAAACATGTTCTCTTGCCCAGCATAAGCGGTTCCTTCGCTGTCGTCCGTTGAGGGGAACGCACACAACTGGTCTTCTTGCATACAGACCTGCATTGTGAAGACGATTTCGCACCGTAGTAGTGGAGATTCTTCTTCCTGATTCTTGAAAGTGGTCTGCAACGAGCTGCGGCACAGTAGTGGTTCTTCTCCTTCGTGCCGAAAGAGCTAGAAAACGGTCTTCTGCAGGTGTTGTAGCTCGTGGTCGGCCTGGAACAGGTCTTCTGGACACAGAATCTTCGGATTGGTATTGATCCCAAAGTCGCTGAACAACACTGCGAGACACATTGAGACGTCTAGCAGCATCAGCCTGCGACAATCCCATTTCCATCCATCCAACTGCCCGCCACCTTAACGAATTGGGTAAACGACGTCTCTGAGACATTTTCTAAACTCTATTGACTATTGTCACCGAAACTGTCAACAACTGTGGAAAATCAACACAACTTACACACAAAAGTACGAAAGCTTGATATTTGCATATTTTTCTCTCACTCATAAATATACGTTCTTTTCTATAAAATAAAAGTGGCAGCAATCGTTTTTGCATTAATGTTTTTAAAGCTCGTTATTATCATTCATGTAAACTATGCATTTTATTGTTACTGCCGTTTTTTTTTATGGTGAGCTTCGAAAAACAAGTTGTACCTTAACTTTTTGAGGCCAGTGTATTTAATTCAAATTGCACACCAGTGCATATAAGTAAGGAGAAGATTGAGCTTACGTCAATACTGGTTGATTCTCCAAGCTGTAATAAGGTAGGATTGACTTTTTAATATTAGAATCAGTGATTAAACGGTTCAGTTATTGATAGTGGTCTGAATTAGATTAAGTCTTATTCGCTAAATATATATATTGTGTGTTGCGTATTTTGCCATCGTAGATTCTCTCATATTAATTATTATTATTTAATTTGTTAAAGGTTTAAGTTGAATATCTGAATAAAGTCATATTAAGATAATGATTTCTTCTAGTTCTTTCGTTAATCCTACACCTCTAGCTCATGCTGATACTTCGAGAGATGTTCTCCCAAGGGGAGGAACATCACAAGCTAATCGTCATCATCGAAATCTTGCATATTTTCATCATTAATATTTTCTTGTGGTTTTTCTCCGTTTTCTTTGGCGGAGTTCCTTTCCCTTTAGCTTGTTAATGTCTCTGCGTTTGTTATATTCTTGTTACTTCGTTCCATTGTAAAAAAGTTACATTTTCACACATTTAACTTTTTCTTTTTCTCGATTTAACAGCAATTTTCGTTTTTCCGCAACACTTTTATATTTTATACTAGGCATATTTATATTGTTAATTAAGTACTTGATTTTCCTGAAAATCCATTTAGAAGTTTAGGTAAAACCAACTGTGTTAATAAACCAAATATATTCTATTAAATTTTTACAAAGCAACATAATATATTTCTGAGATAATTGAAAAAAAGTACCTACAGAGTTAATTTTAAAAAATAAAAAAAATCCTTGTCGATACTCGTTAAAACATAAAATGCTGATTATTATTATTTATTGGTCCATCAGTTTAAAGGGGATTTTATAAAAAATAAACTTTAGAATTATTTGCCCCCTATTTTAAATAAATATTGTTTTTCCGTTGTTATCCATTATTTGCTGTTGCTACCTATACTTAAAAAAACCGACTTATTGCGAAAATCAAGACTATTTTACATTTATCCAACATTCGCAGTGAATCTCCATAATCCATATAAAATTATAGTTATTTTTTTCCATATTATTGAAGTAATTAAGTTACTCATCACAAATTTTAAGACAACATACATATTTATGGGAAATCCTGATTTTGTAAGTCTTTGAAAATACAGAAACTACTTAATCATAACTTCAATATCTTTCTACTTAAATAATTTAGAAATGTGTATTGGTACTTACTTCTTATTTGAAACTTGAATAAACAGATACCTAAGTATGTTTTAATTGCAGATATTATGCACAGGACTCAGCACCAAATCAGTATATTATTGTAAATGAGAATTATTATTACACAAAAATAAATGGCTTCAGAAATAGTGCGACTGCGTTTGTATAAATGCTTGATACTCGCCGACGCTGCTCTGATAGGGCCTTTGTCAATTAATTATTAATTTCCGCGTATTCGGTGGTAAAGTGGACGAAGAAAAGATTACATTGCTCTTGCTATCGAAAATAAAATAAATTTGATATGGTGTTTTATTTCTGATTTGTATACTTTTATTGGTTTGTTATTTTATTACTATATTGATTATGTGTGTAAGCATCTTTTTCTGTTTCTAATCTTCAATGGGGAATAGGCCTCCCTCGAGCCCTGGGCTGCAACCCATTTAGCCCATACGTAGATCTGGCCTTGACAGGCAGGCAATTATCCGGTATGACACATGGCATGCAGGTTTGCATGATTGCATTTAAAATTGTGGCAGTTACATCGGTTTTTAATGTATCCTCATTTCACATTTGAAATGGTTCTACTCGCTCTTACTTTAGTGATCTTAAAACTTTATTTAATTAATATGCTACTTACACAAATGTATTGCCGAAGTTTCATTAGCCGACAATATCTTTTTCTTGGTGTTGGAATTTTTTTTTCCATGACTGTAAAATGTATCTGAGAGTATTTAAGCACGGCTGTGAACTAAGAACGAACTTGTTTGACTTGAATAGTATTCATTTGTTCAAAATTAAAATTGGGAGGAAAAAACGCAAGGGAAAAATTTGTAAGACTGCAACGATGCAGATATACGGATAAAAGATGTCTACAGCTGCAAAAAGACTCAAACACGGGAAAATCATCACTGTTGCGATATCGGTTCAAGATCTTTTTGCTACTCGTGGAATTAATGTGAATCCAGTGGCGTAACGTACACCCCCACATTGCGGGGAGGCCCAGGGACTCTAGGGGGCCCAAAGCTTGACTGAAGCTAAGTACGTATTTGGGCTTGGGGCCCAAAACCTGAGTTTGCAGGAGGCCCTAATATTCTCCGTTATGCCACTGGTGGAATCCATCAAGCTTGGGGACCCTACCAGCGTTGGAGGCTCCTGGCTGCCGCCAGGTCTGACACCCGCTTAATCCGCTTCTGGTGCTGCCACGTATTCTGGAAGATTGGAATCAAAAGAGTGTTCCTGCCAAATATCGTCGGAATATTCGTAAAAATGGTTATTCTACGCAATTTTAAAGTTATTTGTGGTACTTATAAGAACCGTCGGTAGATAAAGGGTTAACGGTTTTTTTCCCTAGCCGTTCTTTTTAGGAAATTATTATTCAAGTAGGCAGAAATGTTGTGACTCGAGAAATTATTATTCTTCGATTTCAATATTATATTTTTTCCGAGCCAAATCGTACTGTCACCTGTATGGTGCTCAAAGCTACGGCTAATGACAGGCGTCACTTAGCCCTTTGTCATGATCAATTTCAAGGGCCTAGATCTGGCCTTTGCTCATCAGTGGCATTAGTAACAACAACGACATATGTTATTTATTTAAAATTACTATATTATAAAATTATTATTATATGTAATTATTATAGTACAATTTGATTATTATTTTTTTATAATTACTATTAAAACACGCAGGATAAATGAAGCTATTTACAGTTATAAATTAATCAAGCAATATACATGAAATTACCTTTTATTTGAGCACAGGCTCCGTAAGGATAAAATATCGTTCAGTTCTTTTCTTAGCGTAAAAGCGTAACTACTTGGAATATTCCACTAACTTATTTAACTAAAATTCTTTTGCCAGATTCAAAGTGAATATTAAATATAAATATTAAAAAGTTGTGTGCCCATCCGGTGTAGTGCCTTCGTGGCATGGGGATAGTTTAAATAGCCGTCGAGCTGCAAGTCCTCTCGTGAGGTTGGTGGAAGGAGAAAGAGACGTGGGAGGCCCCTAACCTCCCCCTGGGTATTCTCCCTCAAAATTGGGGTGAAACCGAGCTAAATCGTTGTCACCTGCATGGTGCTACGGCAAACGAAAGGCGTCACTTAGCCCTTTGCTATGATGAAGTGGCAAGTGGCATGTAAATTACGGAGTACCTGTCCCTAAATGAGGGACGTACCTCTTCATCAGAATTTTAAAATTAAGAGCCGAATTAATGGGGTTACATAGTTAAATTATAAAAGATAAAATTAAAATGGGCAGAACGATTCTGCTGGAACGGCGACAGACGAAGTCTGTCGGCCGATGGGACGATTGCCCTTCTTCCTGCGATCTGATTGGCCGAGGCCATTCGCTCGCAGAAAGTGGGCGAGGAAATGGATTGGGTCGATACGAAAATAAACGACCCGAGACAGGGAGATCTTGAATAAAAATTCAAAGATCTCATGCAAAAAGAGGGGAAGAATATAAATTTTGAATAAAAATTTAAAATGAACCAACTTGCACATTGCCGGTGAAAAAGGGGATGGGGGTAGGACTAAAAAGATAGAATATAGGACTTTGAGGTTTTAGGGGAAAAAAATGATGCAATGAAGTCATATATGTGATACAATCATGATAAATAATTGTTAGAAAAGTTGAGGAATATCCAGTTCTCAAAAATATAAGCGATCGTTCAAAAGAACAATTTAATTAATGATTGCTGAATGTGAAACGAATTTTACAAGAGATGCTAGATAGATAGGTTCGTGCCTCCATCTGGTGGCTGAAAAGGAAAGCTGAAGCGAGAACAACCGCAAAATTGAATCCGAAAAGGTCACCCTCTCGGATTCCGACCGCGGTGAACATCGCTTCGGAAAAACGTTATTTCCGTGACGCTCGGCGCGGAGCTAGGATTTACAAGTTATGGTGAGAGTTTTTACTTTTAAGTAGGAAGTTTAAGTTAAATAATAAATAAAGTTTAAAATTTAAAATAAGTTCCCAATGATAAATAGCTAAATTTAAACCCTAAGCCTTTTGGCTTGGGGGAAATTTATAAATTCGTGATCAAGAAGCGCTCTGGGGCGCTTTTGAGACGAAGGCACTGCGGGATCGTATGCAGGCTGGTTACTAATTAATTCATTGGGAACGGAAGGAAGTTTATCAAAGAACCTTTTAGAAAGGTCCTTTATATGTGGTAAAAATGGTTTAATTTTTAAATAACGATAAATGACTTCATTGCGTACGAACCAGGGAGCATTAACAATCTGTCTCAAAAATGAGTTTGTCAGCGTGTGTAGCTTCTTTAAATGGCACATGCCAGCGGATCCCCAGATTTGTGATCCATATGACATGACCGGTCGGATTATTGATTTATAGAGCAAAACCTTATGCCGGATCGCAAGTTTACTCCTACGGGAGATAAGCCGTTTAAGAACGGCATGAACAGCCTCTCTTTTTTGCGAGTCTGTTCTATATGGTGGGCAAAGTTAATTTTGCGTCTAAAAATAACCCTAGGTACTTTGCAACATGTACCCAGGGGATGAGTTGGCCAAAAATTTGGACGGGAGTTAATCCGACTGGAAGTCGGGGTCTACGCGTAAACATGAGGCAAGCACTTTTTGAAGCATTAACTTTTACTTTCCAGTCAGTGAGCCAGAGTTCGAGAGATCACAACGGAAAATCTCTTATTCTGCGTGATAATAGCAGTATCATCGGCAAACATTGCTAAATGTGATGGATCAGTTTGCGGTACATCATTTACGTACAGAGTGAACAACAGATGCGAACTTAGACCTTTGCTATGATGAATTTCGTGGGCCTTGATCTAGCCTTTGCAGATCAAGTGGCTTTAGTAACAATAACATAATTAAATAATATAAAACAGGAAATCTTGAACTTATTGCGAGTGGCAACATATGAGCCTTGCATTTTTTTTGAAGAAAGGTCCCTTCCTCCCTCCCCTTCATTCCCCCCAAATTTTTTAACCATCCAAAAAATATTTTGTGGGAAATGGTTCTATATCATCGCGGATAACTTCAGGATTTAGTGATGCATAAATCAAAAGTTTTTCAAGTGGCTTGCTCTTTCCTAGCCATTGTTTATTTTAGGAAAGGATTATTCAAGTATGGCATAAGCAACTTGGTGATGTTTAAACACTCCCGACAACGCGAGTTGGCAACGTAAACTTTGAATTCTTGTCATGCTTGTTTGACTTGACTTATGTTAGCGTGAAAAACGTGCATACTTTTTATTTTTCAGAACACTGTGTATCCTCATGAACAACATTGCTGCGTATGTATAATTTTTTTGAGGAAACATCATTATTATTACCTTAAATGGATTTAAATAATGATATGTTCTGCATGAAACGTTTCAGATCTTGAGTAAAGTTTCATTGCTGAAAAACTGACAATTATATTTTTGATTGTTTATTGAACATTAGAGCTCTACATTTCTGTCAATTGCTGTATATGTGCATGATATGAAAGCCTTCCTGCATTTATAACTTACTTTATATTTATAGTTACTGTAATTCAGTCTTATTATATATCTATATTGTACATTGTTGTACTGTAACATAAAGATGTAATTTTGGAATTTTACAAATAATGCGATGTGTTTTTTTACTACTTATAAATTATCTTTAAGAGGTGGGAAAAAAGTTTACCACCTTGTGTTTACTTTCGTGGTTGATCGTAAAAACGCCAAGAAAGTAAGGCTTGTAATTTAAAAATATCTTCACTTTATCTTCTAAATATTTATGATAGCTGCTGGGTTCAGAGAGTAGGCATCCATGCTTTGTACAAACAGCTAGTTTTTTTTTTTTTTTAGTTTAATTTTTTTGAATTGCTGTAAAGTGGGATTAATGAATTATTCGGGGCTTGCATATTAGCTAATCAACCAATAAATGGGTAAATATTTTATAGATTTCAAGCAAAAGATTAAGATAAATGCTTACATTTCTTTTACATAAAAAAGTTAAATTTTTTATGGGTAAAAATCTGTCAACTGCGTTATTCAGGCTTTGGCTGGTCTGTTTTTAAAAAATTAAATGACATATTGGGCTCAACATACACTTTGAATGAATGATTTTTAACTTTGGAAATACTCCCATTCTCTTCCTTGAAAAATGGCTGAAATTTTCATTATCTGCAAAGAATGAAAAGAAAAACAAGGACTTATAATCAAGGTTGTATTAGAGCATTTTTTTTGAATATTTTTTAATTTATTGACTGTGTATCATGGAATATATAGTTCCAGTTTTTGATTTGATGAAAATTATTGATGGGCTAATACTTGAGTACTAATTTTTGTAATTTGTAAATATTCATAGTGTAAAAATTTAATTGGGCATCCAGGCATATATGATACCTAAGCCTTTGGTTGTTCCATCAGAATTGCTATTGATTGTAATTTAAAAATGTATTTAGAATAGAATTAGTAATTAATTTCATTGCTCTTATAAAAATTTTAGTGAACTGTTATCGTATTCAGAGTTTTAGGAAGGGGGAGGATTTGGCAAACAAACTTTTGCACAATGTTGTGTTTGCTGAAACACAAATTAAGTATTGATGAAGTAAATGTAAATTCAAAGGATGAGGCAAACTGATTATCTTGAAAATTAAGTTCAAACGATACTTTAAGGTAAATTTAATACAAAAATGTTCTTTTGCAATTTCGGAAAATTATTTTTCTGTGTAATTTTAAAATACGGTGCTTGCGTATTATTGCAACCTTTTGGAGACATTATATGAAACAAAGCACCTGGTTGCCACACTACGACACATAGGAAATCGGGGTTGCCAACTCAGCGAATAATTAATAGAGTTGGCGATTGTTGCAATAATACGTAAGTACTTAAAATACTTATTGTATCTTACCATTCTCTTAAATATGGGATACTTAATTATTTTTTAATCAGCAAATATTGATGTTCTATTATATTTAGTTTAATTAAGGTGCAAAATTGGTTATTGGGAGTGAAGTACTAGATTAACAAAGTTTTGGTTGAATCCTAGGAGGACCCACTTACGGTACCAAATTTTTGGCGATAAAGGTTACAATATAGTAACCCTACCATTTCCTTCCATAAAAGGGGGTTTGAAAAACCCCTAAGAAAATAGCAACCCTTAAAAGGGTAGCACAAAAACATCCTTTTTTGGACAAAGTCCATTTTGTCCACGTACTTTGATTAAAAAGGTTGTTTGTTCTCACATCTGTTTTGTAAAGAATGGCTACCAAAAAAAGATACGTTGGAATGATGAATTTCATATATTTCTTAAATTTATCTTTGCGAAAGGCTCGTTTCATCCTTTTTTTTAAATGTAAATCATGTATTACAAAAGGATTTTAGAGTGCTTTTTTAAACTGATGAATTTCATGTATTTATTCAATTTTGTAATTGCGAAACGCTCATGTTGTCCTTTTTTTTTATGTAAATCATGTACTACAAAAGGATTTTAGTGTTTCATGTATTTCTTCATTTTTATCTTTGCAAAAAGCACATTTCGTCCTTTTTTTAATGTAAATCATGTACTACCGATGGTTTTCAAACGTCCTTGAGGCCATTAAGGAAACCCTGTTCATTTCATGATTTTTGACCATTTCGTCAATCCCGCCCTACACACACACTTCGGAAACACAGTTTTGAAGAGTTTTTGGTCTTTGACGCCATTTTGAAAAACTCGAGTTTCTCAATTTGGCGTCACTTCTCTAAAAAATTTTGGCATCAAAACCCCTGTGGAGGCCTGCTAGGATTTTACCCATAGTTTTTAAATTCAGGATTTGCAGTTGTATTCAGATTATAAGCTTAATATCTTTTCACAAAAATATATTAAATTTCAGTTTTTGTCATCTATCCATTAAAAAATGATAAAACACACACATTGTATACTAGTTATCAATAAGTACAAGCAGCCTGAATAGTTTTATTTTAATAATTATCAATTATTTAAATGAATGTTCTATTAAATATCTTTTTTTTACTGTGTTATATATTTTTAAAAAGTTCCGAATCATCTGACCATTCTCTTTAGTTATGAAATATGTATTTTTAAACTAGTTCTTAAAAACCTTAAGAAATGCATAAGTTGTAAAATGTCGTACAACTTATAATTGTCTTATAAAATAGCACAATTTCATTAAACAGTAAGTGAAACTAGGGGGAAGCATGTAATAGCCTGTTGATAAATAAATTAGTGAGGATTTTCGAAAATTTGTGGCAAAGTTTATTTATGTAAGTATGTAATAATATTGCTAAGGTAATTCTGGATCCATGTAACCTTGTTCCTTTTTTTAATTGATATTCTCTTGTCACAAACTTTAATGTTATCTCTACATTTTGGATGGAGTGTAGGTTAGTGTGCCCCTTATATGTTTAGATTTTGTAGTAAAATAACAATTTCATCCTTCCAATAGATTGTAACCCAGATATAATGAAATACAGATTAATGCTAGTAAGACCATGTGTTCTCTATACCTGATTGCTGTTTGTTATTCAAAGTTAGGTTATGTTTTTAAAAAGGCAAACAATTTCTTTTTAGATCAAACATTTTAATATTCTTGAAAAACTTAAAGCTTTCAGCTTTGCTATTTTTTTGCAAATTTAACTTTTTTTTTCTGGTGTTTGCCTTCAGTTATCATTGAAGAGTGTAACTGAAATGTATAATTTGCATTCCTTTATTAAAATGATGTTGGGTCTATATGAGAAAAATTCTAATACTAATGATGTCTTGCCAAAGGTTTGATTTGAATTATTATCAAATTACCACCTGATTGGGACATCTGCTCATGCACCTCAGCGCCCAAAGGTCACATATACAGAGATAGACACAGTAGGCCTTGACCCTCATGGGCTGTTGTGCCACTGAGTTTAGTTTCATTTATTTTATAACTAGAAATACTAAACACTCACATTACCTCATGTGTCCTTAAATTTAATTACTCATAAAATCTGTTAATTTTGTTTGTTTGAAAAAAATGCTTTACGTGCCACATTAATAAGCCACATATCTTTGCAATGCACCAAAAATCCCTTAAGATTTAGTTTTCTGTGTCTTATATAAAATTTTTTAGCCATCCATTGCTACCTAGAAATTAGTCATATCCCAGTGCCATCACAAATTGAAGAGCCTTCTCTATTACAAAAGGTCTGGAGATCAGAACATTTGTATCACTGATGATGTGTCCGCACTTCAAAACTACCTCATCAACATCTTCATAGACTCATGTTCCTGAATGTTTTGAACAAAAATTTGATGAATCATAATTTTGTAACTTATCTCAAATTTTTATAATAGTTGATAAGATGAGGAATACCAAATTTTAAAGCAATATCCTTTTTCTTTTGACACCTTTATCCACTTCTTGAAGAATTAAATCTTTTTTGTTTGATGCTCAAGAACTTACATTTTAACATTTTTGACCGACAAGAAACGATGTTACCAGTGTGACTAATCAACACTAAAAATGAATGAAATTAGTTCAGGGACATGAGGCAACTACACTAAGGGTGAAAGGGGATCTCAAAGATGTTGCATAGAAAATTTCACAATATAGAGGTTCATAATGTGGAGGTTCGACTGTACTTACATTCACTGACTGGGGAAAAAACTGAGATCTTGATAAGGATGAATGAAATTTAAATTTGAGAGTTTTGTCGGACGGTAAATAGATGAGGCTTTCTTTAAGATGCATGCGTAAATTATTATCCTGAATTTTCGCTGCACATGGATCTATTATCCTTGTATAACAATGCAGCTACAGCAGTACGACTTACTTACCGGGGCATTATTTTATGAAGTAGAGGTTTTATAACTTTTCACGTATTGTTATGAATTGAATTATGTCTCAATGCATCTTAAAACATAACTTAACGTGTTGAGTAAGTATAATCCACATTTTTCTGGGGACCAGCAAAATTTTCTCACTGACCACTAGTGGTTCACGAACCACCACTTTTGCGACCTCTGAACTAAACAATTGCATTGTCCAAATTTCATTACTCTACAATAATTTTTTTTTTCTTATTGGGATTTCCTTCCCCCCGTTAGTATACAATGTATTTCAAAATTTTAGAATGAATTTGTTTATAAAGACCCTTAATATGCCAGTGTCTATTGTTTCATAAATGGAGCACTTTTTAAAATGAGCTTTTTTATTGGTTATATTGCTCCCTAGCAGGTTCGAACACAATATTCTGTTATGTTGTGGCTAATGCCACCTGTCTGACGTAGTCACAATGAGGCCCATGAAATTCATTGTGGTAAGGGGCTAGAAGTACGCCTGTCGTTGGCCTTGGCCTTGAGCACCATACAAGTGGCAGTACAAATTAGCTCGGCGAAATTCCCCAAAGGGACAATAGATGGTACACCACCTGTTTCCACCTCCACAATTTTAGCATGGAACTGAAGAGGAGGGAAATATTCTCCAGTCCCCTGCACTTTTGATTCAGCCCACAAGACTTTCGGACCACTGATTTAAGGAGCATGTACTCCGTGTGTACTCAGAGGGTATTTGGTGGCATTGAATCCAGCCCTTCTTTCCGGTCTGGAGTCTGATGCTCTAACCACTACGCTACCCATGGCCATTTTTGATTGTGCATGCTGACAAATAATAACATTGTTTATGATTTGTAATAATTTTCTCTTATTTTGCTGTGAAGAAGATGTTTAAATTTGGAAATGTATTTTCTGTGAAAGAGAAGGTTGCTGATTATTTCCATAAATATAGTCTAATGCATAAGAACCTGAAAGACTGTTTAGTTTAGAAAACATTATGGATCTGCATGGCAACATTTATATTCATACTAATGTGGGTACTTAGTGATGTTCCTCCCCTTGGGAGAACATCTCTCGAAGTATCAGCATGAGCTAGAGGTGTAGGATCAACGAAAGAACTAGAAGGAATCATTATCTTAATGACTTTATTACGATATTCAACTTAAACCTTTAACAAATTACATTACAATAATTAATATGAGAGAGAGAATCTACGATGGCAAAATACGCAACACACAATATATATATATACATATATATTTAGCTAATAAGACTTAATCTAATTCAGACCACTATCAATAACTGAACCACCTAATCACTGATTCTAATATTAAATAGTCATTCCTACCTTATTACGGCTTGGAGAATCACTGTGTATTGGCTTATGCTCAAACTTCTTTACTTGTATGCACTGGTGTGCAACTTGAATTAAATATATTCAATCAGTTATAACTTCTAATCACAGTCACGTAAAGCTCATTCAGACTTGAACCATGATTCCTCTATTAGACATCAACTACTTGCCAATTTCCATCACACTATCATACATTGCCATCTTGTTTACTCTAAGTTCCGATGCTTAAAAGCTTGTTCATTTGCATCTTTCATTCACACTTCACTTCTTGGATTTGGTTGGAAAAGAGTTGCCCTTAATTCTGGCCCAAAGGACATGTTAAAGGAAAGACGTGCAAGCCCATCACAACTTGCATATTATCACAGCCTGTTGTCGACATATTAAACGAAACACATGATTGCCAATTCATCCTGTATGACACATGAAATTGGGGTTGCCATTTTGGCGAGTTATCTGGAACATTGGCAATTGTTGTGGTAACATGTAAGTATCCTAATGTGAACTTCTGTGGCATAATATGCATGGAAAAAATGCATTTGTTCGGATTTTGAATGTAATTTGTTGGTTTTTTTTGGCTGCTCGAATAATGTACCATATTTACTCGAATCTAAGCCACACCCTAAATTCTCAACCAGTTTCTATGGAAAATGAAAATTAGTTTAGAACCAGTAATTGCCCCATCTAATGAATTTTTTTTAATTCGATTCTAAGCTTCACCCATTTTTCAGTATATTTAATATTGGGGGGGGGGAGTGTCACTTAGATTTGAGTAAATACTGTAGTTAGCATTCCTTTCTTTTATTTCAAGTCTACATGTTTTTTATACTTTATTTCATTCTTCTAAACCTTTATCAAATTATTTATTCACATGTTAGTATGGAAGGGACATGAGCAGGAATTTGTTTTTGTGCATGTGTGGAATTAACGACATTTTTAGATTTGGCAAAATTGGTTGACAGTGTTTCATAAATATTGAAATTTCAATTATCGAAGTGACAGGCAAGTATACATTTGCCATTAGTAAGGTAGTGCTGTAGTTTTACAATAGCATTCAATTGTTCAACACATGAACCAATCATTAAAACAAAAGATACAGTAAAAAAAAAATGATGTTGCTAATTTGCTATATGAGTGTTATGTGCCAAGTTTATGTTCGCCAAGATGAGCGATAACATTACGATATTATACATTACAGCTACCTTGATATTTTTATCATGTGGTTATGTACTTGCCATGGGGATAACTTATATTGGAGTTAATTTTTATTGGTTTTTTTCAATAGTAACCCTTTTAGTATTTCATGGTTTTAATTTGATTTCTTTAAAAATTTAACCATTTTCATTGCATTTGTATTTCAGTCTCCTGTTTTTTTTAATGCTATTTTCGAACATGGATATTTCTAATATCATTGCTGAGTACCAGGATATTTTTTTTAAGGAGTATGAGGCCTGTGCTTTTAATTATTGCTGCACACACATCTCGCTGTTAAACTTTATTTTTTAATAGTGCATTTTTCTTTGTATGATGTAATTCACTACAGAAACTCAGTCTTTGGAATATTTCAAGTTATCAGCACGTTTTAATTTATATGCATTATTAATTTTAATATATATTATGCAATATTCTTTTATTTATAATATAATACAGTTGGACACCGATTTAAAGAATTCATCTGGACCAAACATTTTGTTCATTAATTCAAGGTTTTTTTTGTATCGGGGTCTGAACAAAATACAAATTTTTTGCTCTTTTGGAAATTCTATAAAAAGCAACTACACAAAAAATGTCCATAGTTAGAAATTACACATCCGTGAATTAGAAATTTTAAACTACTGAATTATAAATGTTTGGTAATCTCTTTGATTCTTTACTTGAAAGGGTTTGGTCCTAGGAGAGCCCACACCCTCGGCGCATATTATTTTGGTTGGCGATAATTGTGCCATCTTGGTAACCCTACTTTGATACATTAGATATGGTAAACCTAACTATTTCTGGAATTTTCGTATTTTGTTGGCGGGCATTTTGAATTTCGCCATTTTTTGTTGTGGGGCACCAGGCTAGAAGTATAGTTGCGTGTTTGTGAATATACCTTAAAATTTTTTACTTTGTTGAATGCGAAAGGTAAGAAAGTATTGAATGGTGCATGAAGGAAGGAAGGAAGGATTGATTGCTTCAAACAATGAATGTCCTAAATGTAATGAGCGAATGGGATTATATGAACGAAAGAGTATTGTTTTAGATGGATTTGAATGGAGATGTCGAATGGGTATGTTCAACCATTACCTTGCAGAATATATATGGTATCACTTCCACGGTCATTTGCTTAGCAATGAGGCCTTCAAGGGTTTTTTAAAATTTGCTGTTACGCTGTACCCTCCACTCTGAAAATATCATCAGTAAGAAAGTAAGTGCTGTTTTTTCAATTTTTAACTTAAATATATTTGATTAATTTCTGTATGGTTCCTTCTATTTTCATTACACATAAACCTTATCCGGCTATCT
Source organism: Trichonephila clavipes (assembly GCA_019973935.1). Taxonomy (NCBI): domain Eukaryota; kingdom Metazoa; phylum Arthropoda; class Arachnida; order Araneae; family Nephilidae; genus Trichonephila; species Trichonephila clavipes. The sequence goes on from BMAU01021309.1 coordinate 574,376, forward strand.
TCACTTGCTGCCATCTGGTTCTGGCTTAGCACTTTTTTCGGTTTGTCACCAAGGGTGTGGGCTCCCCTAGGATTTTACTAAGAGTTCTCTTTTGACATTATGTAGAGAAGAAAATACTGTGTTATTTACATCCTGCTTCACAAGGTATGTTTTCACAGTTTCCAAAAGGGCTGCGGTAGCCCAGTGGTTAAGGTATCCAACCATGGCAGGCATGACCATGGTTCAAAATTACATGGTCCGTCGCCAAAAGCCCTCGTGTAGCTGAACAGTGCGACGTTAATATTAACTCACTCACTCACAGTTTCCAAACAATGTAAAGCATTAAAAAATGTAACAGTTTTGGTAATAGTTTCGTTATCAATTTGTGTATCAGAATAGCTCTATTTCATTGGCTCTGGCAAATCATCAAATTCCTTAACTTAGATAAGCAGTCTGCATCTAATGTAATGTGATCATTAAAATATTAAAAATGTCCCCTGTGTTGTGGAGTGGGTTGAAATGAGAAAGGAATTTCATGTCTTATTTAAAACTCACATGATGGGGGGAGATTACACTCATGACTCCTCTGCACCTGTAAAGTCTAATACAGTCGAACCTCTATATTGTGAATTTTTCTGTATAACGACATGTGGATTTTTCTTTCCTTTTTTTAAAAGTATTTCTGGACATTTCAAGTTTTTCTTTCTCTTAACTGATTTTATGGTAGTCATAAATTTTAAACTTGTATTTTTTGGGGAACCAAGCTCCCGAAGAGCTATAGAATTCTGGGCAAGAAGTACAACCTTTAACCCCCCCTTGCCCAGTTCACTGGAAGCATCTTTGATATCCCTTTTCACCCTCGGTGCAGTTGTCTCGTGTCTCCTAGTTCAGTCTAGAAATTCATTACAGAAACTTGCAATTTTTGGAATATTGCAAGTTATCAGTCCTTTTTCATTGATATTCATTAGTAATTTTTATAAATATTATGTTGCTATTTTATTTATATATAAATATTATTACATATCATGTCGCCCATCTGGTATAGTGGTTAGTGATGCTGACTGCTGTGCCGTTGGGCCTGGGTTCAAATCCTGGAGAAGAAATGGATGTTTGTAAATGTATAGTGCCTTCGCGACGTGGGGGTATTTAAAATTCCCGTCAAGCCGCAAGTTCTCTCATGAGGTTAGTGGAAGGGGAAGAGAGGTAGGAGGCCCCCTGACCACCCCCAGGGTGTTCTCCCTCAAAATTGGGGTGGAACTGAGCCAAATTTTTCTGTCACCTGCAAGGTGCTCAAAGCTACAGCTAACAACAGGCGTCACTTAGCCCTTTGCCATGATGAATTTCAAGGGCCTAGATCTGGCCTTTGCTCATCAGGTGGCATTAGTAACAACAGTGACATGTTATTTATTTAAAATTACTATATTATAAAAGTATTATTATATGTAATTATTATAGTACATTATGATTATTATTTTTTTAGAATTACTATTAAGTTATATTATACAATTATTATATATTAACTCAGTGGCGCAGCAGCCCATGAGGGTCAAGGCCTACTGTACCGAACTCAGTATGCGTGATCTTGGGCCCTGAGGTTCATGTTCAAATGTTCCGGTCAGGTGGGCAGTCTGATGCAAAATCTCCCAATGTAAAGTTCCAAGCAAGCTTGGTACTCATTTTATCGACCCACTGAAGGGATGAAAGACCTAGTCAACCTTGCCCAGCCAGGGTTTGAACCTCGGACTTGTGGCGTGGAAGCACGGTTCTTATATATTTACTTAATATAATTTTTATTATATTATATTGATATTTGTTATTGATTGATGTTAGTTATTTTTAATCTATTCCTATATTTTTCATTTGAAATATATTTCAGAACAGTTCTTTAAAATTATTTTCCTGATCATTTGTTCCCGCCATCGTAGACTCTGTATCATTAGACAATAAGCGCTGCTTGGCACGATCAAGGAATCATGCCAAACAGTGCTTGAAGCATAGCACTCCTATATCAAATTAGTTCTGAACCAGCTTTCATCAGAAAACACTACAGATCTCCACTCCATCCCACCAATGAGCTCTGGCTTGACACCACTTTCATCGCAAATGGCAGCGGCATGATCTGTTGAATACAAGCTACAGAGCGCATGGCTTGGAGTTGTCCTTGAAGTGACCAATTTCTAAGAGTTACTTGTGTCACTGTGGTACCAATTGCAGATTGAATCTCTGCCACAGACACAGTACAATCCATCACAACTGTATGCCAAAGACGATGGTCTTCCTTCTCAGTAATGCCACATTTCCTCCCAGAAGGCAGTATCATCCTTTAAACACTGCTCCCAACTATCATGCACAGAGGATAAATTCCAGCCAAGTTTTTCGGCAATGTCGTGGAACGAAAATCCACTGTCTCGTAGCCCTATTACTCGACCTTGTTCAAACTCAGTGATCTGTTGTTATAATGGCTTCTTCGTCTTCTTAAAGTCATTCTTGGCTAACATCACTGTGTCGAATTTCACAGACAAATAATGCTCACAAACTTGATAGCAACCCTGATCTGTGCAAGTTCTGAGTAGCGCTAATAATGCCACTCAAAACTTGCTGACGCGCCACACTTAAGTGCGAAATTTGAATCAATGCCATTTCTCAGTTGTATAAACTTGCCTACAGTATTTTGTTCATATAACACAAGTTTCCTTGGTGGTGGTTTTTTCCCCCCATCAATGAATGTAAGTACAGCTGAACCTCCATATTACAAACCTCTGTATTGAAAGTTTTTCTATGGCGCGAACCCTTTCCTGGAACCAAGAGCATTTCACAACTTTCTTCGTAAAATAGCAAAGGGCATTTTCTATATAACGAACTTTTTTCTTGTGATTCAATTTTCTTTGTATTTTTAAAGTATTTCTGGATATTTCAAGTTATTCTCTCTTTTTAACACTAGGTGCCTTACTCACTGAGAGCAATAGAATTCTGGGTGCTTCATCCAAGAAGTTTAACCTTTATTGTTCAGTTCACATCTTGTGGCTGCAGCAGCTTAGGGGTCAAGGTATCGGATGGTGGTTGGCTTGTCACAAGTTCGAGCCCAGTACCACTAAAGACCCGCCGTGTAGGGGAGCGATGCACGTTAAATCTGTCGAGAGCTCAAACGTCCTCCTGTTGGCGTGGTAGTTAGGAGAGGCGGTGCCAGTTCAGGTGTTGTCTCGTCACTTGACCATGTTTCAAAATTACAAGGTCCATCGCCAAACCCCCTTGTGAGCTGAACAGTGCTATGTTAATATTCACTCACTCACTAAAAACATCTTTGATACTGCCTTTCACTCTTAGTGTAGTTGTCTCATGTCCCTGAACTACTCTTCATTCATTTGTAGTGTTGATCAGTTGTACTAGTAACTTCATTTCTTGTAGCTCAAAAATGTCAAAACTTAAGTGCATGAGCATGAAAGAAAAAAAAATTCTTCAGGAAGGGGATAAAGGCATCACACAAGAAACTCTCCTTGCAGTTTTTCTTTCTTTTTGTGATAGGTAAGATATATAAAGTAAATATTACAATTTAAAATTTGTTTTATGTGATTTATAAAGAAAGGTGAAAGAGATTAACCTCTATATAATGAATTTTCCATGTATTGAACTTTTGAGGGGGATTTAGTGACTTCATTATATAGAGGTCCGACTGTAATTTTACTAGCTCTCTCTCTGTCAGAATTCGCTGCTTACAGGAAAAATCTTTTTCTGTTACGGACCAAAAGGTTTACTACTGGTTTTATTTTTTAAAAAATAAAACATTAAAATTACTAATCTAACAATTTTTATGTGGGAATAAATTATAGTACCAAAATTGCATCCTCAAACACTGAACAAGATTTTAAGGCTTTAAAGGATGTTTGTTGAAATTCTTTTATAAATAAAGCATTTAAAAATCAAAAAAGAAATAAAATTTGGCTCGAAATCAAAAACTCTTGGGGAAAAAATGTGAATGAAAGGAAGTCTTTAATGAAAAAAGTTGAAAAGAATTATTGCTGTAGAAAATCCTTTGCTTCAAAAACCTTTGTTAGTTAAAACCTTAGTTACTTAAACTTAGTTAGTTAGTAACCTTCAAAAGTTAGATATTGCAATTGACAATTTATCGTCATGTAAAGAAAATTGGCTATAAAAAAAAATTTCAAAACTGTCATCAAATGTCTGTTAAGACCGAAGAAAATGTTCTTGGCCTCTGTATGTAATGTTATGCAAAGGTAGATACAAAACATGGATAGCTTCGGATAAAGCACAGTTTCGTCTTTCATTCAAAACTGGTAAAACAAAGATACAATATATTGCGTCGCAAAGATGCAGCTATTTTGCAAAAGGCAAGTTGGCCATCAGGTCTTATGGTACGGATAGCAATGTCCCCCTCAAGGCTTAACAAAACAATTTTTTGTAGAACCAGAGTCTAAACTTAATGCTAAATGACTATCATAATAAAGTTTTGAAACAGTTGATCAGAGAAAGTAAACATCTTTCCACTCAAGGAAACTCTGTTTTTCACCAACATTGTGCACCAAATTATACTGCAAAATCAATTATAAAATGAATGAAATATAAAAAAAAATTCTCCCTCCCCTAAAAAATGACTATCATTATCGCCTGTCTGTGTTCCTTGAGAATATTTTTCATGGGGATACTTAAAAAAAAACAATTAAATAGATGTAAAGTAAAAGCATTTCAGGGGCTTCAAAAAGCAATTTAAGGGAAAGCTGGGGAAAATACCCCAAAAATGGTCGAAAAAACTTTTAGCGTAGCCAAAACGCTTACGTAAAATGTACTGTGCTAGAGAAAACCACATTGAAAATTCCATGTAAATAACTTTATTCAATAAAAACTTATGATCCTCTGAAATTGGTAACATTATTTATGAATCAACCAGTATATGTTGAATCAAATTTATCTTTACTCTTCTTCAATATTATTTTCGTAATATTGCATTTCATTTCAGTAAAAAGGTGTTGTCTCTAAACATCCGTGTTGGCAGAATAAAAAATATTAAAATCAGTTATAAACAAAGAAATTATCTATACATACTTGTGTTGAAAGAAATTCAGTTCTAATGTAAGCTTTCTTATGTAAGCACTAGCTATACAAGGTATGATCCAAAAAATTCGGTGATTGTGGCCATTGCTGACAATGAAAGCAAGTACTTAAAAGTAAACCACTTAAAATGGATTAACCCAACCCCCCTCCCCTACCTGTGCAGGTTGGTTTTATCAATGTCATGTGACTGAACCACACTCTCAGCTATTATCTTTCAAAGTTAGCTTTGCTCCACAGTGCAAGAAAGATGGCTTTTTTTTTAACAGCACTGAGATAAAACACCAATGGAGACTTTGGAAATACTAAGAAAGGTGTATGGTTAATCTACCATATCATTTACACTGCTTGACAATTGCTAAGGAACAAATGATTTATGCAAAATTACGTCTCTGACAGCTGACTATAATAAAAGTAAATTCAACTTCAGATGGCGTGGTAGACCAGGACTCATTATCTGTATAAAAGACAACGCATACAAGCTGATGATTCATACAAAAGTTCATGCTGTTTGATGTTTGATGCAAATAGTGCTGGATGTTACAAAAGAATCTTCTCTGAAATTCTGTTTGTTTCTTGCAATAATTAAGAGCAAAATGTCAGTAAGACATCATTTGAGTGACTTTGATTGTGAACGAGCAGCTGGACTACTCAGAGCAGGTCAAAGTGTCATTACTGTAGCTTCTGCAATGGATGTATCAAAAAGTGTCATCTCGCTATTAAAAAAGGTAGCTGAAGGTAAAAAAGCTTTGTGAAATCATGTCGAGGGTCAAGGTAAAAACACCACACCTTTACAGGATCGCTATGTAGCCCTTGTGGCAAAAAGGACCAGAAATTTCACTCCTGGATAGATATCTGCAAACCTTGCAACTGCTACCGGTATGCATGTTTCAGCAAGAACCATCTCGCAACGTTTAAATCAAATTGGTTTGTATGCACGAAAGCCTGTTCATTGCATCCCACTTCAACCATGCTGTCAATAATTAAGTCTTAAGCTTAACTTCAAATAATAAAATAGTCAAGCTTACCTTAATTCACATCAGGCCAACAGAATTTTGAGTCCTGTTCATTCATCTAGTTCATGGAAAATTAGATTAGTTCATATATAAAGTTCAAAGAAGAAAAACCAAACTTAAAAAAGAGCGAGCCAAAGTCGTTGTATATATGTAGAAGCTTTATTTTTTTTTTTTTTGACAACTGACTAATAGAAAACATTTCCTGTGGTTTCTTGTGAGACAAAGTGCATTGCCACAACTGCAATGGAGAAATTGAAAAAATTAAAAGGATACAAGTTGCGAAGGCTCAAGCGAGGATTTGCGACACACTCCTACCTTTGAGTTCCTGTAACTGATATTGGAACTCAAACTCTGTCCTTCAGTGTCTGTTATATTCTTTGGCAAAGCAGATCTATCAGTCCCACTGACTTCCAGGCTGTGGTAGCCTAGTGGTCTAAGTATCGGATCGTGGCTGGCGTGTCATGAGTTCAAGCCCAGTATCACTAAAAACCCGTCGTGTAGGGGAGCAATGCACGTTAAATCTGTCGAGAGCTCCAATGTCCTCCCATTGGTGTGGTAGTTAGGAGAGGGAGTCGCCAGCTCATGTGGGTTCCTCGTCACTTGACCATGGTTCAAAATTACGAGGTCTGTCGCCAAAAGCCCTGATGTAGCTGAACAGTGCGACGTTAGTATTCACTCACCCACTGACTTCCAGAGGATATTGTCTCTGAATGGCCATAAGAAGGATCCACTACCTGTTCACACTTTTACTACTTTAACTCTTCCATCTGTCCCTGGGATAAGGTTAATCACTTTAGCAAGAGGCCAGTAAATTCTTTTCGAATTAGTATCACTTATTAGTACTATATCATCTTCCTTGATGACGTCCTCCTTCCGAGACTTAGAAAAATTCTTCAACTGGCCTAGATATTCTAAATGAAAGAGTTTCCTCAATTCTTGCCTTATCCTCTGACGATAAAAAAATCTGTGATTAATTATCTGCGAGTCAATAAGATCTAAATTCGGGACTCCATTCTCCATTATTTCTTGTAGGAACATTGCTGGAGTGAGAGCAACAAGGTCCTCCTGATCTTCTGACTATTAGGTCAAGGGTCTAGAACTGATCACACTCTCAGAATCGCATACTATAGTATAAAGTTCTTCATAAATTAGGCAAGCTTTTGAATAATTTTTAGCATTCCGTTAAGCCGGTCCCAAAATCCCCCACCACCACCACCAAGGTGAGGAAGGTGGGTTTCATTTCCAATTAATTTTTTTAAAACTTCAGTAATCTTTCACTTTCTTCCTATCCATGTTTTTAAGTTCATTAGATGTTCCAACCAAATTCTTTCTGTTATCTGAATATATAGTGAAAGGATGGCCTCTATGTGAAATAAATCTTCTGAGATCGAGTACAAAGCTCTCGGTAGACAAAGAGGTAATAAGTTCCATATGTACTGCACAAAAAGCTGCACAAGTCAACAGGACAATCCAGGATTTTGCTCGATCTCTTAGAAAAAGTGGTCTGCATAGGTCCACACCAGTTATTTCAAAAATCTGTACTTCTCTAACTCTATCCTCAGGTTGCAGTGGAATAAGTGTTGTGAGAAGTCTAACAGTGAATCTTTTGCAGATGATACATTCACCCAACACTCTCCTGATAGTTTTTCTGCTTTTTAAAATCCAATAATTTTCACATAATGCAGACATCACTGTTTGTACTCCAGCATGTAAAAGTTCTATATGCTTTTCTAGAATCAACTTCGTCGCAATAGGATGTCTGGGAGGAAGAACTATGGATAGCGCAAGGATTCAACATCTTTTCTCATTATTATCATTGATTTTATTCTGATTATTCCATTCAAATCTACTAGCATTTGCATTAGTGATATTAAGGATCTAGTATCATTTGGAAAGCTTTATCTTTGTACTATTTTCAATACTGTTCTTTCTACTGCATCCGTTTCTTGAGTGATTAATTCTCCAAAGTCTGTCGTTCTTTTGTTTTCTAAGATTATGATAAAACCTATAAATCCATGCTGTGACTCTTTATTATCTTCTTATACAATGAAATTTCAGAAAGATAATCAATTTCTTTCATTTCATTATTGATTGCAGAAGCAACAGTTCTTTTTCTTTCCAAATCAGTTATTGCACAATCCGTGTATGCTTCAGACAATGGCCATTCTTCACAAGGTTTATTCAGCCAATTTGGACCCTCCCACCACAACGATGCAATAAGTTCTACTACACCACATCCTCTAGAGGGGAGGTCAGCTGGGTTCAGTATTCCTGGAATATGCTTCCAATCTTCGGGGTTGGTAGGTCTACGAATTTCTTGTACCCTGTTCACAAAGGTACCCCAATTTTCTTTGCGCTTTATCCAATAAAGAGCATTTACAGAGTCTGACCAGCAGCAAATAGGTACATTCTCTAGTTCTAAATCAATCTTCATCGTATTTACGAGTCTAGATCCAATGGTACAAGCTAGAAGCTCTAATCTTGGTATAGTTATTGGTTTTATTGGAGCAACTATAGTATGGGCTTGTACAAGTTGACATGTTATAGTTCCACCAACTTCAGTTCTTAAAAATATACTACACGCATAGGTGGTCTTGCTCGCATCACAAAATGCATTCAGTGATAAATCACTGATAGCGGAAAGTTCCTTAGATATGCATCTAGGAATTTTTCTAAATTATTTAAGCATTTTAATTTTTCCTTCCATTTTTCGAATTTTCTTGATATTGATAAAGGTTATTCTGAATCCCAAGAAACTTCCAATTTCCAATATTCTTGCAATAATATTTTTGGTTCTAAAGTAACAAAGCAAGTGAACTCGATTGGATCAAAGATGTGGTGCACAGCTGAAAGTATTTTGCGTTTAGTTATTGCAATGTCATTGAGTTTAGAGTTTTCTTCCCAGTTAACAGATAATGTGTCTTTATCAGTCTTCCAAATTAAACTCAAAACAGGAACTTTCTTTTCCTATAGAGTATCTTTTTCTGTCTCAGGAACATCTGTATGCACCCAGCCATGTTTGTTGAATTTGGCAAGGCTTAAAATTTCTTTAGATTTAATCATAAATCTTTCTATGTCTTCTGCATTATTTACACTCGTCATACAGTTATCCACATAAAATGATTCTAATAACTTCTGTGCTGTAAGTTGCAAATGCCCTGAGACTTGTTTCAAATGATGTTCCAGGGTCACTCCTAGAAGAAAAGGACTGCTAGTGATCCGGAACACGACTCTCTTATGTTAATAAATCTCTAAATTGTCCTTTCTTCATTCTCCCACCACAAAAATCTCAGAAAACGTCTGCCCTTTTCTTGGAAGACCTATCTTCAAAAAGGCTTTCTCATTATCTGCTGTTATGCCAAACTTAAGGAGACGAAATTTATTGATGATTGTTGGAATTAGTTCTACCATATTTGGCCCTTTTTCAAGACATTCATTTATCAAAGAAGAATTCTTTTCTTTTGCCAACCCATCAAACACTGGTCTAATTTTGGTAGTGGAATTATCTTTATATACAGGATGGTATGGTAGATAGTGTTCATTCTCCTTGTCTGTGTCATTCTGAACTTCTTCAATAATATCTTCATTCTGCCAACTGTGAAAAACTGGTTCATATTTCCCTAAATCCTTGCTACATTCTAAGGATCTAACACAATTTTTTAATCTTCTTTCTGTTAAGTTTCTGCAGTTTGATAGAAACGGATGATCTTGAATCCAAGATAAGCTAACAACATATCTACTGTCTGCATATCAGGGCTGCAGTAGCGCAGTGGTCAAGGCATCGAATCATGGCAGGCATGTCATGAGTTCGAGCCCAGTACCACTAAAGACCCGTTGTGCAGGCGAATGATGCACATTAAATCTGTCGAGAGCTCAAACGTCCTCCTGTTGGTGTGGTAGTTAGAAGAAGGGGTGCCAGCTCAGGTGTGGTCCTCGTCACTTCATGGAAAACATTTTTCGTGATTTCTCGCAAGACAAAGTGCATTGCCACACTACTGCAATAGAGATAGAAAAAATTAAGAGGATACAAGTCGCAATATATATATATGGCTCGAGACAAGGATTCGTGACGCACGCCATTGTCAAGAGAGATTATGCTGGTGTAAGGAACATGTTAGTTAGGATCACCAAAATTGGTTTAGAGTGATGTTCTCCAAAGAATATCGTTTCAGTGGGACAAGCGATTCTGGCCACCAATTACTGTGGAGAGAGCAAGGAACATGTTATGCACAAAAGCTTGTTTATAAATGAGATCAGTAAGGCCCAGGCGTGATGGTGTGGGCAGACATCATGCATAATAGCTGTACACGACCACATTTTTCAACGAAGAAGCATTGCATTGCAATGGTATTGTAGAGAGATTATTCTGGATAATGTTCATAATGATAATAGGGGTGCTGTGTGTAGGTCCAGACTTTCTGTTTATGGACGATAATGCGTAGCCACACAGAAGTGTTGAGGTATCGGACAAACTGTAAGGGGTGAGAATATTAACCCTATGCAATGGCCTGCTTACTCTTCCGGCCTAAATCTTACTGAACATGCCTAGGATGCTCTTGGCAGACATGTTGCACAAAGCACCATCCCTCCCTATATAGCACAAGAGCTCAAAACCACCTTGATACAGGAGTGGGACAATATCCCCCTAGGACTCCTTGATAGTTTAGTGAAGAGCATGAAAAACAGGTGTAAAATGTGCATTAGTGTTTATGATCAGCGTGCATTTTACTAAGTTACTCAAGTGTGCATCATTCTGACCTGATGACAAATTTTTTGTGGCTGTTTGGAAATCATCCAGGGAGCATCTTTTTCTTTAATTATTATTTTTAAGTTTTTAATTCTTCAATGTGGTGATATCTGTACTGTTTTGCACTATAATAAATGCACATTGTCCTTACTAAGTATGTACTTAGTTTCATTTCTTCAATCATTGTCTATTCTTAATTATTCTGATAAATGTAACTGTTCCTTAGCAATTGTCAAGCAGTGTATTTGATATCCAATTGAATCATGTGTCTTCAACATGGAAGTCGCCAGGCTCACCGCGATCAAAAAAAAAAAAAATTCCAGCAGAATTGGAGCAAAAAGAAAATAATGAAGGTATTTTTTGATTCTCAAAGAATTTTATTCAGAATTTATTTTCAAAGGTTAAGAGCTAACAAGAAGCATTATTTGTGCTTTTTGCATCCATTCGTCTTAAATAACCTCAGTTATGGTAGTGTCGACTGGTATCTCCTGCATGAAAATGCATCAGCACATTGATCCTAATTGGTAAATGAGCTCCTTGTTAAAACTTGCTCTAATGTGCTTCCACATCCCCCTATTTGCCAAAACTTAGGTCCGTGTGACTTTTACCTGTCCCCATCAGTGAAAAAACATTTGCATGGATACAGTTTTGTATCATCAGATAAGGTGAAAGCAACCTCAAAAGAGGTTTTACAGGAGGTTACGGAAAATGGCTTCCAGAAGTTATATGAACGCTGGCAAGAAGTACATCATTGCCCAAGGGGACTTTGAAGGTGGATTTGCTTCGGTGCTGTGTGAACTACTCAGGATAAGGTTTTTTACAACATGTCATTTGAAAGAAGCTAAAGCTGTTAGATATTTTCTGAAGCAGTTTCATTTTTAAAATTCAATCTTCATCTTTTTAAATTAATGAGAAAAGCTGTAACTTTTAAATACCGTATAACTTTAAAAAATTTTAATGGAGAAAAAAACTTGCATTTCTCTCTTCAGTCAAAACAATTATGTATTAGACTCTTTAAATTTTCTATAGAACTATGAATTAGGTTTCTAATAGTTTTAGTATAAGATTGCTGTGTATGAGAGAAGAAGAAAATCAATAAGCTTTCGAGCTTCCTAGTAAGCCGGCTTTAGTCATTTTATTTTTTTAAGACTCACAAGATGTGTATTCAAAACCTTGGTGAGGTACAAGTCGGATCATAAACATAAGTATACAGTGTGATAGTTTTCATTTCCAAAAGTTTGATTCTGTTTTAAATTAATAAATAATATAAATTTGCTTTTTTTTTAGTATATAGCTTGATTTAGTAGAAAGTATATTTTAAATTTTCTCGGCTTTTTATTTATTTCATTTTCAATTGGAATATTTATTTACTATTAAAACTTACACACATTTAAAATAAACATTTAAAAATAAATCTTTAGAAATTAGAGGGCTTATTTCAAGTTGATTTTTGCTAATTTTGTATTTTAAAACTTTTTGTAAGTTTTGTTTTCTATATAGTAAAAATGGGAAAAAAACAGAAATATTTATTTATTAAACAATTTCAGCTGCTTATTTCTGTCCTACACGAGGTCTGCTAACTGCAGCTAATATGCTTTATAACTTTGAACTAGAGCCATATGTTCAGTTTGAAACCTCAGCTGGCACTTTATGCCACACTAGATTGAGAACTTCGAGTTCTCAATGAATTTAATAGCATAATGACAAGTTTTTAGTGGAAACATACATCAAACATTTTTTGTTCCTTATGTAAATAAAAAATATTTACATTTAAGTGTTTACAGTAAATAAAAGTAAAAAAATACGGTTGACATAGCTATTTTTAAAGAAATTTAAATTCTCTTATGTAAATTTCAATTGGAAAGTTACAATGCTACTGATGTTTAATATTAATAGTTAAGAATATTTCAGAATCTTAATGAGTAAACAGCATGGTTTTCCCTGTGAGTATAAAATGAGATTTATGTTTAATTTTCAAAAAATATTCACAGGCTTAAGTTGAAAAAAAAATTATATACAATTAATCAAGTGTGATGTTGCAATTTCTAATTATATATAAAAACAGAAACATGATAACATAGAAACAGTTACGAAATTTGTTGTTTCAAAACAGTACACTAAAAAAAGTATTGATCAAGATAATCATATTTTGTAAAATTATAATGAATTTTGCGGGCCGCAAAATTATAAATGGGCCATGGGTTGGCCACCCCTGTGCTATATATATCTGACACATTTACTGATGATAGCATTTTTGATCCAGTTTGTAATAAACGTGCACACTTTTTATCAAGTAGCAATGAAAAGTTATTAGTAGTTTTATTCCCAATTATTTGGTTGTTAGTAGTTTTCAATTTGAATTTTTATATTTTGTATGTACTTATAGAGTGAATTTTCTCTGTACACTAATTTTAATTTTTTGTAATAAAAATGAATTGTTTTTGTTCTATAAATATGTACCATGGGTTTTATTATTACTTTTTTTGCACAATTTTTTAAACTTGTAAAACATATCGCCTAATTTACCATATGTTGCATGTATTCTTTTACACGATTTTCAAAGGAACCTATCTAGCATTTAAAAAGAAAGTTGAGTGTATTTCTTTTGAACCATATATATACCTACTTTTAGGGTGTAGTATATTAATTGCTCTCAAGTTCAGACTTTTAAAGGGGCTGAAAAAAAGAGTTTTAGATAAGTTGGTTCCCTTACAAATTTCTTAAAAAAAAAAATTACTTCCTTAATGTACAACACATTAGAAATTTTGCCATTTGTAACATTTTATGTAAGATTGGTGCAAAGTATGTGTGCTTTTAAGATGAATTATTGATATCATTTGATGATTCAAAATGAACTGAGATTAGCAGTATCTTCAATTATGCCATTTTTTGAGAGAATTTTTGAAGCTGTTTAAGATGAAAGTAAGGATTATATATGGATCCGCTTATCGCGAGAAAAACTTTAGCCCCCATTTGCTATGTTTGACCAATTTTAATCTTTGAACTATTTGCATGTTTTGAATGAAACTTTTATTCTAAAAGGCTAAAAACACCAAATTTTCAAACAGTTTTAAAATTTCGCATCCACTCATTGGGATGTCTAAATGTGTATGATCATCATGCAGCAAGTTTTTCCTCCAGGGTCAATAATGATCATGTGTTCTATACAAATTTCTCATTTATTTTCATAACAAAAAGGTAAAGTAGAAAGTCTTGGACAGACAGTGTGCAAGGTAACAAAAGAACAAAAAAAAAACTGTGTTAACTTAAACGAGGGCTACCACACAGAAAAAAAAACTTCTATTGTTAGCATCTTTCATTTTACTTAATTGCAAATTAGTTAGAAAATATACCACCGTTAGGCAACGTTTTTGTACTTATAGTGATATGTGTAAAAAAAAAGGGTTGTGGAGTCGGTAGGGAAAATGACTGACTCTGATTTCTTCAATTTTGGACTTAATGACTCCAACTCCTTTTCATTTACATATGTTAACATATGTATATGTGTTGCAGCTTATTTTTATAAATTTATATATATATACAAGAAATAATAGGTGCTTCAAATAGGAATCTGTAAAAATCTTGTTTTTCATTTTTATATCTAAGAGCTCTTGGCTCTTTGTTTCCATTTGCTTTCCCTTAGCCTTTATCAATATTATCTTAATATTTCTCAAAATCTTATTCATAGTAAAAAAATAATTAAAAATAACTCCATTCTTCATATTTTTTTTTTTAATTTCATCTCAAATTCAAGCTGTCCTACAAAAACTGGAATCAGAGTCCACATACTTTTAGCGACTCCAGCTCCCACTCCCAAAAATCTGTCCCAACTCCACAGTCCTGGTAAAAAAAAAATTTAAAAAAAACGTGAATTGAATGAAAGTCTCCTCCTCCAATTTCTTATAATTGGGTTTCAAATTTTAGGTAAATTCTTGAAGAAAAATAGCATAGTAAATGTAGGGTATTTTACAAAATTGTTGGAAAACACTGAGTTAATGAATGAATTCATGTTTTTATTAAGCTGCCCATCCAGTATAATGATTAGTGACACTGATTGCTTTGTCGTTGAACCTGGGTTCAAATCCTGGATAAGACAAGGATGTTTGTTAATGTAAAGTGGCTTTGCAGCATGGGGGTTACCCTAAATAGCCGTCGAGACACAATACCTCTCATTAGGTTGGTGGAATGGGAAGTGAGGTGGGAGGTCCCTGATCACCTCCAAGGTGTTCTCCCTCAAAATTGAGGCAGAACCGAGCCAAATCGCACTGTCACCTGTAGAGTGCTCAAAGCTAGGGCCAGCAAAAGGCATAAATTTATACCCTAGCCACGATGAATTTCTTAGGCCTTGGTCTGATGTTATTGTTGATCAAATGGCATAAGTAACAACATGTTTTTATTAAGGTGATTCTCTAAGTAAAAACTTGCATTATGTGAAGAAAATTTTTTTATTGAATTTTCATTACAGTTTTGGTTGTACAAGATTTTCAACGTTCACTGATTTTTTAAGACATAGAAGGGACCAAATTTCTGATTTACTATTTCAAGGTACATCCTGGATAGACAATGAAAAATCTTGAATGTCCTATTTAATTAAATTTATTTTTAAGCGATGGAATTCATTTGAAACTGCGAGCCAATTTTTACGTCATACTTCAATTGTCATTACTATGAGCATTGATGAGGCAAAAAGAAAGTTTTAAAGGTACACTTTATTTAAACAGCTTAACTTAACTCAGTGGTTGTGACAGCCCATGAGGGCCAAGGCCTGCTGTGCCCAACTCAGTATACGCTACCTTAGGCCTTGAGGTGCATGAGCAGATGTTCCGGTCAGTCTGACACCAAAACCCCTAGTGTTAAGTTCCGAAACAAGCTTAGTACTCCTTTATCGACCCACTGAAGGGATGAAAGGCTGAGTCAACGTTGTCTAGTCCAGGGTTTGAACCTCGGACATGTGGTGTGGAAGCGCGATTCAGTAACCACTCAACCACTTGGCTTATTTAAACAGTTAACCTCTCTAAAAGAGCGAACAGGAACGAATTGGTGTATATTTATACAACAAGAACAAAATTAAACATCAAACATGTACCGTGTGAAGTACACAACCAATCAGCGCTGCGATGAAGACGTTTGCAAATACATCTTAGGATTACGTCATCGGCAGTGCTACTGTAAATTTACGTATTCATCTGTGATGAACATCCAAATAAAAAGTTCTCACACAACTTGCGTGTTTATGTTAATTGTAGAAGGGACATGAGATCTAAATTAAATGACTTTTCTAACAATTATGATGGCCCAAAAGAGTGTACATACCTGTATATCAAACAATTTATTATTTACTATTCAGACAAAAATGGAAACGAAATTTATTATAATTAATAGCAAAACAATATTTTCCCTATTTATTATTTAACACTATAAGTATATGCTTAATGTACTTAATCACAAATTTTAATAGCTGCATTAACCTTTCCTAGCATATTCTAAGTTATTTCACATAAAATACTGGTATACCCGAGACTCTTACATTGGGCAAAAACAGCCTTAACTAAGTTCTGCACACATTTTTAGGCAAAAAAAGTCAATTTTTCAGTAAAATTTGTTATGTTGTAATTCATATCTGTTTATAACACTGCATTTTAAAATTTGAAAAAAATTCCATTAAATAATGAAATTTTTCCCTTTAACCTTTAAAAAAGAAAACTCTTAGTATTATAGTATAGATATTGAAATGTGGAATTTATACCAGGATAAAGGGATCAACTTGGATAAAATTGAGTAGTAAAATAAAATATGCTGCTGTGTGTCTGTGCTTTTTTTTTTCTGTATACAAGATATAACAAAGTCAGTGCTCCGATTTGAGGTACTATTTTTACAAGCTTTTATTTAACTTGCAATGTAAATTGTTCGGGTGGAATCTTCCTAATCAATTTTGAAGCCGATGTCTTCAACAGATTGAGCTGAAATTTTGTATACACGTTTAGTTTGGATGACAATGCATGTTGTGACCATTTATATTCAGATATCGCATTTACTTAAAAAGATATTAAAAATGTTTACCCCTGTTGCTTTTTATTCTGCCGAGCAGCTTATCGGATTGAGCTTAAAGAAGCTCCGATTTTTCGACCTTTTTTAAAAAAACCATCTTATTCTTTCTATCAAACTGATACAAAAAGTAATTCATAATCGGAAAGATCATTTATTTCGCCACAATACGGTATAATTCTTTTTAATAAATGATATTTTCTATTTACGATTTTTTCTAAAATGAGTAAATCGATGCGTTTTCATGAGAATGATTTCTATATTGCATTAATAAATCGATATTCTGCACTAAGAAAGTTGAGGCTTTTCTCTTTTAGAACCAGTCATTTAAAAAATAAAATTGAAAATTTTCGTTTTATGATTTAAAAAAAACTCAAGTTTTTAAGAAAACATTTAAAAACTTCGCTATTTTGAACGATAATCGCACGAAACTTTGTTTTCTTTTGTAGAATAGTATTATCCAAATTCTGTACAAAGATTGAAAAAATTGGTTTAAAACTACGGATGTTAATTTTTTTTTTCAATATAGTATTATAGTACAAGCAAAAAATAAAAGAGTTTAAATATTTTGATTAATTTTGCTTTGTCCTATGTAGTTTTGGTCGTATAGTCCCCCCCCCCATTATCCTCTTGTTTCGTCCCGAGTGAAATATCTATCATATGTACGTGGCCTGGCGGGAAAAAAGATTGAGTACTCCTGACCTAGCCTGTTCAAAATTAACCAGCAAACGACCTTGCAGCAATGATGCATTGAATGAAATGAACAGACTGAGAAACCTGTCCGGTGATAATTAAAGTAAAAAAAACTTTTTTAAAAACAAGCTTTTATTTAAATGCTCTAAAAAGAATAAAATAAACTTTTCTTTTAAAACTTTTTTTGCTATCAACTTATGTCATTACACAATTTATAATATAAAAGCTTGTTGCAAGATTTACCTGTGTAGATAAACAAGCAAATTGAATAACTTGATCTGATTGATCTTAGTTTTAAAAATTAAGTAAATACGATTACTTGAATCTCGTGACAAGCTTTTATATCATCAATTGTGTAACGACTTTATAAGATAGCAAAAAAAAGTTTTAAAAGAAAAGTTTATTTTATTCTTTTTAGAGCATTTGAATAAAGCTTATTTTTTAAAAAAGTTGTTTTACTTTTAATTTTTTTAACTATTCTAATTATTTTATTTGAAAAGAATTATTCACTGTATATTGAGCAACAGAAGCCGTAAAATGAATTCTTAGAATAATAATAAATAAAGCAATTTTAGTTTCAGTATATATCGAAATATTTCAAACTTTTTATAATATGTTCAGAACAACAGTATGCATTTAAGACGATTATTTATTAAGTCTGCTTCGGCTACGTAATGCTTCATATTCTACATAGGAATGGTGTCTTTTTTTTAATCAGATTACATAATAAAAATAGATTTAATACATGTGGCACCATCTTTTAAGCAGTAACAACTAATATCTAACATGCCCTTTTTTCCCAAAACAATGAATACAATTACTTAACCTTGAATACAAATGCTTGTTTAAAATTTACTCAATACAATACAATCAATTATTAAGAACAACAAAAACTTATCTAAACTCTTTTACAAAGTTATAGTTATACTTTTAATTTGTTAAATTTAACTCTTAGATTGATTATATATTAAACTAAACTATGTTTGTCAGAGTTCTTTCAATTGTCTCTATAGCGAACAGGCTTCACTATATTTCTCAAAGACTTTCGTACCACGAGATCGCTCTGCTCACTATATGTTTCAGTTGGAACTTCAATCGTTAGTTAATATTGCTTCTGTTTGTTTTAGGTGATGCATTTATTTGACTGTCTGCAGAATCGTTTGGAATTCTAGAAATTTCAGTAGCATCACTATTATAGAGATCTACAGTTCTTGACCACCGTGGAAAGTTGAAAATAAAGGAATGAAATGCTAGTTCTATCATTCTCAGTATAGTCTTGTGTCGAATGTGCAATCTGTTTCTCTCCTGAAAACACCTCCATCCTCTCCTTTTATTATATATGAGTGAGGTTGAGGACCTACTTGAATTATAGTTCCTTGCTTCCAAGGCTTTCATTTTTTGTTTAAACCACACTTTAGCATTAATGTAGCACAGACAATACTGTTGCATGCTTGTTAGCATGTTTGTTTTGAATGATCTGCCTTTTCCTCAAAGCTTCTCTTGCTCTTTCAACATCAAATGTAGGTTTTAATTGGCCTGGATGTGGTGGCAGGAATGTTCTTAGCTTTCTTCCCATTAAAAGGTCAGATGGTGGTGGCATGTCCTTTGCTGGTTGTATCCTGTAGTCAAGCAATACAACATACAAATCTATTCCCTCTTCTGCAGCTTTAGTAAGAGAATTTTTTACTGTTTGTACTATTGTTACTATTTGTCCATTTGCTCTAGGAAAATGAGGCAGTGTAACATGTTTAATTCCCCGTTCTTGGAAGAAATTCATCATCAAATTTTTTAATTATAGGGTGGTCCACCATCACTCACAAGGTCTTCTGGTATTCTATGTGTTGCATAAATGGATTTCATTACTGTAATGACAGATTGTGCTGTTGTATTGTTAAGTGGTTTCAGTTCAACATACTTGGACAAATAATCGATCATTAACAGTTGTTCTTTGCCTTTTAAACAAAAGATCTATATCACAGCCATTAGCTCCTTTTCAATTTGAGGATAACGTTATTGTGTCTGTGTTAATGATACAGATCCATAGGCTACTGGCTGACCTTGAAGAAGCACAGCTCCCAGTCCATTTTTGCTAGTGTCAACAGAAACAGTAGCTGCCTTGTTTCCATTAAAATATTTCAAACTGGGAGATTTCATTATGGCTTGTTTTGCCAGCTCAAAATCCCTCTCTGTGTTTGTATCCCAGATCCACACAGAATCTTTTTTTTTTTAGAAACTGAGATTATGCGTTAAATTTGATGGGTGTGGTGTAAATTTTGCTAGATATGTTACCATACCAAGAAATCTTTGCAAACTCTTCAATTGCTCTAATTTTCTTGGGATCTAGTTTAATTCCTTCATCATACAAAACATAACCCAGATAGCTAACTGAAGTTTGTGATTGCTGCGTTTTCAACACATTAAATTTTAAATCGGCCTTTCTTGCTTACAAGAATGTTCAACATAATCTGCAGTGTTCTTCCACAGCAGATGTGAACCCAGAGTAATATCATCAAAGTAAGGATTTATATCTTCATCTTCATAAATTTCATCCATTGCCTTTTGAAATTCTTCAGGAGCAGAGTTCAGTCCAAATGGCAATACTAAAAAATCTGTACTGCCCTCAAGGTGTACAAAATGTGGTTAGATATGAAGATTCTTCATCTAATGGTAACTGCCAAAAACCATTTTTTTACATCTAAAATAGTTAACACTTTACCACCTTGCAGCTTTGTAATTAGTGCATCTGCAGTAGGTATTGGGCGATGAAATCTTTGAATAGCCTCATTTAGTGGCCTGGGATCAAGACAAGTCTTAGGCGAGTAGATTACAACCATGTTCCTCACCCAGCTAGTTGGCTCTTCCAACTTTGCTTATTATGCCCTGCTTCTACCATATTATTTAGTTCTTTAACTTTTTTATGTATAGCAAGAGGGGCACTTTATGGGGGGCTGCTACATGAGGAACAGTTTTCTTTTAATTTAATTTTTACAATTCTTTTAAGTCTTCCTGTACCAGTAAAAACATGAGCAAATTCTTTCAAAATTAACTCTGGAGATTCAATGGAACTTTTATAGATCATATTCAACCTCTGTATCAGCCCTAATTCTCTGCAGGCCTAAAATTGGGCATGAATTTAAACTTGTAATTAAAAATTTATAAGTTTTTCTGTACCTTTCAGTTTGACAATTGAGGTAGCACTCACCTAGAATTGGAACTCTGTTATCACTTTAGTCAAGCACTGCAATTTCTTACTACTGGCTTTTCATCCCATTTTAAGAGTTCTGACTTGGGAATTACATTCACTTGAGATCCAGTATCTAGTTTAAACATTACAGCATTTTTTATGTACTAAAATTTTTTCATACCACACACTGTTGGTTTCTTTCGTGTCCAGTTCATTTACTTACTTCAGTTCCCCAATGTGAATAGTCTCAGAATTCTTGCTGTTTTCTTCAATAGCATTCACTCTTTGAGCAGCCATGTTTTACTGTTTATTTCTTCTGCACATTTTTGCGCAGGGATTTCTTCCATCACAATTTCGACATTTTGTTCCGAATGCCGGACATTTCTTCTCATGAAATTTTCCACATTGCTTGGAATTAACCTCATTTTTCTGATTATTGATGCACTTATTCCGATAATTTTTAAAATTCTTCAGAGCATTCACTGAAAGTTTTTCGTTCATAACATGCCTGTACCTTACTGTTCTTGGCGGTCTTGCATTCACTAACTACTTCCTGTAGTGTTTTGGCCTTTTTACTGGTTTCTCTAATCAATCTTTCCTGTAGTGCTTTGTCTAAAGCTAAATTCACACCAAGGCTGTCGGTGTTGAGCGTCTAGCCAATCAGAGACTTCATTTCGCCCAAGATAAAGTCTCTGATTGCCTAGACGCTGACAGCCTTGGTGTGAATGCAGCTAAAAAATCCTTGAATTATTTTATCCCGTAGCATGCGGTCCTGCAATTCGCCATAATTGCATTCTACAACAGTATTACAAAGCTTAGAATAATAGTCTGTAAATTTTTCTCCTTGTTCCTGTTTTATTTCCAACAACTTAAAAGAAGCAAAAATTTCGTTTTGATGGTCCAGAAAATATTTATCAAATTCCTGGAGCACTTGTTGCAAAGTTACGCCCTCGCAACCATCGTTAGGCTTAAGGTCGAAAGCTCGTAGCTATTTTCTTCAACTCTTCTCAGCATAAATGACAGAATAGTGCAGTTTTTGTTTTCTCTGGCGCTTCGCTGTATCAAAGGGCTTCCAAATAATCTTTCCAATGTCTCCAGGATTCTGATGGATTCGTTCCCGCTTCAAATGCTGGAATCGTTGGTAAATTGTTTGCCATTTTTTGAACTATTTTCTAACAGTCTCTAATTTCATAAATTAAAAGTATTTTGAAGAAAATGCATGAATTCTTTTTCTGACACTATATTATATTATGTTCAAAACCACAGTATGCATTTAAGATATTTATTTAATCTGATTAGTCTACGTGATACTTCACGTTCTTCATCAGAATGGCCCTTTTTTTTTTTATCAAATTACATAATAAGAAATAGATTTAATACATGTGGCGCCATCTATTAAGTAGTAAACAACTAATATCTAACTATTAATATTGAATATGTTAATATAAACCAGACTTTTTTTATTACATAATTTGTCATTTTGCTACTTCTCGTTAATTTTGAAATTAACTTATGTATTGAAGCTATGAAATACTAATACAGGGGTGTCCAACACGCGGGCCGCATGTGGCCCGCCAGTACATAAGTTGTGGTTCACCAATTAAAAAAATTTTAAATATCAGGTTTTTAAAGTTTTATTTGAGGGGAAATTTATGTATATAAATCTACAATGTATTTGCCTGTTTAAAATAAATCCTTTTTGATAATAGAAATGTCCTTTAGATTAAAATAGATTTATATTTTATCAAACAGTGTTACATTTGATTTTACTATAATAAATTACTTTTTTAATAAATCCCGAATTGCATTATGCACATCCTTTACTATGGATGGTACATGATTCTCTGTGTGAGCGACTTTCATTTCTCCTTTTGTTTGGAGTAACCAAGAGGCAGTCAGAGATGTTTTTTAAAGTTTAAAAAAAATATTCAGGACGGCTGAGATAAAGGGCAATGTATACTTAATCGTTTGAGAATGACAGCACAATCAAATTTCAACAATGAGTAACGAAAGATCAATTCAAAAGGAACTCCGTAATTTTCAAGAAAATGGCAACTGTAATATTTTAAACATTATTTGATCATTTTGTTATTATATTATACGAACATTATTATATTATCTATATGTCTGTATACATGAAAATAATGCAAACATTACTAATAATTATTTTTTTTTAAAATTTTCTCTCCAATAAATGTTTTTTTTTTGTTTCTAAATCTGATATAAATGTTCATATTTTTATGTGCGGCCCGGGAAATTATAATGTTTTTTCGAAATAGCCCGCAAAGTCATTAGGGTTAGACACCCCTGTACTAATATATTTCTTTAAAAATACTTTAATTTCTACATGAACATATTTACAGTTTTAACTTATTTCAAAAAAGTTTTAGTTATGATTTTAATAATCTTTGTTGTATATCTGAAAGTGTTATATTAAAGTTTTATGTGCTAAGTTCTTAAACATTTCCATTGAAATTGAATGCTGTTCTATATTACGGGGGATAAAATTTGCAATTTTAGTCAGTTGGTGCTATAAATGATGAAAAATTATTCAAAATATATCATTAATTTCAAACCTTGCATATGTTCAGTGTATCTTTGAATTCCATTGTGTACAGTTATATACTTTTACAATTATGCAAAATAGCTAAGTCCTGGAATCATGATGACTTTGTGTGTTAGAAAGCAGCAATATCTCTATAATTTTTATATTTTAATCCAGTGGTTTTTTGTTTATAACTCATATTGGAATTGATATGGAGAGTTACTATGAAATGTTGCTTGATTTTTTAAATTTATTTTTAATGAATGAACAGCAAAGGGAAGTTAAATTTTTGACAAAGGGGTATTCAGAGAAAAACTCCTACCAGATTCATTGTTCAAAAAAATATTCTAAAGAATAAGTATTGTGTAATAAAAAAACAATCTTGTTCCAGAAATTTAACAGGTTATCAGCAATAAATTATGTTTACTTAAATTGTTTTGGGTCTTGTTAATATTTTTAATCAAATGATATTGTTGAATGGATTGTTCTAATGAGTTAGAATAATTTTTTTATAAGTATTTTAGTTTTGTATTTTGTATTGCAGCTTGAAAAGTGCAATTGCTGCATCAGGAAAGCAATCTCCACCTTCTTCCCCTCCACCTCAGAATGGATATCCTAATGGACAGGTATTTTTATGTTTGCTTAACATTGACATAGTTTTAAAATTCTTCAATTTTATTTTAATGTAATTTTTAAATTAACATATTGTAGTTTACTTTTATCATTTTATTCATAAACTGAAAAATTTATTGATTTCACAATTTTTAGGCTGTATTAGCTATTATTTCATCTTGCATAATATTTTATTTAAAACATTCAAATGAATGTATTCTGTGGTTAATAATAATTGTTAGTGTACATAGCAGGAATGTGAAATAAAATTTGTTTTAGGTAATTTATCATTCTTTCAGACTTTATTTTGGTATCTTCAAAAGATCTGTTTTACAATCAAAGCTGAATTGTTTTTTTATGTACAGTTTTTTAGACATTTAACATTGTATGTACATTAATATCCAAGAGGCATTAATGTAATAGATTCCTGTTGCTGTTTGGAAGGTTTTACTGCATCTCCTGAAAATTCCTATCTCATGAAACAATCTAAAAATATGAGTTAGATGCAATTTTCCCCATGGAGTACTTTTTCTGAGACTATTTCTTTAAACACTCATACCCATATAATGTTTCAAGTACTGGTATTTTTTTTTTTTTTTTTTCCTTAACCGACTTCTTTCTGTAAGTCTTATTTGCTTTATTGACTTCAGTGCCTTAGAATGTAGAATGCCTTATAAAAAATAGTTGCTTTGCATCTTGTATGGCTAACTACAATCAGTGCATCCAAAAAATGGGATGATATAGCAGAGGTTTATATGTAATTTTCTGTGATTAGTTAGTGGTGAAAGATTTTTAAGATTTAAATAAAAGATAAAGAAGCCTTTTCATTTCCTGTATTGAGTATATTTATGTTTGATATTTTATGCAGTTAATCAAATTTTATGCTAACCTAAAAAGGGACACTTGTAAAGAGTGTTTTTTTTCCAGGTATAGAAGTTTAAGTTGGCATTACTTTCCAAGATGGCGACCAATTTAACAGCTGTCAAGTGATTTATTCACAGTTTGGTTTGGCAATTCATCAAAATGATCATCAAGCAAGGCGTAGATTCGTCGAATGGGCCCCAAAACGAGATTGCCGTTGTTCCCGGTGGCCGAGTGGTATAGGTATCGGATCGTGGCTTGCCTTGTCACGAGTTCGAGCCCAGTACCACTAAAGACCAGCACGTGCAGGCAGCGATGCACGTTAAATAGGTCGAGAGCTGAAACGTCCTCCCGTTGGTGTGGTGTGGTAGTTAGGAGAGGGGGGTGCCAGCTCAAGTGTCGTCCACGTCACTTGACCATGGTTCTAAATTACGTGGTCCGTCGCCAAAAGCCCTCGTGTAGCTGAACAGTGCGACGTTAATATTCAATCAATCAATCAAGCCGTTGTTCCCGATTTTCATAAGCGAATTTTGTTTAGCGATGAAGCGCACTTCTGATTGAATGGCTACGTCAACAAACAAAACTGCCGCATTTGGAATGAAGCTAATCCACAAGTGTATGTCGAAACACCGTTACATCCAAAAAAACTGACTGTTTGGTGCGATTTATGGGCTGGTGGAATCTTTCTTCAAAAACGATGAAGGCCACAACGTTACAGTCAATGGTGATCGGTATACAGCCATGATTACTAACTTTTTCATTCTTGAATTGAACAATCATGATGTCCAGGAGCTGTGGTTCCAACAAGACGGCGCAACATGTCACACAGCTCGTGCCACAATCGATTTATTGAAAGACACGTTTGGTGACCGCCTAATT